>CM031236.1:156699852-157236457 GCA_018340775.1 Taxus wallichiana var. yunnanensis | reverse complement strand
CCCAAATTCCATTAGGATCATGAATCACTTCCTTAGGATTTTTGCCTCATTTTGTGATAGGATCATGTAGTTACCATGCCCTATATCTTCATAGAGTATTTTTCTTTTTGGATCATTTAGTCTTTTGCACAATGTATTCGATCACATTTCTCGGTAGAAACTTCTTCATTTTCCATGGATTGGGATCAAAGCATGCGGCTCAATCCATTGGAATTTCACCTCCTACCTCCTTACTGAAATTTCTACTCAAAGTAACATCCCATATGAGGGAGTGAATATCAATGCAACTAAAATAGTGGCTTTAACCCTTTTCTCTAGAAAAGTAGTGAAAGTTGTTTGTGCATCTTTAATTATTCCAACCAAAATCACTTCTCTACTCTCCATGGAATAGTAGGAACCAAAGGTACGTGTTAGAGTTGAGGCCAAAGCATGAGCTAATTTTGTAAACATTACATTATACTCATGCTCTTGAGTCTTTGACACTGATCGAGTTTATGGCCAGCTACGAGAAGATTCACATAGAATGGTTTAATTTTATCATTAGGGGAAGTGGCCTTTGCCACCACAAGGCTTGGTTGAGGTGAGGAAGAGGAAGTGGGAAAAATACCTTTAGAAGTATTGGATGAGGCTATCGGATTTGGAATTGTCAAATTTACAATTTTAGCGAAAGCTTTTGGATGAGTCTGCAGTAAAATTCTACCTCGACATTTGGATTTTGGTCTTTTTTTGAGGTGATCGTGATACAAAAGACTAGGAGTGGATGGGGCATCGCTACCCAGGAATAGGAGAAACTTTTGATTTATCAACTTTAGGAATTGAAGGACAAGAAGTTTTGGAAAAAAGTAGGAGGATTTACTTATTACTCACCTTTTCTGTGGAGGAAATGGGGAATAGGAGCTCCTCTTCTTACCCGACCCCTTTGGAATAGTTATGTGAGGATACTCTTTGAATTTCTTAGCGAGGCTGCACCACTTTTTCTTTTCTATTCGCTTTCTCAGGAGTCATGATAGCATATGACTCACTAATCATATCTTCCACTCTTTCATCATATTCATCTTCATCGTCCAATAGCTTCGGTGGTGAGGAAATGAACTTAGAGATCTGACCAAGCTCCTCCAGTTCTTCATCGACCTCTTCTTTTGGTTCTTCAGTAGAGTTCATCAAACTCCTCATCATCGGGTTTATGAACTTCACAAGTTCACATTGACTAGAACCTTGATGGGTGGGCCTTTGATAGCCAATCTAGTCTAAGAAGAAGGCAATGGCTAAGCATTCTTGGGCTGAAAAATTATTCCTTGGAATATCTTCCTAAAGAGTAATGTTGAGGCAATTATTTCTTGATAGCAATGAGATCATTGCTGAGAAGCACGTACTAAGCGATCAGAGTTGGCTCCGGGAGAAGAGGAGGAAGAAGATTCTTTAGATTTAGAGGATTCTCTTTTCATTTTACCCGGACATGATCGAGGTCATCCGAACACGTAGCGATAGGTAACCATTGATCAGCCTCTGGGGAGTTCACTGAGGTTATCTCTCTCCTTGAGTGCATATAGATTACTTCAGGTAAAATGAGCATTGAGGAAGAAGCACTTTTGGATTTGATCCAATTGGACGAGTGTCAACGCGGAATTTTATGAATGATGAGCTTGTTTTAATTTGGGCCACAAATTCTCTCGTAGGATCGAATGGTTCCTTGCTAACGATATGAGATATTTAAGCTAATAGAGCATGCACATCTTGAAAAGGTTTGGCGAAACATTGCTCAAACTGAGTTGTCGCGAATGGTGTTCTGATTAGTGATCGACCCAATAGGAAGAGTGATAAAACCAATTAGCAACATTTTCTTGCAATGTCTCCACAAAAACTCGACAAAGACATCTTCATGTTCAACCCAAGAATCCCACATACAGTGATGAAGGCTGCTTGATGTGTTCATTGCGGGTGTACCTTCCCATCACACCTGGAATTTGGGAAAAAATTTCACCCATTACCCCTAGGAAACTCATGCAATGGCTAAGGAAGAGCAAGAGGCCCAGGCTTTGTTGTCCCCAGGAAAAGGGTTGCCATCTTTGGAAAAACTAACTAAAGGGGAACTAAAAACACCAACAAGTATCAAAAGCATGAATATTAGGACTAATTTGTTCTTGAGGAATGCTATTCTTGGAACTTTTATCTTTAATAGGGCGTGTGCTTCTAGAACTAGTTCCTATGTTCCTTCTTGCTGGAAGAAGAGAGAAGTTTTGTTGCTCAGGTTGAAAATGGCAATCTTTCTACATTACGAGGTTATTTTTACCATGATTGTATCTTATATTCACTAGGATCGAAAATGATCTTGAAGGTTGTTCTTTTAGAAAGGGATGCATTTTGAACGTAAATCCCAGTAGAATCGTGTAACCAAAAGCTGTTGGGTTTTTAAATGGTACTTTAACAAACCACAGTTAGGGGACTCAAGTCCCTCCTCTTTAATGGAAGAGGTTCCCTTATTGAAATCAAGTAACAAAGCTTATATACAAAAGTAAAAAATTCAAAGTGTGGATTCCTAATAATTTGAAACATTTTATTCCCAAAGATCATCAACACTGAAAGAATGGAAGAACTAATGAGATGAGAGAGAAGAATATAACAATACTATTAGGAAATATAAATAGTAGAGTTTAACCTTATACGCATTGATCGAGGATATGTGGAATGGAATCATTCATGTTTATAACAGATATAATTTTAGAGACACAAAGTTCCCGAAATCATATTAAAAAGAACACAAAGTTTCTTATCATGCGAAATATGGATGATTCGAAAATTCGAAAAAGGAAAAGAAGGAAAAGTAGAGGAAGAAAGGGAAAATCTCATGTATTGATTACTTTCTGATTACATTACATGTCTGAAAGTACGAGGATCAAACCCTAAACACAATGGTGTAAAGGCCCACTAAATAGCTTCGAAAATGGTTACGTTCGAATTCAATTTATTTTAATCAAAAGATTAAGAACTAATTAGGAATTAAAAGAAGTGTTTGAAGATCTCGAAGAAGAAAGCCGAGTGATGTTCAGAGGTGCTGAATCGGCTCAAGAATTCAACGTTTTAAATTATTCAATCTATGTTATTTCCATGTCTGTGCTGCGAAACAAGGCGCATTGAATAGAATCAAGATTAACTTGCTTTTACAAATTTAATTATGGGCCGCCCACATGGAAGAAATTTGTTAGAAGCGGAGTGCTGGAAATTTTTATATTTTGTGCCTTTTAGAGAAATGGCACTTGAACATTTTTTCCCACTCATCTGCTTTTGATATAGAGGCTTGACACGTGGCTTTACTTGCAGTGGGGACAAAGTCGGATCACTTTTACTGATTTTAACTCTTTTTAATGAAAGGCTCGAAAAATCAAAGTTCTTCGCCGACCCACCTCCCCATTTGAATTTTGATAAGTAATTCGTGGCTTACTTTATACTTTATACTTTTGAAATAAATCGAAATCTTGAAATTCCTCTGATAATCCACCTTCCCGCTTTGAATTTTCAATGCGAGGCATAACCCACGTGGCTTCCCCAGCGCCAACGTGCATGCTGTGCTTCACTTTATAACTTTACGCCCTTTTGGAAACAAAGTTAAAATTCCTAAAGTGTCTGATAACCCAACTCTTCGCTTTTGACTTAAAAATGGCCACATGTCCCTTTGTGGGCCTTAGGCTTTATTTTTACATTTTGTACCTTTTAAAAATGTCTCAAAACACTAAAAGGGCCCGCCTTTCAGCTTTTGACCTTTAAACTCATCAAAACACAAAAAGGGTCCACCTTTACTGCCACTTCTTGTTTCATTTAATCGGAGATCCTTCGGGGCCATAGGGGCCAATTTGACACTTTTGCAAAAATAAATAAAGTGACGATTTTTACATAAAAAGATAAACTACCACGCCGCATCCAATCGAGAGATGTCCACATCTCCCATGGACTAGATGATCTGATTTGGCGCCCATCATTCACAATCGTTTCATGGAAAAATAAAAGTGAAAGGGAAAACCCCACCATTTATGCCCAATTTAAATTGTTCTCCATGGAATGAGAAACTACAAACAATACCGAAGTCATTGGCGTGATCCACAAGCCGACAAAGAGAACTTTCCAAACATAGCAAGTTTGTATAGGAAAACTTACTATTTTTAGAAAGTGTGTTTCCGGTGCTTTTGTGATGGAACATATTTTTTAGACTTTTCTCATCAGTCAAAACCACATCCTTTGAATTTCACATAATATTTGCCCTAATAGAATGTCTGGAAATAAAATTTAAAATTTCACCTTGTAGTGGCTTCGAGCACGAAGCTGCCATGGCGGCCATTAATGGAGCTCAAAATTTGTAGGTCTAGTTTTTGTCTCATTTGTGATGAAAACAACTCCATTGTGATAGGTTTTTCATTTGGATATCGTGTGTAATTTTTTAGCTCATTTCCATTTCCAGAATGATGGGAAATTTGATGAATGTGAGCCAGTGCATGAAGTGAGGATTTTGTTGGAACAAATAATTTTGGGCACCATTTGACCTCTAGTTTATTACATCATGATCATCTTGAAAAATTTGGAAGTTTCAGAAAGGAACCTCGATCTAACTTGTATCTTATGAGATATGAAGATTTCTTGATCGGGTGACTTCACGGTTATCTGGCAAAAAACCTTCATTTTCTTCCCGTTCTTCATTTCTTCAATCTAAA
Organism: Taxus wallichiana var. yunnanensis; assembly: GCA_018340775.1. Lineage (NCBI taxonomy): Eukaryota > Viridiplantae > Streptophyta > Pinopsida > Cupressales > Taxaceae > Taxus > Taxus wallichiana. Next base: position 157,231,757 of record CM031236.1, on the reverse strand, counting down.
TTTTCATTCGATATTTTTATGTTTCCATGAATTGGAGTATTTTTGGGCCATAGAAGAGCTGGTTTGGATCTGGATTGAAATGGTGGACTAGGTGTTCTTGGATAAGCTTGAGCAAAGCCATGACATGGTGAGGAGATGTGGAGGAGAAATGAGAGGAAGAAAATGGCTAAGTGCCAGATTTAAATTTTCAAAAAATGCACATGGAGGAGTTCGGTGAATTTTTTCATGTCTGATTTCCCTGATCTCAAGGATGTGATGGAAATAAATTTCCATGGTGAGCAAGAGGACGACATGTGTCCTTGATTTGATGGTAGGGGATTTGAGCTCCAAAAGCAAACCTTTGGGGGCTGAAAGCCGGTCACATGGGTGAAAAAGAATCCTCATACAAATTGGGCATTTTCAAGGTCTTATGTACCTTACCTCAATGGGATGTGAGGGACATCATTTTCCATAGAAGTCCTGAGATGCTAACACGTGGCGCTTGATCCAGATGACAAAGATTTGAGCTCCAAAAATGCACTTAGGATCTAAAGCTCAAGGTCATGTGGGTGACCAAAAGACTCCCTATAAGGGTTGGGAACATTTTTAAGGTATTATATAACCTAACCTCAAGGACTTTAGGGACATAAAATCCCACCAGCTCCTATTTCTATCACGTGTCCTCTGAAAATTGACTAATCTCGACACGGTGTCCAAGAGGGTAACTTGGAATGATGATAACTTGAGCTCCCGGTGGAATGTTTTGGAAAAATTTTATATGATCATGAACTGGAAATGTCCTTTTGAATCCAATAGTGGGGTATCATGTCTTGATTCATCCATTTGATCCTCTAAAAAGTGGAATTGTGATTTGGTACTATACCATGTCTTCCTGAGAAAAGCTACCTCTGAGACCTAATGCGCCAAAGTGTTGTGAAAAATATGATTTCACCATCATGTAGGTATTGGAATCCTATTTTCTGGAGATGTTTTTTTTTACTTCTAACTCCATCTAGAGCTCCCAAAATCTTCTTCTTAAGCCCATAAGATTTGTTTTAGGTATGTGCATTACCTAGGCTTGTGAACCCTAATTCTGGAAAAACTACCCTGAGTCTTTCGAACCTTCCAAAACCTTCCTAAATCATCTCCATGATGTTCCTAATACCTTTGATTCACCTCCACATCCATTTACACTCTTTTTCCCTCAGGAGGTTTCTCCATCTCCAGGAAGGCAGGATGATAGCCCTTCCCCAACTTCATGTGGCTTGCAAATGAACTCCTAAAATTACCTAAGTGAATGAATAGAATTTCCTAAATCACCTAGAGGGGATGAATAATTAATTAGGTCATTTGGACTTATTGGGAAGACCTGGGTCTCTTGGAATGATGAAACTTGAAAACCTTAACACTGGGGTATAGTTTTTGTGCTTGGAAATTGTCAATTTCCCTGTTGCACATTTTACATGAAAACAACTTGCTCTAGCTTGGGGACATGACATGGACTAAGCATAGAAAAGACATGACATGAGAATCTAGAATCTCAACTTTTAGACCACATATTGACCAGTGCCTTATCCATTGGGCCCTGTGGAGTCATGTACAACTTATAACAGAGAGAGAGAGAGAGAAGAAGGAAGGAAAACACACAAAAAAAAAAAGGGAAACACACAAACAATAAAAAGGAAACACATGACATAAAGGGAAACACACCTAAAATCACCTATGGTACAAGGTGGGGACAACCTACTTTCACTAAAGCACTTTTCATTTCTAAAAGTTACCCCTGAAGAGGAAACACTTGAGTGATGATGTTACGTGAAGCCATTGATGGGTTCGAGAAAGTAGCCTCCTCCTCGGCTGTTTATGAAAGCCAAGTGCTTTCACAATTTCTTGTACTTGGTAGAGTGAGTCCATGTGAGCTTCTTGATGCTCAGGTCCTTTGCTTGGAAATTCCATTTCCTTCATTCTTTGAAATTAGTTTCATAGTGCCATTTGCATTCCATGTTTATCCACATAGATGATTCTCCATCGAGCATCTCATCACTACCCCAAAGCTGATTTTCATTCAAATTACTTGAATATTCTGAGTTACTTTCTTTCCTGGGTCTATGCTCATTGACATCTTCTCCATGAGAAACATTTGATTCATCCTTTATCTCTACTCCATTGTGGCATTTGAGTATTGATGGGAGGATTGGGGAAATGACTCATATATGTCTTTATATGTCCATGGCCACATAAGTGAAGAGATCAAGAATCATCTTGAGGGTCTTTAAAACTTCTACTACATCCAAGATTTCTTGCACGAGTTATGCTTCATCATTTCTTGCAGCTCCTCTTTGTATGCCTTTGAAGAATATTTATTTTGCAGCTCAAGGAAACTATCTAGAGGGATTACCTCATCATCTTGGGAATCACTACACTCTATCGATCCTTCATCAAAAAGAGCTTCATCTTCAAAGGCCTCAAATTTCTTGCTTCTATTTCTTCATCATGGAAAGAATCTTCTTCTGCAAATGGGAAAGAAAATATCTCCATTTCATTATTACATCCATCAACCATTAGCTCAAGAGTGACATCATATTTTCATCTTTCCTTATCTCAATATGGCCAACCTTCACATTGGTTAAGGCTTCCAAATCAGCTTCTTGTCTTGCATATTCATGGCTTGCATCAGGAGTTCAAGACTGAGCTCGGGGTCCTCATTTCTTTCATGAGCTTTCTCGGTAGTTCTTGTATGGACATTTCTTTCAACCTTTCATGGGCTCATCACAAACTGATTTTGTCTCTCCATAGATGGCCTAATGAGATCATCTTCATCCCCAAATGGGAATGAGAATAACTCCTCATCTTGGATAAGCATATAAGCTGATTTTTCTTCTTGAAAATCATCAAGAACCATCTCCTCTTCCTCATGGTTTGCATCATTTGGAAATTTGGGCTGCCCTCTTGTAACTTCGAATCTCCTCAATGCTTCTTCAAAGTCCAAATATCTCCGGGAAGGCATGTGGACCTATCAAGATGGGGATATCCTCTTCCTCCTCGGTTTCCACAAAGTGATTCATCTTCCTACTACCTTGATACAAGATGTTAGCTTCTAAGGCTTCCAGAATTTCATACCATGTACCTCATCTTCTTCTCGAGAAGAAATTTCTCCATGTCTCCCTTCATTGGTATGGTTTGGATGACCAATTCATCTGAATTTTACCTCCCAAGTCTTGGAAGAAACTTCTACTCAGCAACATTTTGAATGAGGTTGGGATGTCTGCTACCAAAATCATCGTTAAAACTTTCTTGTCTAGAAAATCTGGCAAGATCCACTGTGCATCTTTGACCTTCCCTACAAGTGGGACTTCTTTTGACTCAAAGAGTAAAAAGAGCCACTAGGTGGAGTCATGGTAAGTTTGAGAGCTTTGGAAACCTTCATAGGCATGACATTATCGAGGCACCGAATCTATTATGCAATTGTTCAATACATATTCTCCAACAAGAAGGGAGACATAAAAAGGTTCAACCTTATCAGTCTTTGATGCACTCAAAGAAATCATGTTCTATGAGGGAGGTGTAGGTGGGTTTGGAAACATGCCTTTGGAACTATAAGTTACAACATTGGGTGTTAGACTACCACTCTTGATATATCGGATGAACCTCTCAAATTGTTCAGGATGAGTTCACAAATATTTAGTTTTGGTAATCTGCACTTTGGATTTTTTTGCATATTCTATGAAGTCAAAGGAGAAGATGTGGACAAGGGGGTGAAGGGATTGATTTTGGATTTTGGATAGGCTTGGGAGAAGGATTTGATTTTTGGGAATGGAGGTATTTTGAAAGGTACACTAGGAGCTTTCAAAGTACTAGATTTTATAGGATCAGATTTAGATTTAGACTTGGAAGAGACATCAAAAGACTTACTTGGGATTACGGGAGCCTTCTTACTTGCTACGGGATCAGGATCCAACAATGTAGACTTCATGGAAGATGGAAGTGGGGATCCTTGAATGATTATTTTTTTTTGGAGTCGCCACAGGAGGATCATCAACCTTCTTTTATTTTTCAAGTGGAGGGAGATGCTCTTTTCTTGGACTGAGAATGAGTGAATACCACACATGAGAAACTGGTGCATCCTCTTCATCTTCTTCATCACCTCTAGAATACTCACAAAATCTGATTTGTCTATCATTCTCAAGTTCATCGATCTCTAGGAAGTTTCACCTTCACTTTCTTGTTCAAGCTCTTCTTCACTTTCTTGAAATCTGCAATTTATGTTCACAGGTGGGGCCTCTAAGGCAAGCCTTTGGGGTGCTCCTGCAATCTGATTTTGTTGCTTCTTTGAGAAGAAACTCATTCAAATATTCCCTCTTCAATGATGCCATTTCATTTGCCAATTTTTGCAATAGTGATGGATTGGTTCTCTCATCTCAGGATGTTGGGCCTTTCCCTTTGATGGATTCTTGATCTTTCTAGAGAGGATGAGATCATCATCAAGTTCAATGGCCATCCTTTTGTGCTTCTACAATGTTCCTTGGTTGGGCTCTTTGTAGAAAAATCCTACTTCTGATGATTGAGCATTGATGAAGAATCTCTTGATATTTTTTTGAGATGGTGAATCTTCTTCGGTATCCTGCAAAGAAACCATTTGAAGTGAGCCATGAAGTCTCTCATGGTTTCACTTTCTCCTTTCTTCATTTGAGCCAACTACACCAAGAGGTCTAATAGTCTTGATTGATTTAAATCTTTCTCACAAGGCATCTTGATGTCATTCCAACTAGTGATGGATCGGGAAGGCAGGAGGTAAAACCATTCTGCTTCTTTTTCTTGGAGGGACTCCATGAACAATCTTACAACAACATCTTCATGTTGGACACCAAGAATTCCACATGATGTCATGAAAAAGTGATGTGTTCTTTAGGATGTTGTGTTTTTTCACCTTTGAACTTTGGAAAGTTCTTGTGGGAACTTGTTGGTAGATCATGTGGAGAGGTGGTTCAAGAGAAAGTGGGCATGTATTCCTTCCCCATGGAACAATGGGTTGAGGTCTTTCTGCTTCATCAACCATCATTGTTTCTTCTTTTCTTCCTTTCTTTATAAATTCTTCTTCAAATTCTTCTTCTTTGGGAACTCAATGCTTAATGGTGATGGAAAAATGGGAGAATTTGAAGGGGGAGTATCAATAGGAGTTTTGATAGTATTGCTAGGTGAACTACTTGAAGTGCTAGATGGAGAGGAGGCTTGAGAGAAGAAGTATGGATTATCTCTAATTTGTTCTTGTTGATTTTGCAAAGCCTCGAAATTGGAAACAACACACCTCTTGACCTGTTCAACTTGGTGTATCTTCCTTCACCAACTTTTGGAAATTCTTGAAGTGGGAATATGAAAAGACACTATGGAATATGAAAGGTCACATGCAGGAATTGATAGTGTATCTTTTGTAATGGATTTTCATGAATTCTCTTTTTTTTTTTTTTCAATATTTCATTTTTTTTTGTAAATTTTGGGACCTTGCGGTCATATTTTGGGTGTAGATGCTACTAAATCTACCCCATGGTGGGCACCAAAACTATTGGAGAAAAATTTTTGGGTGGAAAAACTTGTGGATTTCTTGCCAATGCTATGGGAATCTAAGTCCCTCTACTTAACTTGGTGCAGCTATCGTATATGCATGCACATGAAAAGGTGGATTTCTGTGGTGGCCTTTTTGTCGGGGATCATAGGGGACACTCCATTGCCCCGTGGAAAAGCTTCAGATCTCTAAGAGAGGAATTTTCTAGAAGAGAGGAAAGGGAGTGAGAAATTAGATAGGAGAACTAATGTTGTAGGTAGAAAATCAGATTCCTTGCACACATAATTAGAAACTTTTATCACATGCATTAAAATTAGGAGGAAACAACTCTACAATAGCAACAAGACCAAATGGAATTTATGATTACAAAGTATCAATAAACCCCTTAGTCAAAAAAGGCTGAAACTCTTCTTGTATTGATTGCTTAAACCAAGTTGTACATAGTGTATGAGAATGGAGGAAAAATGAGAGAGTGGGGAAAGGAAGAATTTGGCTATCTCCTTTGTTCTCTCAAGGTAGAATGCACTCTTGAGCTTACAAAATTAATGACCAACCCTTTGAAATGGGAATGGCATTACAATTTATAGAATGAGAGGTGACTTATCATCTACCCCCAATGGATTTTCATATGTCCTTGTGCAACTTAAAACTTTTGACTTCCTAGGAGAATATTAAGTCCCTTTTTATAACATAAAGGTGACTTATTACATTAGGAACATTAGGACATATGAAAAAGTGCAACCCCAATGTGAAATTAGAATATTGGAAAGTGAGAGAAAGTTGGGGGAAGAGAGAGAGAGAGAAGAGAGAGAGAAGAAGAAGAGGAGATGTCATTCCCGATGAAGTCCATTGATCCTCGTTGATGGAAAGCTCCAAATGCAAAGTGAAACTCTGAATCTTTGAACTCCTTACACACTGTGAAACTCCTTCAAATTAGCTCATGAATGCTCACCAAGTTGAGTGAACTATTCCGCTGATGATCGTAACTCCCAGCCTATGTATGATATACCTGTGACCCAAACTATGTAGTGAGTGTCAAAAACATTGTCTAGTTCCCTGAGATGATCATCCCTTTATGTCTCATTATGCCAAACTTTCCCTTTGAGAATAACCTTGCTATTAATAGTAAGTGTCTAGATGGAAGGCTTACTATTTTTAGTGAGAGGTGATTTTTCCTCTTCTCGACCATCGTGATGTGATGAACTCCCTCATTTGATCTTGTGCACACTACCCTTGCCTTGACCACTTTTTGGGTTGACCTACTATTTTTAGTAAGCACCCATATAGGGAACTTACTATTTTTAGTAAGTGGTCATTTTAACTATTTTCTACTCTGGACAATCATTTGGCTTCTTGGTGACCTTGGGTACACACTGCTTTTTCACCACCAACTCTTTTGATGATGACTTTCCAAACATAGCAAGTTTGTATAGGAAAACTTACTATTTTTAGAAAGTGTGTTTCAGTGCTTGATTTGTGATGGAACATATTTTTTTAGACTTCATCTCATCATCATGACCACATCCTCGAATTTCACATAATTTTTCCCACTAGAATGTCTGGGAAATAAAATTTAAAATTTTCACCTGGCAGTGGCTTCGAGCATGGAGCTGCCATGGTGGCCATTAATGGAGCTCAAAATTTATAGGTCTAGTTTTGTCTCCATTTGCAATGAAAACAAATCCATTGATAGGTTTTTCATTTGGAGCTTGTGTGTAAGTTTTTAGCTCGTTTCCATTGCGAATGATGGGAAATCAACGAATGTGAGTCGGTGCACGAAGTGAGGATTTTGTTGGAAAAAATAATTTTGGGCACCATTTGACCTGGTTTATTGCATCATGATCATCTTGAAAAATTTGGAAGTCTACTAGAAGATGGAACCTTGATCCAACTTGTATCTTGTGAGATATGAAGATTTCTCGATCGGGTGACTTCACGGTTATCTAGAAAAAAACCTTTTTTTCTTCTTGTTTCTTCATTTCTTGAATCAATTTTCTAAACGATATTATTGTGTTTTCATGAAGTAGATTATTTTTGGGTCATGGAGAGCTGGTTTGGATCAGCAATGGTGGATTGGGTGTTTGGATAAAGCTTGAGCAAAGCCATGGCATGGTGAGGAGTTGTGGAGGAGAAATGAGAGGAAGAAAACAACTAAGTGCCGGATTTAAATTTTAAAAAAATGCACATGGAGGGGTTGGGGCATTTTTTCATGTCTGATGTCCCTAACCTTAGGGACATGAGGGACATCAATTCCATGGTGATCAAGAGGATGACATGTGTCCTTGATCCGACGGTAGGGGATTTGAGCTCCAAAATGCACCTGGGGGCTGAAAGGCTGGTCACATGGGTGACAAAGCGACTCCCCATAGGGGATGGTCACATTTTCAAGATCTTATGTACCTAACCTTAGGGACATGAGGGACATCAAATTTACACATGGTGGTCCTTGAGCTGGCGACACGTGGTCCTTGATCAGATACGGTAGGGATTTGAGCTCAAAAATGCACTTGGGGCTGAAAGCTGGTCACGTGGGTGAAAAAGACTCCCCATAGGGGTTGGGTGCATTTTTCAAGGTATGATGTACCTGACCTCAGGGACTTTGGGGACATAAAATCCCATCAGGCTCCTTGTGCTAACACGTGTCCTCCCGAAAATTGACTAACTCTTGAAGCAGTCTCAAGAGGGTAACTTGGAATGATGATAACGGTGGACATTTTTGGAAACATTTTATATGATCCTAACTTGAAATGAAGTCAAATTTCTAGTCAAACCCTTAAAAAAAGAGATGACGTGGCATTAATATGAAGTGACGTGTGGGTTTTTGTTTATTGACATGGATCTCTTGTTTACGGACACTCGCAGATTTGATTGTGGTATGGGTTTTTTAAAGGTATTAATGTTTTACCCACTTAAAAGATTTTAGAATCTTATAAAAATATATATATCATATATATATATTAGAAAGTCACGTGAAAACAAATTTTGATGGATAAAGCCTATTAAAAAGGTTTTTCATAGATAATGTAGGATTGCCCCACATAAAGTTATTCCATCCACATGAAGAGTGAATATTATTATGCGGTTGATTTTTTTCAAATATGGCTTAAGCTTATTTAAAATCTTTAAAAGAAAATTAATCACTATTAACCCATTGAAAGCCTATTAAGGCCTTGATATTGTTTAAAATGGTTTAAATATTTGGTGGTCAAATTATTATTATGCCACGGGAATTTGGGTAAGATGAATCCGTTGAGGATTATTACGGGAGCTTTAAAAAAAAGCTACGATATTATCGATTATCCTTATATTTTGGGCTCTAATCAATATAAATAGGGGACCCATGTATATTATTTGAAGAGGGGGAAACAAGTTACAAGCTTCCAAACTATTTTAATAGGCCTTATCATTTTTAAAGGCAATATTTCTATAAAGTAAGTCCTATTTAATATTTAATAGGTAAATATTGGGAAGCTAAGTCCTATTATTTTAATAGGAAAATTGTAAAATTGGGAGTTATTGGAAACTCACCAATTGGCCCATAAGCGCCACACTTTTATCTGCAAAGCCTAGAATTGTTGACCTGGAGAGCCATAGGGCGTCTTGCGAGCACTTTGGAAGGCTGATCAAGTTCTATAGGATTATTTGGTACCGGGAAGGTGGAGAAAGGACCCATTGATCATCGGTGTTCTTAAAAAGTTGGAGCACTTTATAGGAAAGTAAAGTTCCATTAGGTTTTATCGTAAGATATAATATTGTACTTACAAATTTTGACTAGTGGAACAGTTCGATAAGAACTTCGAGATGTAGGCTATTATCGAACTCATGTCATCAATCCGTGCAACTGGATGTCATTTATATTCTTGCATTATTTTGGATTGTTTTACTTAAAACGGAGCAACTTTTATCGATAATTTTTAATAAGCCTATTGGGGTCCAAGATCGAGGTAAAAAATTTCCTATTTTAGGATCACTATAATGTTTTCAAAATTTTGGAAAATTAATTATGTTTAGAGATGTTAATATTCTACACATTACTTAAAAATATTGTAGTGATTTATTATATATATTTGTCCCATTAGGTTATCAACTATACCATATTGTTTTATTAATTTATATCATTGGCTAACGAAAGGGATTAAAGAGAATAAAAACGATATTTTCATCATGTATTTAGAATGAGTAGATTACATGGGGTTGTTGATATTACAAAGAATAAATCGTTCCACATAAATGTTTTTTCCATTTTATAGAATCTTGTAAATGTTCAATATAGGTTTATCACGCCTTGAAGGAATTCCCTATGGGAAAGTCCCTTCGTAAGCGTTTACTCAACTATGTTAAATTTGATGGTTTGTGGTTTAATACAGACATTTTCACATTTTGTTGGCTATTTTTAATGGTTTTTATTCTTGGATGCTCGGCTTCATTCATGGTATATTGAACCATATGTTTGTTGTCTTTGCGTGGACTTGGCATTGTTGGTTTGTGTTTTTGTAGTTTCTGATGCACTCTTCTGCCAGGACACAAAAATTGTCTATGGAACTCGAGATTTCTCTCCCATCCAAATGTACTCACCACTCATTTATGCATTTGTCAGTTAACACCCATCTCTCGGGAAATCATGCCTTTCATGAAAAAATCCGAGATCTGTTCACGCTATTCTCAAAAAATCATTTTAGAATGGATTGGAGGAGGCGGTGATTACTGACCATCCTCGAGAGACCACAGAAAGCTGCTTGTGTGCTTTTGCAAAAACAAAGGCCACATTCATAGAGATGTCAAGGAAACTAGTATTATGGTGGACATCATGGCTCCCTCAAATTTGTAGATTTTAGGGTGTCTATGTTTATTTATCGATCTAAGCGACAAAGGAAAAGTTTAGGAGACACACTTTCTCTAGTATGGTTTTGGATGGCACCAGAAGTTCTTTTACAGGTGATGATTATAGAGAAGGATATGTTCATGTAAGGCCGATATTTGGTCATTGGGTATAACCTATGATGGAGCTTGCTCATTGCCACCCGCCATTTTCTTAGGTGAGGCCAATGGAATTTATTCATTAGCTTAGCACGGGCATGGTTCCCAAATTATCGATTCCATATTTTAAAAATCATTTGAAGACATGGTGAGCATGTATGTCTTGTCCTTGACCCACACAAAAGATCCGGTACAATATTTGCATAACAAGCTGTTGAAGCATCCCTTCTTTAATAATCATGCCAGAAACCCAATTATCTTGTGAAACATGTATTGGATGGACTGCGATCACTTTGCAGGAAGGATCATAAAGAATTCGAGGAGGAAGAATATGGTCATTTATCAGAGACAAATCCCTTGGTGTAGTATAGTCCTGAAATCTATTCAACCTCTTCATATACCAAAGGAAGGAGAGTATGAGAAGTAGGATTTTAGCTTTTATGTTTCCAGTTAAAAGCATAATTAATGGTGTATTTTCCCATTTTTGAAAGGATGGAAGAAATTTGTTTGTTTGCTGATTTTCATATAGAACTTGGTGCACATATTTTGTAAATAAGTTGAGGTCGTTTCCTTCCTTCAATTTTGATGTATATACATATAAAAAAATATTTTCCTATTGTGCAGTCTGCATGCATCTCTATCTATGTCTGCAAATCTTTATATTCTTTCCTTTTTCTTCATATATGTCAATGACAAGATGTTGCTATACACAAAGTAAATAAAGATGATTAATAAAATATAGTAATTAAGGAAAAGCAAGATGCCATAGTGCTAAGCATTCTAATCGAAGTGCATATTATTTTCTTTGGGGGTGCATATTTTTGGGATTTTATTCTCTCTTTGACTTATGTTGGTCTTATATAATAGTAATGTGAATTAGTCTCTTGGTCTTATTTTTTTCATAAATTTTGAATGGTGGTATCCCAAAGATCACATAGGTTTGTAGTATTAGTCGATTGGTTAAAAGGTGTTAACTTTTTATTTATCAACAATAGATGTCATCGACCACCATAAGATATTTTCCACGAGGGCTAATGGTGTTTATAGTTAGGGAAATAGTCTTAAGCACCATCGACCATGTAGGATATTTTCCATAGGGCACTGATGGCATACGGAATATGGATATTTCTTCCTTGAGAGGCCTGATTTTAAGGTATAGAAAGGTATATAACCATGTAAGTTTGAGGCTAGAATGATGTAGGATATTCGGGTTCTATATAATCTATAACACACATTACATCATTCTAGTAAATAACAACTAAATAAATAAAGAAAGTGATCCATGCGAATAAGTAAATGAAAATGTGAAACCCTAATGTGAAAGAAGGGTTAGGAAATCCTTAATGATTTGACAAATGTATGGGATTGTGTCACATTGCCAAAACTGAGGTGAATAAGAGGAGGAAATGACCACACAAAATCCTAAGAAAGAACAAATCGAGATCTCTGACTTGGGATTGGGGCACCTATAATTCCTGTGGGTGGGAAGGGCACTATGGGTGCCATGGTTTGTAGAAATGACCTAAAAACCTCCTCTAGGGTGTCGTTAAATTAATTATTGTTTCTCTTCTTGTCACACTAGCTTGCTTAACTATCCCAGATGTATGGCTATAAATCAAAGATGAAAGAGAGACCTGCAAAACCCCAAGATAAACATCAAACCCCTAAAAAAGAAAGATGTATATGAAGGGGTCAAACTTTCCTCGGAGACCAAAATGGTGGACTTACTAATTGAGTGATTGCACTACATCTCATACCCAATGTAGTTCTAGGTGTGTGTGTGTGTGTGTGTGTGTAAATCATGCCCTAGGTTGCTCTTGTGCCAGTCACACTTTGTGAAGTTACGAGAAATAACTAGATGTAGAATGTAGTAAATGTGTGCATGGAAACAATAGACTCCCATCTATGAAGTGTGATGTAGATGAACCAACCTTGTGTTCCTTGTGATGGAGCTAGATGGATGTAAATGTAGCTTTAGATACCTTTGATGGATGCAACCTAGATGTGTGATAGTAAGTGCTTAGTGCTTGGTCCCTCATTATGGTCACATAACTTTATATTTATATGGTTCTCTTTCTAATTTCATAATTAACCCCGAAAAGGCCAATCACTAAAAATAAAGAAAGCTCAAATGGCTAGAAAGTGCCCAAAAGATGCAAGTAAAGTGTAAAAAGGATAAGGCACCCCAGAATGGGACAAGGTACCCGGGGCACCCTGAGTCTAGGTGCCCAGTTAGAAATAGAAAACATAAAATGAAAAAATTGACTAGGAGAGTGTAGGTGTAAGATAGAAAATATGACAACAAACAATATAAAAATGGCCAAAGACATGGGTTAATTATTACTCTTTTCACTCAAGAACCATATGAATAGTAGTATGAGACTAGGACTAAATATTGACTCAAAGTGTGTGATTTAGTGACTACATTTTCCCCCACTTTATGTTGGTGAGCGGAAATCTTAGTAACATAAAGTAGATAGAGATGTGTACCTGATAATCCATATAGAGTGATGTAGAAATGTGTTGAAGGACTAGAAAAAGCGTGGAGTGACAAAAAAGATGGAGCGTGGAGACTAAAGATACAAAAAGTGTAAAAGATGATGAGAGTGAACCTAGGGTGGAAATGCATGTGTGGATGCCAATGTGTGTAGTGTACTTACATGGTTAGTATCATGTGTGTACTTGTCATGTGTGTTGTATTTGTTGTTGACTGCTTACTTTCCATATAGATGGATTGCAAAAAGAAGATGATCAAGTAGTCAAATACGCATGTATATGTGTAAAAATGCTATGTAAAGAAACATGTAGAAATAGTATGAAAATGAAAATGAAAAAGGAACATGTGCACTGATTTGTGATGAGACAAAAGGTGTAGAAAGGATATCCTGTAACTTTCGGTGAAGTGAAATTTTTTTGGGTGATCTCATGCCATTGTGGTTGAAGAAGTGTAGGGAGAAAGATGTGTTATTCTCAACTATAGCTGCTTCCTAAGATTGGTGAAGAGATCTCTATCTTGTCTTTTTTTTGGGTGATCGAACCGATACCACTAGCCGAAGTAGTGTAGGGAGGAAATTTTGTTGTATCCTCCAACATGTAACTTCTCCCCACAATTCTAAGGACAATCTACCCTATAAAATCTGTTGTGTATGGGGGTTCGTAGATTGTCTGAATATACTCACTATAAACTAAAATGTATGTGTCATGGATGATGACTATAGATATGAACATAAACGTAGACTAAACTGTACTATACCAAGTAACTATGTGTAAAACCCCAAATGATCCCCCTCTTTGGGGGTCACATGTGATGTTGCAGATAGGAGAATGTGGCCCCAAAAGAGAACCGACTATATAACTGAAACTTTAGCCCTGGGGGAAGGGAATGTGCTTGGTAAAGACCAAGGCACGTAAACAAGTGGTTAGAAAACAAGTGTTAGTACGAACAAACATGCATGTAAAAAAAAAATGTGTAAGCTAAACATAAGTAGATAATGTAAACACTCAAAGAGACAATCATAGACACAAAGTGGGTTACAAACATGGGACACCACTCACGATGTCACAAGACACTCAAGGCCATCATGGCCATAAAAAAACAAGTGTGTACACACAACAAAGGGAAAGGAACACATACAAGATAAATAATAACAGATAATAACAAACAAAAAAACATGTATGGAAGGAGGTATCCTGCATAAAAAATGTTGCACATGAAGCACCCATTAGCATGTTAGAAAAATAACAAGTATGTCAAAGCATGTAGAACATGATAATAGAAAGTGCTAAGTACAAAATGAAACAATAGCACCTGTAGTGTATGAATGTGGATGCCCCTAGTAGGTAATGTATGAAGCATCGGTCTTTGCGTGTAGAAGATCTATATCTATGATCACAACTAGAAAGGATGTGAACACACATGTGTGTATGGTAAAGATAATGACATACAAGAGATCTATCTAACATGTGTAGTAAAGTGAACATGTAAAGACAAGTGCAAGAAGAGTAAATACAACCATAAAATGTAATATGTTGTGGATGGATGGAATGGAATGTAGTATGGATGATAGGAGCTGCGTGCCCCCTGAGTGTGAATGGAATTTTATACAGTGAGGTTCATTTAGTATGCCCCCTTAGTAGTCAAGAATGAACCAAAAATGAGAGTGCGTCATGGGAAATGGTCGAACTATGTGTTGTGTAGTGCGATGTGATGAGTGTGTGGTGATGAGATGCAACATAGAGATAAATTGTGTGTGACCCTATAGCATAAGTGTATATCATGACTAGATGAATATAAAGGAGGTGGTGATTTATCCTAAAGCGTATACCACTAAATGATGTAAGTGAAAGTGATGATGTAGTCTATCACAAGATGATGCTAGGAGAAGTGACCCTATAGCCTAAGGCATATATTATTAAACCTAGGAATTTCGCATAAGAAAAATATTGAATGATGAACATGTGAGTGTGATGTGGTCCATTTTTGTTATATATATATATATATATCAATAGTCTAGTATGGACCATGTGAGACTAGAGTGCATCATGGGTGAGTGAGTGAGTGAGTACATTGCGTAAAAAGAAGATGTAGTATGTGCGATGAGAAGAGATGACCATGTGATGAGTAAAACATGCGATGTATAAGATGCAATGCAAGAAGTGTAGATAACCTAATAGTGTGAAATGTGCACTATGTAGTATGTATGATGAATAGGATGTAATGCTAGACTCGTAGAAAATAGGAGTGTGACACATGGGTGATGAACATTGTAGATGATGTGTAAATATAGAAATAAAAATGATGTAGGGAAATTGAAAAATGTAGTATGAAAAATGCGAGATGTACTGTAAGATGTGTGAAGAAACGCAATGTGTAGTATCTATAATGTAGTGTGTGAGGTCCATGTGTAGTATGCCCTCAACAATCAAGTGTGAACCAAAGCACAAGAGTGTGTCATAGGGTAATGATGATGTGTGTGATGTAGATGACTATGCCAATGTGAGTATGAGAAGTGTGTTGACGCTAGGATGAGGGGGGAAATGTGTGAATATGATGTCCCTAAGTGTGAAAGATGAGAAATCCATCATGTAATTTCATATAAGAGATCATCATTTTCAGGGTCAAAGTCATAGGGTTCTACATCGGAAAAGCAATAGTGTCATGTTGGTCATGCAATGAGCCATTGAGGTGTAAATGATACATGCCCATAGCATATTCCTCATCAGTGAAGGATGGAAATGGACACCTATGCACATACCAATGAGTGAGATTATGTGTATAGCCAAGAAAGGAACTATTGCAAATGAATACATGGCCAAAAGGCATGGGAAATGATATATCCATATGATCATGATCTAATGTGCCTCCTATATATGTAAGCCAAGAATGTCCTAATATGAGTGGAGTAGAAGGAGGTATACGGGAGGTAGACAATTATATGGAATACACATAAACCGTAAGTTGTACTTAAGGTGGTGATGATGAATCCATAATATAGAGGAGGATTATGTGGTGGAGGATAAAGATATTCAAAAGTGAATCCAAGTCTAGCCAAGCCATCATGTGAACACATATTGTTTCATCATAAGTAGGATCAAATGGAATATGTTCCCAATATGAATCATTCATGAAAATGAAACCATGATCTATTTAGAGTAGAGACTCTGATTGATACATTGAAGGGCAGTCATAATGATGAAGATGGCATGGAGGTAGTAGTGGGGGGAGGTGGTGGAGTGGAGAGGAAACTGCATCAATGACATAAATAACACCTTCAAGTGGTGGAAAATGAGGTAGTTCATCCATTGGTTGAGGTTCATTTGTAGTATTAGTGCGTGGAATAGGAAGAGTAGTATTAGGATCTCGGTCACAATATTGGTATGCATCATAGTCGTGAAGTACAATATATTCAACACCTTCATGTATAAATTTGACACAATGATGTATGGTAGAATCAACGGCTTGCATGGCATGAAGTAATGGTCTACCAAGAAAATAGTTATATGAGACTGGAAAATTAATGACAAATAAAATAGTGTTGAGGGTTTTTGGTCCTATAATAATAGGAAGATCAATGTGACCTACACATAGGTGAATTGAATCATCATATACACAAAGTGACAGGGATGATGGACTAACATCATGAGTAGAAAGACCTAACTTTTCAAGGAATGACATAGGGAAAAGATTAATTTTGGATCCATTATCAATTAAAGTGCACTTAATACCCATATTGAAAATGTAAATCATAATATGCAAGGGTGGGTCATTATAAAAAGTGTTTAGATCAGCGGAAAGATTAGATTTGAATTATAAGTGTTGAGAAAATGCATCTAAAAAATTTTGGTACACAGATTCAAGATGTATATCCACACGAATGTGAGTAGTAGCAAGAAGATGTTTGACTCTAAACCTTATATCAAGATGTGCAAGTAAATAATCATTGATTGAGATACTCATGATGACTATACTTGAGAATGATAAACTAAAGAATGAGGACCCTAAGAGCGTGAAGATCGAGATTAGGTTTACCAAAATGATTAACTAAAATAAGAAAATAAGTTTCTATTCTAGTGTAATCATATGTTATGAAAAGCAATAAATAATAGCTAAATAAATAAAGTGACCCAAACAACTAAGTAAATGAAAATGTGAAACCCTAATGTGCAAGAAGGGTTAGGAAATCCTTAGTTGATTTGAGGAAGGTGTGGGGACTATGTGTTGTAGTGGCAACTAGGTGAATAGGAGGAGGAAACAAGGGCATAGAAACACGGGAAAGAACAAATCCAAGCTCTTGACTGGTGGGATTCCTCGAAAGAGGTAGGGGCCTATGGGATCCCTAGTCTAAGAATGGGTGCCATGGTATAGAAATGAACTAAAAACCTCCTCTGGGGTGTCGGTAAGTGACTTCTTGTGTTAATTCTTGTTGCACTAGCTTCGTTGAACTGGGTCGAGATGCCACTATAAATCAAAGATGAAGGAGAGACCTACAAAACCCCAAGAAAAGCATCAAAACCCTAAAATAAGAAAGATGCATATGGAGGGGTTGGACTGTCCATATCATCCACAATGGTGGACTTACTAATTTAGCACTGTACTACATCTCAGACTCAATGTAGTTATAGGTGTGTGTGTGCCAATCGTGCCCTAGGTTTCTCTTGTACTAGTCACACTTTTGAAGTAGAGAGCAATAACTAGATGTAGAATGTAGTAAATGTGTGCATGGAAACAATAGAATCCCATCCTATGAAGTGTGATGCAGATGAACCAACCTTGTGTGCCTTGTTGGAGCTATATGGATGAAAATGTAGCTTTAGATTCCTTTGATGGATGTAACCTAGATGTGTCATATTAAGTGCTTAGTGTTTTCTCCCTCATTATGGTCACATACATTTATATTTATATGGTTCTCTTGCTCCAACTTTGTAAATAACACCAGATAGGCAAACCACTAAAAATATAGAAATCTCAAATGGCTAGAAAGTGCTCAAAAGATGCAAGTAAAGTGTAAAGAGGATTAGGGTGTTTAGAATGGGACCAAGGTGCTCAAGGGCGCCCAGTCTAGGTCGGCGCCCGATCGGAAGTGGAAAAACACGAGAATGAAAAAAATCACTAGGCGAGTGTAGGTGTAAGATAGAAAATAAATCATCAACCAATTTAAAAGTGGCCAAAGAAAAGGGTTAATTATTACTCTTTTCACTCAAGAACCATATGAATAGTAGTATGAAACCAAGAATAAATATTGACTCAAAGTGTGTGATTTAGTTTCTACAATATTTTTGGTGTGATGCATCATGGAATTTGAGTGCTTGATAAAACATTCTCGAGCAATGGTGTCATGATAAAATTGGGAGTGTATGAATAATTTTATGGAAGCCATGTGTACCTTTGCACGATAGTTTTCATGGGAGTGACCTCAATTAGTAGAGCCACCAACAAAATTTACTTTCATCATGTCATTGAGGAATAAGTCTAGAGGGATCTAAGATCATGGTAAATGGCTTAGGTAAGTAATGTTTCAAATTTTCCTTGCTCAATGGTTGATGATAGTTAGGTTTTTTTGTTGTTAGTTTGTTGGTCAATGTTGAATATGATCCTATTCGAAGAATCAACAAGAGGAAGAGTATCAAGGAATCCGTTATCCATCATGTTCTTTTTCTTAATATGTTGGAGGATGTGGAATTTTTATTGGGTTGTGTCTTAGGAGGAAATTTATCAAAATCTCTCATGAGGTAATCCTTCCTTTCAACTTGTTTAAAGGCTTCTTCTAAAGAGGTGGGAGAAAAATACCTCACCTTGTATTGAAGGAGACGTTTAAGAACTCATAGGAGAAGTTGGAAAAGGCTATTAATAGGCATGTTATGTTCAACTCACATGGATAGGTCTTCCAAATTTTTACGAAGGCTTGTGCTCACTTATTTTCAGATTGTTGACAATTGATGAAGGCATTAATGTTATTCTTAGGTAAGTTATGATACTGAAATTCATTCACCAAGGTTTTCACCAAGGACTCTAGCTTAACTATGAAGTTAAGAGGTAAACTAAGATACCAATCCAAAATGTCCCCAATGAGGGTTTTAGCTAATATTTTGGTGGCATTGTATGAATTGGATCTGATCCACTCTTTATAAATATTTCAAAGGCCTTAATATGAAGGGAGGGATGAGTGGACTTGTCATAAGAGATGGAAGGAACAATACCCTCAATATCCATGTTAGCAATGTAAGGTGTTAGAGGCTCTTGTTGGAATTATCTTAAGACTTTTTGTGGATAGGGGGTTGGGTGATGGGCACCCCATTAGGCCCATTTGGTAAAGGAGGGGTGTGGTACCCCAAGAGCCCGTTGTAGGGTGATTAACTAGTTGAGCCATGTTGGCTTGCATTTGAAGGAATTGAGCCATAATAGTGGATTGTTGTTGGTTCATCCTATCAATGAGTTGGAGGATAAGGTTGGTGAGGTCAAAATTGGGGTTATTCTCATATGCCCTTATTAGGGACCTTTCTCCTTTGCTTCCCTATTATCAAGTTGTTCGGAGACAAATTCAAGGAGACATTCTTGATCATTTCTTGATTTGTCCTTATCTTGAGCAAATTGTATGAAGAATTTATGAATCTTATAAGGGTGATCGAAGTGTTGTTATTTTTATTTTCCTCTTCCTCCTAAAATAATCCATTATGGTGGGTGGGAGATTTCTTTTTAGGGACTCCTACAACACAACAATTGGTGTAGAAGGGGAATCCAACTTCAGGGTGAAAGGTTTCAGAAAACATTTGTACAACAGAATCATAAGATCCTGGGACAAGATACTCCATGATGGAGTGATGATCTGGCTGAGAGCAGGCCCTAAAATGGAACTTACTAACACCATCGGTCATGCAAGAAAAATTACGGGAGGCGATGGAGTAGGGAAACAAATTTATAGGAACAAACGGTATCGCTCATGGGAAATGACGTCTATGTAGACTATTTTGTAAGGTTTTTTGAATTTTGGTGATTTGAAAGGATATCAGAATTTGGAGATGGATGCTTTTAATGAGTTGTGCTCGGTCAAGATGTTTGTAGGATTCACGTCGGGTTCACCAAAATGTATGGTAGGCCAAGAATGTATCTCAATGGCTTGTACTCCTAAGTCTTCCATTCTACAAGGGTATGAGGCAAAGAAGAGGAGACACACATGGACCGACACACAATTGATTGATTTAAAATGGGCTATAACAAGCACTAAGGTAGCATATCCAGAGGGAATTGATCCCTACACTCGGTCAACCTAGGGTTTCCAAGGTCTGCGATCAAGATGGAGGAGAGTAACCTTCTAGGATATCGGTCGATGGGGGAGAGATGTAGATCGATAAAAAGATAATAAGAGCGTGCACAATCTATACAACTGAAATATAAATGAAATATAAGGAGTTGATCATATAAGAGCAATATGCTAATACTAAGCTAACATAGAGCAATGGGAAAGGAAGTGGACTAATCTATGAAAAATGACAAAGAGAGTTAGAGAACTTACCTACGGGGTGGTCGTTGATGCATATATCTCTCCAGAAAAATAGTACACCAAGAGAGAATCACTATGGGTGGAGAAGGGGAACACCATTCTTGTCCTAGAATCACTATAGGTTACCCAATCATACAAACAATCCAACAACCAAGAAGAGTGTCCAATCCAAATCAAGTGTAAGATAAAGCAAGAGTAGAGCGAGTAGATGTGAAGATGGCATAAAAGTGTAGAGCAAACGAATTGTTCATGTCATTCCTTTCTTCCATTAAATGTCTGGGTGTGATGTGCATATATACTTGATGACATTGCCTACGCTTGGTGACGCCAGCCAAGGGAAAACCTAATACCAACTCCATCACCCATAGGTGATGGCATCAACCAAAGGGAAGGCAATGTCAAGTGGGGTGAAAATGTGTTGTGGTTCAAGGGAAAGTCATTGAAACAAGTGCCAATGATGAATTTAGATGCAAGCAAGTGTCGAGATTGATAATGTGTGCAACATAAAAGGATTGAAGGGCTAGGGCCACATAGTGGTACATCTCTCTGTGTATTGTCTCTAACCCATAATGACCATGTGTATAATACCCCATTCCCGAAAGGACCCTTAATGCACCTGCTCAAGAAATAGATGCATCAACGACCCTTATCTACACAAAAGAGTTGTTAGTACCAAATATGAAAAATTAGGTGTATACAAAACTTGGGAATTGGATTGTCCTCTCAATCAAAATTATATTAATTCGTAAGAGGGTATTTGAAAACAAACATAGAAAAACACAAATCAAAGCTAAAAATATGGTGATTATGAGAAAAAATTTGCACAAGAATGAAATGGGCCATCATTCAAGTTCATTTGCCTTTATAAACACTAAAAGGATAGAAATGACATTAGATGGATGTGAAAACTTCTTTTATGAATGAGGTTCTCAAGGAAGCGAGATCAAATGACTCCTTCAAAATATTTGTAGTTGAATGTGCTATTCAAATGACTCTTTAATGATAATTCAACGTGTGGAGAGGAAAAGAATTTGAATAACTTGAGCCATAATCAAAATGCACAACAAATATAACTTCATTTTTCAATTATAAAATAGGGATGTTTGTAGAGTGTATCGACTCATGTACAAAGTAGTGATGTTTCTAGAAGGCCTGTATTGGTTCATATAATGGTTGTCTACTATAATCTAGCCATAACACCACACTTTTTAATTTACTAAATTTGTCAAGACTTTGGTGGAGCCTTCCCACACCTATAAAAAGACTTCTTGCATAATGATGAGCTCTTGACTCGTCTCTGACCCAAATAATCCTTGTGCAGTTGTAAACAAATATTTTCAAGAAATAAGAGGGATTTATTATGAATCCAAATTTGATATTTTTGTTAGCTTCACAATAAACACGAAAAATGAGTTAAGATTGTGAGAGGGAGCTAATATTTGTGATGGTATATGGGGCACGATACGTAAAAACTTGATGAAATCTAAATAAAAATTGTACACTTTTTTTTTATATAGATTGTACTCAACAATGGTATAAAGTAGTCAATGATGTGGTGGCACCTTATATTTACAACTTTAGATACCCAATGCACAAGTTTAGGTCTAATTTTTTTAATACATTTCAAATTTAATAGTATATATTAGGACATACACTTCTGTATTATTTGAGATGCACTTGTATTATACACTTTATGGATAAAGCACATATATGTGCACATATTTATTCATACTTATTTTTAATATATTAAATAAAATATCTTTAGCGGTTATCCTTCATATAAGGTTCATCAATTTTGAATTTTAATTTTAAATATAGAATCCCTTTTTTATATTAAACCTCCTTACTTAAATATGTATAAGAAGTTGTAGGGGTATGGATTAAGAAAAAAAGTTTAGTGTAATATTCTTGTGAGGAGGGCCATTAATCCTCCTTCACATATGCTTTTAATATATTGTGATGTTTATTCTACCTTGACATATATGTGTATATGTTTGTTTTTAAGTGTTTCACATGTACGTAAATGTTATTGTGGGCAATAGTCTTGAAATTGTTGGCATGTGGATGTTGATTTGTCATTGATGTTAATGACAAAACAAGATGCAAAAGAGATAGAGGGATCTTGGAGTGACTCAGACAAAGCAAAACACGTCAAAGGCTTGAGAACACCTGACTAAGCACTGAATTCTTGAGCAACTAGTGGCATGTACATGTATGGTGATGATGTGAGAGCATACCAAGATAATGTATTACAGATTCGAGCATGTATACGATGTGGAAACAAGATCATAAAGATGAATATAGTTATCCTTATAGTTAGCAAAGTGACCTCTAAAGGTGGGGTGAAGGATTGAGGCCGAGGTTGCAGCATGGTAGAGGCATGAAACACATAATAGGAAATGATTAAGGGGATACGAGGTGAATAATAGATAGTCATGATGGGCTACAATGTAAACTAGCTCAATTTGGCCTAATTCAAGGACCCGACATGAGGGTATGAAGCAAAATAAGTTGTATCAAGAAATTGAAAGCATGGGAAGTGTGTAGGGACATTTTCAAGAGTCCTCACATTAAGCTACATGTCATAATTCAACATATGGAGACTCGGTTAGGGTCATTGGTATGACTGCCCTTGAGGACAAACAAGTCTACCATGCCCAAATCAGATGGGATTGGAAGTTTCAAAGTAAACCATGAAAAAATTGCCATTGGAGATCATGGAGGAGGTATTAATTAAGGAGTGGAAAATTTTTGAGGAATTGAGGAGGATTTTTGTGTAATAAATTACAAATTTACTAAAACTGGGTTAAGTAGGATATTCTAAAATAGTGTCCTAACTTCTTCGTATTCAATCTAAATTTTGGTGCCTCCTTAAAATAAATCATAAGAGACATTGTTGAAGAGCATAGAGATAAAAATATGTTGCAAAAATTATGAGGCCAAAAAGATAAGAAATAAGAAAGTTCTATTCATTTTTATGGAACTAACTCAAACCCTCCTAAACCCTAGTTTAAATCGATATGGAGAAAAATGCATGGTTATTTCTCCAAATTGAATTGTTTTCCTGGAAATGAATTTGAGCATGTAGAGAATTCATCAAAGCATATTTACATGGTGGTTTTAGCTCATGATTCATGGTGGACCCTATAATAAATCAGTTTTTTTGTGAAGATGACACTCTTATATTTAAAACATATATTTAATAAAGTCGTCACTCTTATATTATTTCAACATTGTTGTTATACATTTTTTTCACTTACATTGTGGACACTTATCTTTTTTATTCATAGCCTCAAATTCATAAGAGGTACTAAACATAGGAATAAGCATCTTGACCATGAGCATGAAATTAACTTTTTAAGAATTTGGAATTAACATCTTTGACTTCATTGTTTTCCATTTTTAGAAACCTTGACTCTAATGCCTTTATTTTTCCATGCTTCTCTATAGCTTTGTCACAATACAAATATATGAAAATTTTAAATATCTTAAATTAAAAAATAAATGTGGAAAAAATCATAAGATTATTTAAAAATATATATTTGTGATTTAAAATATAAAAAACATCCTTAAAAAGTCAAATAAATTAGATTTTCATTCATAATTGTAACTATGATAGAATATACTTTAATCAATTTCTTTTCTTATAAAGCACCAAATAACACACCAATTTGGTGTATAATAACCTTTTTGTGGAAAATTACAAGGAGATAATTTTCTGTTTACTCCATATATATGTTCGATCAGGTGTATAGCCCAACTCGCTTTTCCCCCTATGCATCCAAACATGCAATCTCTAAGGAATACACCTACTTTCACCATTAGAAGAAAAAACTACAATAATGGGTGGATTATGCACCTGTATAGCCATCGGACTACAATAAATCCTTATTAGACATGAGCACGACAAAATGATCCTAGAATAAAGTTTACACTATGTACCCACACAACCACAAAGACAAACTATTATAATCTATTCTCTTCTTGCTTTCAACACTTTCTTCATTTGTGACCATAAAAAAAAACCACTATAGCTCATGCACGTAACATAAATAAATATCTACACAAAAAATGCTTAGGGGGTTCCCACATAGAAGTTGTTCATTGGTCATGAGCATCATCCCAGTAGGGTTGTATGGGCTTTGTTGATAATCCACAAATGCTTCATCTCAATGATCATTTGCAAATTTATATGCATTTCCACAGTAAGAAAATGAAAATATGTGTTTTTTTGGTCCATTTTGGAAGTATGGAGAGGATTGCATTTATCTTTGTTGATTATCGGGGTCTTCACCACATGGAGTAAAAATAATCAAAATTGTCTTCAAGAAATTGGGACTTGTTGGTTGTTATCAAGATTATATTAATTTAAAACTATAGATATTATATATTTTTTCAGACCCGAGGGTTTGATTCAATTAATTTTATTTGGAGTGAGGTATATTCCATCAGATTTTTTTGCAATTGAGAATTATATTGTTCAAATTTTCTCACAGGGTATGTCAAATATATATGTGTTAGTTATTTAGTTTCATCTAGTTTAGAGATCAAAATCTCAAGAATACTATCATTTGTGGCATTCACTTAAGTGGCTCAAATGTTTCCAAAATTGACCTCGACATGTCGGTATTTTTGTTATATAATTGCTGAAACTCTTACAACCTTGCCATGATGTACATTAATGGCCATCTATGCCATGTAGAGTTTAAATTTGATAGTTATTTACATTGTTTTATAATTTTTAACCATAAAATAATTACATTTTTTTGAAATAACCATCACTATTGAATTGGATATTTAAAATATGAGCATCATTTTTATGTAAACTTACATATAAATTATGATAAAACACATAAATATTTTTTTAAACTACTAAAATAGATGTTACCTTTATATATTTATTAATAGTATTATGGTACATATTTCAACGAGGACAATATTGAAATATTATTGTCATTTAAAAATTATTTGGCAAGTTATACATGACCATCAAATATAAAGTCGATGCCATTGTTAACTTAAAACTTGTGGCTTTAAATTTTATGGCCATTTATATAGTCTTTGTTTTTAACTATAAATATTTACAAATTTTAAAATAACCATATGTATTAACATACATATTTAAAATATGATCGTCACTTTGATATACATTTATATTGATATACATATATGTACATTAAAAATTATTATAATAAATAAAATTTATTTTTATATGTATATCGTGATGGATTAATACTATTAGCGAGAGGACAACATTGAAATATTCGGTTACTACTTTTTTTTTGCCTAGTGTTGAGGGATGAATACCACGACCCAAAATTTTTAGGAATCATCGAATGCCCAACGACCTAGAGTTTCAAAAGGAAACTTGCATGGGGAACACCACTAGCCCCTACCGATGTTGGATTTTGATGTTGATGTTACATCATGTAAGAATAAAATTATTTGATGGTCTAGAAAATTATATGGATGTCATTTGGCGTTTAAAATTTAATATGCACGTCAAATTTGTGATTTATAATAACTATTACAAAATACATAAATTGAGTTAAATTTTATATGGATATTGTTCTTTGTAATATTCTCCCATAGTTATGTGACTTTTATTTAATTTTGGATAATAGATTGGACTAATCAATTTCATAGTTTTTCACAAATTCATTTCCACCCCCGCCCTTAGCCTTGCCGACCCTGCGCCCCTTCCCTCCCTAAAAAATTAATGTTGCAGTAATTAATTTGAATATCCATAAACATCATTAAAATTTATGAGAATATTAAATAGAATTTTAAATTACAATTTAAAAAATATTGAAGAAAATGAAAGAAAGGACTCACTCATAATCATATGTGCAAACTTACAATTATGTAGAAAATGATAACTAGCTTCAAAATTCCAACTTATAGACTTATGAGTTGATCTTCAAATTTCACCTTTCTTGCAAAATCTCAAATCCAAGGCATGTAATCCACTATCTGATCTTTATGAAGATGTTCATATTTCATTAATTAGATATTAAGATAATTATATTTTTAAATTTTATTTACATCCCAAAAATTTCCATTTTTATTTATTATGCCAAAGCGTTACCCCTATGAGAAAAGGATTTGCGGACATTCATGGGACTATGTCTAATTTGATGGCCTAAATGACGGTTTTGCTATTTTTAACAATTTTGTTTTTTGCTTTTCTAACAATTTTGCTTTTATTTTTAAATTTTATTTTATAGCTTATGCATACATTAACCTTTGCTTTTGCTATTTTTAACAATTTTACTTTAGCTACCATATCTTAGAGAAACTCAAAATGTCGAAAAAAATTGTTAGGAAACGGACTCCACCGTCTTGAAATTCCCAAGCTCTTCCACAATATTGCATCATTTTTTCACATAGTTAGCAAATACTACGTAGTTAGAAAATACCGTAAGATCTTTTTTTTGTTTTATTATTTTAAATGTATTCTATTTTGTGTTTTCGGTGATATTATTTGGTTGGTTATATTCTTGGCAAGTTTTTGGCTACGCATGACTTATGCGATTTGAATTAGTTGATCATTATAGGCATAATTAAAAAAGTGGTGTGGGTTAGAAGCCAAGTAGAAGCTTCCTCCATGAGATTTGAGCTTGTGGATGTGATTGGACCTCTCTGACTTTTACACCAATATATATGGGTATACGGTTATAATCATAATAAGTATTAGCTATTAAAACTAACATGTTTTTATGCACTTTGTGGCCAATCATGGAAATAAACAAGAAGGAGGTGGATTAGAAGCTTAAGAAGATTTTATCGTCATTAAGATTCCTTTACTTGAATTATATCTTTTGCATAGCTTTCGTAGTCCTATATAATGAATTTTCCTATGCGAGAAAACATTTAGTGACTTATTTTGATTCTCGGCTCTTACGGACCTCTCTTGTATATATCTCTATGTTTGTGTGTTTATCATAACATTCTTATCATAGAAAAGTATTTTCTTAGGCCATATGTGTTCTATTTTTTCTTAATCATAGAAATGTTTTAGGCAATGTTTATGTAGGTGATATGTCAATTTAACCGAAATCGGGAAGATGTGAAGCCTTGAAAGCTTGATCATGTTCGGCACCACACAAAATGTTCGTAACAGAGACATGTACATGTAGAAATCAATCAAAGGCTGCGGTGCGGTCTGATGCACCATGGGCCACCTGACCTACTTCATCCTGCTCATTGAAAGCAATGGGAAAATTAAGTACCTCCCGTTGAGAACATTGATAGAATGAAGATACACAATCAAACTATGATATACATATAGAGAGAAAATGTCGATTGCCAACCGCTACATTCTGTCATGCGGTTAAGTATATTGCAAAATATGCTTCAAAAAGCAGAAGCAACGTTCGAAACCTATCACCAAATGCTATCTAGATTTTCAAGAGATCTTGTGCGGATTCACCATCACACATTGCGATCCACAAAATGTTCACAGAGAGCATTTTTGAACATGACATAAGTGCACAAGAAACATGCCACATGTTGCAAAAATTGCCACATGTTGCGGCCGTTCGTTTGTATCATTAAATGTTGATAAAAAAAAACTTGAGGCGTGTCGTTGAAAGTGACACGGATGTACAAATCAAACTATGATATCCATATGGAGAGAAAATGTTGATTGCCAACCGATACTTTCCCATCATGCGATTAAAGTATATTACAAAATATGCTTCAAAAGCGAAAGCAACATTCAAAAACCTATCACAAAATGTTGTCCAAATTTTCAGAGATCTTTGACACGGATTTACCGGCACACATTGTGATCCCAAAAATGCTCATAGAGAGCATTTTTGAACATATTTATAAGCACATAAGAAACATGCCACATGCTTTGCAAAAAATTGCCACTTGTTATGTGCATCATTCGTTTGTATCATTAAATGTTGGCAAAAAAACTTGAGGCGTGTCGTTGAAAGTGATGCGGATGTCAAGAAACAACCACTTTCTTGGATGCATATAGAGTTCACCCTCTGACCATGGAACAACTACCACTTATACGGGTTTCTTGAGATTTGGAGCTACTGATAGGAACCCAAAGGAGATAAATGGAAATTGTGGTCGATTGAAGTAATTGTTCGAGTCCACACGAGATTTGTCGAGGTCCCAACTCGGGATTCAATGTCATATGACCTTTTATGTTGGTCAAAACTCCTTTATACAAGCCTTTTAGAAATATTGCTTCAATTTGGCTCAAGCCCACATGACATCAACGACACTCAATCTACTTTGACAACAACACTTCACATTCACAACATTCTTGAGAGTGACTATTAGCAAACTTACATGTCTCACTTGCATTTGTATTCAATTATTACACAACTAATTGTTATCTAACATCCCTTCTAATGTATTTTGCAACATTTGTTTTGGCTTTAATAGAAAATCAATATTGTCAATCACACCCCTTATCAACATCAACTAAAAAAGTAATAATTGTGTTTCTAAATCTAATAACATATACCATTCGGCGTTCACATTGCATTGGACACATGCGATTACTAATATTATATTTGGCATGAATCTCACAAATTTATAATGTGTAGTGTCTATGTAATATTTAATTTATTAACTTTATATATATATATATGTCAAATTTTGAATATAAACATCATTTTGACGTTTAAAATAAATATTTCCCTATCAATCATAACGGTCACATTTCAAAAGTGGCTGTATTTTGACATCTAAAATGACTAAAAACATCTATCCGCCTTGCAAAATCTAGCACTGCGGCCCCCACCCCAGCTCTTTTTGAATACTTACACTATTTTATCTTGAATTATATAGTTGCTATTTAATTTAAAAAACATTAAGATCACCTTTTTTTCAATGAGAATAACCGGCAGCTAAATATCAATGTTTAGGTAGCACGTGGAATTTTGGGCCATCTTGCCCTCTCAAGTCTACATGTTTCCGTGCATAGCACTCACTAATACATGTAATGCGCGATTAATCCTTTTAAAGGCAAGATCACCTTCGTGCAATTTCAGTTTGTACAAAAATTTGACATAAAGACATGGTGTGAGATTCTTTTTCAAACCCGCTGCATATGGTGTGGGACCCTCGAATTATTCGGACACTATCAACAAAATTGACGTGATTATTCTCTTTCACTTTTTCTTTGTGGTTTACAACTTCAAACACTTTCTAATCAAAGTTTTCGGCAATCTAAACGGTGGTTGTCAAAAAAAT
Organism: Taxus wallichiana var. yunnanensis; assembly: GCA_018340775.1. Classification (NCBI taxonomy): domain Eukaryota; kingdom Viridiplantae; phylum Streptophyta; class Pinopsida; order Cupressales; family Taxaceae; genus Taxus; species Taxus wallichiana. The sequence goes on along the minus strand of CM031236.1, from coordinate 157,202,021 downwards.
CAGGAGCCTTTTTTCTTCTAGGTGTTTCGAAAAAATAATAGGGGAAAGACTATTGAGTGGTTCCTTTTTTAGATGTTTCATTTATAGATATTAAATTAAGAATATGACTATTGGGTGGTTCCTTTTTTAGATAAAATTATATTTTTGCAGATCAAATTATTGGATGGTTTTGTTCTATTTATTCCTTTGTTTTATGAGGGAAGTGTGAGAGTGTAAAGTTTTGTGCATGATAATTATGTGTAATAGAATTTTTGTGATACATCTAATTTGTTTTTAATCGAATGAATTGTGTAATGAAGAGAGCAAGTCTTGTATAATAGAATTAAGAATAAATTATGATATAGTAATCGGGTTTGGGATTAGTGCAAAAGTCATGATTAAGGGATTAAGCTAATATTAACACTACCAAGTGATAAAAGATCAAATTTAAATGTTTATACATAGAAATCTTCAAATCAAATAATTGAAGAAAACACTATGATTGGTGTTTAATGAAATAAATGTTTTTTAAAATGTTTTCATAGTAAAAGAGCTTCAAAAATATTCTCTACAAATAAAATGAATACTCATGTGTGAGAATTCCCTAGGTCTTTTGAATGGTGTGGAGAGAATGCGAGATTTCTTTATGTGACTATTCGAACATGTTATCTTATCTACTACGATTATGCTAAGCTAAATTATAGTATATGAAAAAACAAAAACACAAATAATCTATTATTATTGGTATGCCAAGCAAGCAATTATATGAGATTGGAAAATAAATGACAAAGAAAATGGTGTTGAGGGTTTTGGTCCTACAGTAATAGGAAGAACAATGTGACCTACACCTAGGCGAATTGAATCATCATATGCACAAAGTGAGAGGGATGATGGACTAACATCACGAGTGGAAAGACCTAACTTTTCAAGGAATGACATAGGAAAAATATTAAGTTAAGATCCATTATCCATTAAAGTATGCTTAATATTTATATGGAAAATGCAAATCATAATATGCAAGCATGGGTCATTATAAAAAGTGTTTAGATCGGGGAGATTAGATTTGAATTATAAGTGTTGAGAAAATGCATCTACAAAATTTTGGTAGATTGAGTTAGGATGCATATCCGCACGAATGCAGTGGTAGCGAAGATGTTGGACTCTAAACCTTACATCGGGATGTGCGAGTAAATAATCAGTGATTGAGATACTCATGATGACTATGCTTGAGGATGATAAGCAAAGAATGATGACCCTAAGAGCGTGAAGATCGAGATTGGGTTCACCAAAATGATTAACTAAAATAAGAAAATAAGTTTCTATTCTAGTGTAATAAGATCTTATGCAAAGCAATAAATAATAGTTAACTAAATAAATAAAGTGACCCAAACAACTAAGTAAATGAAAATGTGAAACCTAATGTGCGAAGAAGGGTTAGGAAATCCTTAGGCTGATTTGATGAAGGTGCGGGACTATGTCGTAGTGGCAACTGGTGAAGCAGGAGGAGGAAATGAGGGCATAAAAATGTGATAAAGAACATATATGAGCTCTGATTAGTGGGATGCTAGAAAGGGTCGGGGGCACTGTGGGCTCCTTGGTTTGAGAAGCAGGGGGTGCCACTGGTATGCAAAAATGAACTAAAACCCTCCCTGCGGGGTGTCATTAAGTGACTTCCTATGTTCACTTCTTGTTGCACTAGCTTTGTTGAAGCTGTGCCGGATGTCAATGTAAATCAAAGATGAAGGAGAGACCTGTAAAACCCCAAGACAAAGCATCAAACCCCTAAAAAAGAAAGATGCATATGAAGGGGTTGGAATGTCCTCATCGATCACAATGGTGGACTTACTAATTGAGCATTGTACTACATCTCAGACCCAATGTAGTTATAGGTGTGTGTGTGTGTGTGTTCAATCGTGCCATAGGTTTCTCTTGTACCGGTCAAACTTTTTGAAATAATGAGTAATAACTAGATGTAGAATGTAGTAAATATGTGCATGGAAGCAATAGACTCCCCTCCTATGAAGTGTGATGCGAGATGAACCAATCGTGTGTGCCTTGTTGGAGCTAGATGGATGAAAATGTAGCTTTATATGCCTTTGATGCATGCGACCTAGATGTGTGATAGTAAGTGCTCGGTGTTTGGTCCCTCATTATGGTCACATAACTTTATATTTATATGGTTGTCTTGCTCCATAATTAACCCCAAAAAGGAAGACCACTAAAAATATAGAAAGTTCAAATGGCTATAAAGTGCCCAAGTAAAGTGTAAAGAGGATCGGGGCACTAGGTGCACAGGACACCCCATTCTAGGTTGGGTGCCCCAGTCAAAAGTAGAAAAAAAAATAATGGCAAAAATGACTCGGCGAGTGTAGGTGTAAGATAAAAATAAATCAACAAGTAATATAAAAGTGGCCAAAGACATGGGTTAATTATTACTCTTTTCACTCAAGAACCATATGAATAGTAGTTTGAAACCAAGACTAAATATATGACTTAAAGTGCGTGATTTAGTGACTATAATATTTTTGGTGTGATGCATCATGGGATTTGGCCTTGATAAAAAACATTCCCAAGTGATGGTGTCATGGTCAAATTGGGAGCGTAGGAAGAAGTTTATGGAATCCATGTGTACTACGCGATAGTTTCATCGAGTGACCCCAATTAGCATGCCACAGCAGAATTTACTTTCATCATGTCATTGGGAATAATTCGAGAGGATCTAAGATCATGGCAAATGGCTTAGGTAAGCAATGTTTCAAATCTTCCTTACTCAATGGTTTATGATAGTTAGGTTGCTTTTTCTTGTTAGTTTTTGGTCAATGTTGAGTACAATCTGATCTATTGAAAAAGTATGAGAGGAATAGTATTATTGAATGCATTTGCATGATAGTTTTCATGGGAGTGACCCCAATTAGCATGCCACCAACAGAATTTACTTTCATCATGTCATTGGGAATAAGTTGAGAGGGATCTAAGATCATGGTAAGCGACTTAGGTAAGCAATGTTTTGAATCTTCCTTACTCGATGGTTGATGATAGTTAGGTTGCTTTTTCTTGTTATTTTTTGGTCGATGTTGAATACGGTCCTATTCAAAAAGCGACAAGAGGAATAGTATCGGCCCGAATTCGTTATGTGTCATGTTCATTTTCTTAATATGTTGGAGGATGTGGATTTTTTTATTAGGTTGTGTCTTAGGAGGAAATTTCTCGAACTCTCTCATGAGGTAATCCTTAGTTTAGCTTGTTTAAAGGTTTCTTCTAAAGAGGTGGGAGAACAATACCTCACATTGTATTGAAGGATACATTCGAGAACTCGTAGGAGAAGTTGGAAAAGGATATTAATAGGCATGTTATGTTCAACTCGCGTAGATAGGGTCTTCCAATGTTTTATTAAGGCTTGTGCTCACTTATTTTCAGATTGTTGACAATTGATGAAAGCATTAGTGTTATTCTCGGAGTGCGTTATGATACTAAAATTCATTCACCAAGGTTGTCGCCAAGGACTCTAGCTTAACTATGGAGTTAGGAGGTAAAATTTGATACCAATCCAAAACATCCCGGTGAGGTTATTAGCTAATATTTTGGTGGCAACGTATGAATTGGATCTGATCAATCTTTATAAATATTTCCAAAGACCTTAATATGAAGGGAGGGATGAGTGGAATTGGCATAGGAGATGGAAGGAAAAATACCCTCAATATCCATGTTAGCAATGTAAGGTGCTAGAGGATCTTGTTGGAATTATCTTAAGACTTTGTTGTGGATAGGGGTTGGGTGATGGGCACCCCATTAGGCCCATTTGGTAAAGGAGGGGGTGTGGTGCCCTAAGAGCCCGTTGTAGGGCGATTAACTAGTTGAGCCATGTTGGCTTGCATTTGAAGGAATTGAGCCATAATAATGGATTGTTGTTAGTTTATCCTATCAATGAGTTGGAGGATAAGGTTGGTGGTCGAAGTGGGGTCATTCTCATATGCCGTTATTAGGGACCTTTCCCCTTTGCTTCCCTATTATCAAGTTGTTCGGAGACAGAGTCAAGTAGACATTTACTGATCATCTCTTCTGATTTTTCCTTGTACTGAGAAAATTGTATGAGGAATTTATGAATCTCAGGAGGGTGATCAGAAGTGTTGTTATTTTTATTTTCCTCTTCCTCCTAAAATAGGCCATTGTGGTGGGTGCGAGGTTTCTTTCTAGGGACTCCTGACACAAAATTGGTGCGAGAAGGGAATCAACTTTAGGGTGAAAGGTTTTAGGAAATGTGCACTGTGAATCGAGAAGATCTGGGGACGAGTTACTCCATGATGGAGTGATGATCTAGATGAGAATGGGCCCTAAAATGGAACTTACTAACACCATCGGCCATGCAAGAAAAATTACGTTGGGGCGATGTCGTAGGGAAACAAATTTGTAGGAACAAACGGTATCGCATGTGGGTGATGACATCTATGTAGACTATTTTTAAGGTTTTTGAATTTTGGTGATTTGAAGCGATATAAATTTTTGAGATGGATGCTTTTAACTAATTTGTGCTTGGTTAGGATGTTTGTAGGATTCACATCGGGATCACCCAAAATGTATGGCGGGCCAAGAATGTATCTCAATGGCTTGCACTCCTAAGTCTTCCATTCTGAGGGTATGAAGCAACAAAGAGGAGACACACATGGGTGACACACAATTGATTGATTTAAAAGGTCTTACAACGGCGCAAAGTAGTATATCAAAGGGTAGTGATCCCTACACTCGGTCGACCTAGGATTTCAAGGTTTTTAATCAAGATAGAGGAGAGTAACCTTCAGGATATCGGTCAATGGGGAGAGATGTAGATCGATAAAAAGATACTACGAGCATGCACAGGTCTTACAACTGAAATATAAATAAATGAAAGATAAGGAGCTGATCATATACGAGCTTATATGCTAATCTTAAGCTAATATAGAGCAAATGGGAAAGGAGATGGACTAATCTATGAAAAGCGAAAAAGAGAGTTAGATAACTTATCTACGGGGTGGTTGATGATGCATATATCTCTCCGAGAAAAAAGTACACCAAGAGAGAATGGCTATGGGTGGAGAAGGGGAAAACCATTTTTGTCCTAGAATCACTATAGGTTACCCAATCATACAAACAATCCAACAACCAAGAAGATATCCAATCCAAATTAAGTGTAAGATAAAGCAAGAGTAGAGCGAGTAGATGTGAAGATGGCACAAAAGAGTAGAGAAAATGGCTTGTTCATGTCATTCCTTTCTTCCATTAAATGTCTGGGTGTGATGTGCATAAATACTCGATGTAATCGCATCTACGATCGATGATGTCGAGGCAGAGGAAAACCTAATACCAACACCATTACTGCGGCGGCAGCGTCGACCAAGGAACCCAATGTCAAGTTGGATGCAAATGTGGTGTGGATCAAGGGCAAGTCAGCAAAATAAGAGCCAATGATGAAATTAGATGCAAGCAAGTGTCGGGAGTGATAATGTGTGCAACATAAAAGGACTGAAAAAGGCTAGGGCCCAGTGCAGTGGTACATCTCTCTATATCTTGTCTTTAACCCATGATGACCATGTGTATAGTAATACCCTATTCTCGAAAGCGACCCTTAATGCACCTTTCGAGAAATAGTTGATGCATCATTAACACTTATCTGCCTGAAAAGAATTATTAGTACCAGTATGAAAAATTAGGTGTATACAAAACTTGGGAATTGGATAGTCCTCTTCTCAATCAAAATTCCATTGGTTGCAAAAGGGTATTTGAAAACAAACATAAGGCATATAGATCACTTAAAAAAACACAAATCGAAGTTAAAAAGATGGTGGTTATGAGAAAATTTTGCCAACAATGAAATGGGCCATCATTCAAGTTCTATTGCATAGAAATGCCATTAGATGGATGTGAAAACTTCTTTTATGATTGAAATTCTCAAGGAAGCGTATCAAATGACTCCTTCAAAATATTTGTAGTTGAATGTGAAGAACAAAAGTGTGTGCAAGTTCGTAAAATCTTTGTATGGTTTGAAAGCAATTCTCAAGGGCTTGAATGGAAAAATCACTAACTCACCCTCAGTATGAACTTTAAGCGCTTTGACTTTAAAGATGCAATTCTTTTTATCAAGACAATTGATAGAAAAGGTTTTATATCTAGTTATGTATGTGGAGAATGTGCTCATAATAAAAGCCATGCTTTGCGAAAATTAAAAAGAAAAGCGATGAAAGGTTTTGGATTCATCTAAACTTGTCTTATTCAAATGTCTCTTTCATGATAATTCAATGTGTGGAGAGGGCAAAGAATTTGAATAACCGAGCATTACTTGTATTTCTCCCGGATCGAGACTCTCAAAGCTGTTTCTTTCCCACTAAAAGCGACCACGAAAATTTAACACGGCATCTGTGGACTTTTGTGAATGGAAATCCATGAAAATGTGCTTATCTTGTTTTTAAGCATGCATCAATTATTATGCGAGTTGAAGTCTGTTTTACAACTATTGTTTGCTCTTAAGTAGACAGGGTGGGATCAATTTAATGACACCTTACCTTGTAGCTTAATCAAAATGCACAACACACATCACTTCATTTTTCAATTATAAAATAGGGATGTTTGTAGAGTGTATCGACTCATGTACAAAATAGCGATGTTTCTAGACTGTATTTGTTCATATAATGGTCGTCTACTATAATCTAGCCATAACACCACACTCTTTAACTTACTAAATTTGTCAAGACTTTGTTGGAGCCTTCTCATACCTACAAAAAGACTTCTTGCATAATGATGAGCTCTTGACTCATCTACTGAACCCAAATAATCCTTGTGCGTTGTAAACAAATATTTTCAAGAAATAAGAGATTTATTATGAGTCCAAATTTGAGAAAAGCCCTCTCCTTTTAATAGAGGATTTATATCGAGTGCCCTTTGAAATAGGCTGCGGGGTTATGAAAAATTCCTACGAATTGGGTGAGAGGTTGACATCTGAAAAAGGAACAAAGGTTGTGGAGGGTGCTTAAAGAAAGAAAAGAGAGCTTCAGAGAGTACAATTGTTTCTAAAGCTGTCTTCGAGGGAAGATGAAAAGGCCTTATCTAAGGCGATCCTTTGAAAGCAATCAACAACAGGTGCTTGATCTATGAAGGATTCCATTGTAGGTGGATTACATAGGGGTAGTGGAAAACATCCACCAAAGCGATGCGGGGACATCCCGGAGCAATACCAGAGTATTTCAAGCAATCCTTGTGGAGGAAAAGGCATTGTGGACCATGTTCACTGCGATTGTGTGTTCATTCCTTCGCAGGAAACAAGTGGAAGATCTTGAGACTTAGATTTCTTCGTCTTCACAAAAATCGAGGTATGCTTATAATCACTGCATCAAATGCATCTTATGATCTCATAATATAAAGGAAATCATTACCATCCTAATTTTTAGGCCTTTGTTATGAACAAAATTCACTAAATCTGCAGGGTATTTCATTTTTTCTTCCTCAATTTAAATCATAATTTCGAAGATGGTGGCTTCATTTAATTATTTGTATGTTAGTTGCGAGCGAAAGAGTGTAGTGCATGTGGAGGAACAAATGCTAGAAATACCAACAAGTGAGCAACAGGTACAACCTGTCCAATCAATAGGAAAGTCCGATAGCAAAATAGAGATTGCACATTAATAACAAAGGCTCTGTGCGATTTAAATAACATTTTAATGGGTTCTCTGCAATATATTTACAACTTGATTATGTATTTATTACTTATGATCACTATTCATTCACGCTTTGTTTTATGAAGATGGTGTTTATTATATTTATGTAATCGAATAAGAATGATTTCCAATTTTTGGGTATATTTCTAGACATATTGACATTGTTATTAGTTCGATGAAGGTGATTTTAAGATGCACACTCATCGAATTTGAATGTTACGATATTATTTTACTATGGTGTGGAGGACTCTCATATTTATTCATAATAATCGTACATTATTTTGGATGATAATTTTGAAGCACAATTGTCAAACTTTGTCATTTCCAAGTGCATTTCCTTGGCCAAAATCCACACCACTACATGTTATGGGTACCATTGGTTACATATTTGACCATGAATATGCGAAAACATCACAACTTAATGACTAGTTTTTCCTTTAACATCTCTATTTTGTGTGTTTCATTTTGTTTATGTCAAATATATATCTAGAAACAATGAAAATTCACATCGATATTGATATTATAAATTTAAAACTTAAATTATAAGCCTATTGTCACTAAGTCACAAAATTTACTAGAAAGCGGAGTTTTGCTTCATCTTTGTTAGGAATTCATTATGTTAGTACTTCATGGATTATTGTTTGGTTAGTGCGGTTGTAACAAACTACATAAACTAGTTTTTAATATCATATGAGTTGTTTTAACAACTGCGTCTATACATGTGTATGTGTTGTTATAGCTCCCTATTATATCGGAATCTGACACCTATAAAGATGTAAACCATCTAGTATGGAATATATAGAAAATATCATTCTTGTGTTCATTACATTCGACCCCTCTGCTCTTTGTATCAAGATTTGATATCGAGCAATTCTATTTGAGTTTGTGAGAGTGGGAGTTTTGTTATGGAAGAATGATTTGTTTCTTTGGGAAGTCATAATATTTATCATTGCCCAATCTAATGCATTTTCCTCTTTGTTATTTGGAACCCAGTCATTATTGTGTGGTTGCTCTATTCTCCTACCTATTTGAGACAAGGCGTACATCTCGGACTAGTGATTCTCAAGTGCTAAGAATATTATTACTAATAGTGGGAACTCCAGTGAATTTCTAATAGATTTGAAAAACAATCATGGCATGAAACGTGGTGGTGCGAGATATGTAGAAAAGGAATTGGAATCTACATCGAATTTTCATCACATTGAAGTTTTCCTATTCTTGCATCATAGATTTGACACCCCTCTCATCGTGACCGATGTTACATTGGATAGATGTAAATAAATAAATAAAAATTAGAGTTGTTTGCATAAATGCGGTTTGATGATCCATAGGAAAAGTCTCATCTACTGCTCGCCCGATATATTCATGACTATGGTGATCTCCTCGGTGCGATTTGGTAGTAGGCTTGAGCCTCAATTTCCAACAATCTCTTGCTCTACGACGAGGATTTTGGCGACCCCCTTTATTCTCTTCTATTACTAGCATCTAGGTTATAAAATACATGGTCATATTACGAGTTATATATGAGAGACATTTCTTGCATGACGTGGCAAAAGCGAGACTTGCATCTTCTTGCAAAGTTGTACTTTTTCCATCAAATTAGCTTCCCCATGAGTTTCTAATACAAGGTTCGAGTTTTAAAAACATTCAAATTAAGTCTATAGTTTGTGTTTATGTTTTTATTTAGTTGTCTACATAATCAATTCTAGGGATGTTTTATTCCCATTTAGATAATACAAGTTTGCTTGTCATCTTAGAATGGTCTTATAAGTAGTGGGTCAAGTATTGTCTATAAAAGAATCAAAATCATTTGTGGAGTTTGTTATAGATGTTGATAGTCATTTTTTGAGTCATTGTAAAAATTGTTAAGTTATCAATGTATGTCATTATAAAATTCATATTTTTATGTCATCTTGTCTAAGTCAAAGTGTCATCGTCAAATTTGAGTCATTGTCGAAGCGAGTCAAAATATTGTTAAAAAAATTGCCTTACGGAAGAATTTGGTATTACGATGTCAGGAAAATAAAGTGTTTCACAATGTGGGGCGAGACAAAATAATGTACAATGTGGAAAGAGATGTGCTTCATGTTCACATTCTGCTTTGAGTTAGCAACACATGCACCGAGAGGATGGAGGCACGGGAGTATGAAGGACCATCACCGTCCTCTCGTTAGTCACCAAAGATGGGGCCACTTCTACTATGGTGATATGTGTGAGTGTGTGTTTATTTTCATGTGATATTTTCAGAATAAATGTGTTATGGAACTTCACATTGTGGGGGGGGGAAATGACACAATGCTTGCATTTGTATGTGTGGATCGTTATGTTTGCAATTACATAGTTATGTTTGATCTTTGCTTGCTCCTAGTTTTCATGTATGCAATTCTACTAACATGCAAGCATACATGGTTTTTAAATTTTGAGAAAAGCCCTCTCCTTATTATGGCCAAAGATTTGTACTACTACATGGTTGATTTCTCAATTTCCATGATGATGAAGTTTTCTATAATGTTTGTCTTGGAGACAACATAATAATTAAAACTAGGGTTATGATGCTAATTTGATTTAAATGTAGTTTTGTAAGTGAAAATAATCGATTTGAATGGATTGTTGAATTTTACATTATTGAAGGTAGTTACAAAGTTCAAAGGCACATGAAACAAAGGAGAGCACTATGCATTAGATATCTGCTCAACTCCATGTCCATGTTGGGCAGACAGTATCATAAGATTCCACTACTCATAGTTCCTTAATCCACCACTCCTTACATTTTTAAGGGATTAATGTAAAACATCACCTCAATTTTAGTTTTGATTTTGGGTTGTGACAGTTTTTTTTTTCCACTTATTTTTACAATCCTTGTTCCACTTTATAACACTCTAGGTTACGAGTTGTTTCTCTTAACATCCATTCAAACTTATTGTAAAGTGTTGTTTAGTGGGCCATCTTGAGAATTCTAGATCTATTAATGAGCTTTAATGAGACATCGAGATGTTAAAGTTGAGATACACCTATTGTATTTGTCTGCAGGTTTCTACAATTCATCATCATGAGAACGGTCCATGCTACCGAAACAGGTCCATTGTGGAAGCTTGCAACAAGAGTTACCAAAGAATTCGATGAAGCAATGAAGAACAAAAACATTTCATAAATATGGGTGATTTACATATGCTCATGGTTAGGCCATGGTGCTCCCTGCAGTAACTCTTCCATCCTCCAAGCACACCACTCTTGTTTCCAATCTGCGAGATGATTGTTGCGAACAAGTAGATAACAAATTAGCCTCCTCTTTAGGATTAAACGACTGGATTACTTGCAGTTCACTAAATGGAATTAGGCCTTGTCTTGCAATCTATCCTCGTCCTCAGAAATGGATGCCTTAGGGCTTCTTTTGTCTACTACTACCCTCTCTTCTCTACTAAAACTATGCAAGGTTTGGTGGATGATATATCATCTATGCTTAATAATCTGGACAAGTGAGGTTGAAAGATGGGGTTATGCCAATTTCAACCCTTGTATTCCCTGACATACACTTATTTTTTGTTCAAATTCACTTCCATCAATTGATGAATAACAACACCATAAAACTGGATTTTCAAAGTCTTTTAATGGTACTAGCACTGTCTTCTTTATGTTTAGAATATGGTAGAGTGTACCCATATGATTGGCAACATATCATATGGTGGAGTTTAAAAATAAAAATTAATGGGTACACTTTGTTTTCATCTATTGTAGGCCATGATTCTTGCATTCTCACGAGCAACTAAAAAAGTATTAAAATCATTTTGTAATTTCTCTTTCCCCTTGTGTATATTGTTGATTAACTAAATTATATCCTTTAACATTTGGTTTCTACTATTTTAAGGACAATATTTTTTTCAGTTAAAATACTATAGGCATTTCAGTAAAATATTGCCTCATAGTCCATTGATACCTTGTTCACGTTGTAGTGTATTTTACAATCACATGTCTTGTATATATATCTTGAAAATAGATGTCGTATTGAGTGTAGTTTAGCTTTATTGATCTTACCACTTTCGACCTTTGTCAAATCTTAAAAATAACTCTGGATAGATTGTATAAGTGGAGTTTATTGAACAATTATCATTGAATACCTATTGTCGATAAAATTTACAAATGTTTGTATTTAGGATCTGTTCTATGACATAGTATTGATTGTCTCATTATTTCCCATATCCTTTGTAAATTTACAACATCCCTTCTTTATTCCTTTCTTTAAGTACTTTTGTCTTTTCCCTTCATCGTATGAATTGAGTTGGTATTCTAATATTTTAAGTGTGTTTTTCCCATGTTCTTTTCTTGGTTTTTTGGAAAAGATTAGTTATGTTGTGGCAATCTTGTGATCCCTATACTGGAGGGTTTTTATGTTCTTTTTGTGGGTGTAGACACCTATAATTTCTGAGCAATTTAAATACTTAAATTGCACTAATTATCCTATTTCCCACAAATCTGACGACATGTCATCAATAAAGCATACTTCCTCTTCTATCACCATTAATTAGCTACATTATGCTTGTTAATTAACCCTTCTACCCAACAAATATACCAATTAACGTCATTTTGTTAATCGGTTCCCCTTTTATCTAGATTAATTAATTATTTCTAATTAATTAAGCTCCACTTTCTTATATCTACATTAATTAATTATTTCTAATTAATTAATACATTTTTATCTAGATTAATTAATTTTTCTTAATTAATTAATTCTCTCTTCTATTTAATCAATAAATCATCACTTATTTGATTAAATCCCTCTCATAATCTAAATCATGCTACTATAATACTCTAAAAGCTTATATTTTTGCACACCTATTAATTAAACAATTTGGTTAATTAATAAAGTCCCCTCAAACCGATCCAGCTTTAGTACCATGGGTCACTAAAGGAAAAACTAAACTCTCATAAAGTTGTTTAACCCTTTCTAAACCTCTCTTATCCACAACTAACCCAACCTCTCCATTTATCCCACATGAATAGGGTTGTAGAGATTCTTTTATCCATTGGGCTAGATAAGGAGCCCTCCTCCTACCTTTCTATTTACACCTTACATGTTTATAACTAATCTATATGCATTTCATCTTAGAGCATATTTCATTTGGGCTAATAACATCATTCTTGCATTTCATCCATCCTATGATTTTGGGTCATATGGAGATAATCAAAATGGTCTTGTAGCCATACTTTGATGAGCTTCCATTCCCAAACCCTTGAAGATCAAACAATCAACTTTGATTGCCATGGATCTATCTAGGTTCATTTAGTATTTGGTGATCTAGAGAGTAGAGATTTTAATACTTAGCATATTAGTTTGATTTCTATTTCAAAATTTTAATGCATAATGTTGGTGTTTAGTCTTGTTTAGCTCTTAGCATGATGATATTTATTTAGTTAGTTCATGTTTAGAAAATATTAAGGTGTTAGTTTCAATTGGGATTTTGCGTAGCTAATTAATTTATTGATACAACAACATTAACACAAATGGGTCATTTGGATGAAAGCGGGGACGATCCCTTTTAGTACTAATAATACGTCTACATCAAAGCGATTATCCACATCACCTCAAAATTCCAAATTCTTTCCATTCTTTACTCTTAGTTGGTCTTCCCAATTTGCATAGAAATTTTCCAATTTTGATGAGCGCATCAAAACTATTGTTGAGATGAGAATTGTAGTTGAAGGGTTCATTCTTTTCTTCTTTAGTGTGAGGAGGAGTATTGCCCGCACTGTAAACAAGTGATAAAGATCAACTTTAATTTTTGCAAAAGGCATCATTCAAATCTAATGTTTGCATAGAGTGAACAAATTTGTTGTCACTTTGAGATGGTGAATTACCTACGATTTTTTTATCATACAATATTTCTATAAATATATCTCTATATGTATATGTCATTAACCTTTGTCAATAGTGTGCATTATCCATCCTATAATTGAATGTAATGCTTGAGGTTATCTGATTTAGAACACATTATTTTATCATCTCTTACTCGGTTTAGAGGATTTAAAGTTTCATATTTAATATTTTAAAATGGCTAATCAAGAAAATATATGGGCCCCATAAAACTTTGACCAAAGGTATGAAAGACCTTAGATGATGTGCATGAAGTTTTTGGCATGGGGGAAGCTAAATTCCTAGTAGTGAGGGAGTCTCAAAGGTAGTCACCACTTGAAAATCTATCCATGTGAAAGTAAACATCTATTTTTATGGGGGATCCTATTATTTTCTTCTATGAAATATAATTGTGAGAAAGATTCCTTTTAGTGGATTATCCCTCTAAGGTGCACTATTACACTTGTAGAGAGATCGCATCCTGTTAATGTGGGAATGTTTTTAAGTTTTCAAAGTCTTTAAGTGGAGATGATTTTCAAAATACGTCAGCTTGAGAGTGTTAAACCTAAAAGTGCATGCATCTAGTTATAAACTTTATCCATCTATGTCATCCTCCATGGGACACATAAGCCAAGTTAAGCAACCTTCGGACATGGTCACTTAGAGTAGGACATTTGTATGAAAAATCCACTACATTAACAATGTAGGCTTCCTTCGTACTTGTAAGAATACCTCTGCACCATTAATGTGGCGTCGTTTATTGCCCATATATCTTTCTCTGTGACCATCCTCTTTTTTGATCAACCATGATGGACTGATTCAATGCAGAAGGAAGATACATGACATTAACAGGATTTTGATGCATTTAACTAGGAATCACTTTTAAACTCCTCTCCTTTTGAGATAAGCCCCCCATTGCATTACACTCTCCATGCCACCTTGAGAAGAGGGATAAAAGTGTCCAGCCTACAAGGGGAGGCATTTTTCAGAACATATCAAATTGCAATGTTGAACAGAAAAATTCATCCATATGCAATGAAGCTGATGTGTTTTTGTTGGTAATGTTGTTGGTGAGGTGTTTTTGTCAAACTTTTCTCAAAATTGGTGAATGATGATCATTGCTTGTGTTTGAGTAGGGTTGCTAGTCGCATTCAAAGAATGCTCAAAATGCATATTTACGAGGTGACTACCATACTGCTAGGATTATGTCAAAGAAATCCCAACAAGAGTACTTAGCTACGAGAGAAATTGAATGCCAAAGTGCCAATGAAATTCTTCAAATTAGAAATGAAAAACACAATGTTTGGAAATTAGATCTTCATGGTCTTCATGCATTGGAAGCAGTGGATGCATTGGCATCTCACTTGGAAATGATTGAGTATACTGTTTCAAAAATCATTTCTGCCTCATTAGGTCAGAACATTAATTTCCATACAAACGAGCAATCTCTGCAAGTTCTCTCAAATGTATGTCGAGGCTTTGAACTTGAGGTCATAACAAGGTAATTGAAATTTGATTTTGTTTGTAAGATTCAAAATGTCTAATGCACTTTTCTTAGGATGGAAATATGAGGAGGATGTACCACTGCCCTTAAAATGGAAATATGCAAGAAATAATAACTACATTTATGTAGTGGTACATCCTCCTTGTATTTCCTTTCTGTGATGTAGCAGTTTTGATCAACTATACATAAAATAGAAATAGGTGTGTAATATGAACTGATCTTATATTGCCAAGTACTCCCATTAAATAGATAATATTAGTCAAAGGGACATAAGCCTTTATTACGTTCTAACAATTGTTATGATATTCTTACTACAGGATTAGGAATACACAATCATGGGGGTGTAGCTCTTCCAATGGCTATTAAAAATTTCCTTACTGATAAAGGGTATGTGCTCATTCTAAGCCTTTACATAACTTATTAGGGATTTACATCTTAGATTGGGTTGAAGTCTATAGGGTATGTAGTATCTGAGAAAAACATTCCCTTGATATAGAATTTCTCTTAGTGATGCAGTACCAATTTAGTGAAACTAGAGTTGGGGTGATTTTATTTTCTTAAAGCTTTTACAACTAAGAGGCATTGTAGAGTGGGAATGCTAGCCATTTTTGTTGAATATGAAAATTGTATAGTACAATTCACTCTTAAGGTTTGTATACCCAAGTTTAACATTTTATTCACCCAGTTGCCAAGTAATATTCATTTGAATTAACTTTATTCTAGGTGAGAAGGGCATCCTAAATAAGATCAACTTTTATTTATATATTTAATATGATACATAATAAATTCATTATCATTTCTCACCTCTAAGATACTTTCTAGATGCCTACTCATGAAACATGAAATCCATTCTTACCTTATAGTGGGAAAGGTTAATAAAATGCCTTTAATTGAGGTCACATGGTCATCATATCTTATACATAATTGCCATTTATAATAAATTGACAGGTTTGATGTTGTGTGATGGCATGTTTGTCTTATTACCTATATATGAATGTATTCTTGTAAAATGTTAGTATTTGTGTGGTCTTGCAAAACATAAATTGCATTAGTTGGGGATTGATGGACAATAAAAAGGAATTTATGAGGTTATGACATGTATTTGCATTTTAGACCTTGTGAAATATTAAAAAGGATTAATTGCTCAAAAATGACAGTTGCTTAATAGGTTAAACAACCACGTGACAATTAACTGATCAATAATTTTAGAGAATGATTTTTCAAAATTTTGAGTTGGTAAAGCTTAGGGTATATGATCCACATTTGGAACACCTGGATCAGGGGACTAATACAATTAATTCCAATAGGAATACTCTAGCCTAATAAATGGAGAAATCCCAATGGTCAAAATAAAATAAAAACTTATATGATTCGGCGTTCACATTGCATTGTACACATGCGGTTGCTAGTTTGTAAGCATTATACAAAATCAATAAATTATAGAAGTTTTGATGTAAGCGTCCTCATTTAGTGCACTTATGTTTACAAGTTTATCACAAGTCACAAAAAGACTTCCACTACCACTTCCATTGTCTTGAGATTAGTTTAGAAATTGGAAAAATGTTGACGAGACTTGTCACTTCACCCTCCCTTCCATACGTTATATTCATATATTAAAGATATATAATCATTTAACCGAGAGATCCTCGCTTTGCATTCGTGGATTGTATTTGATCCTTCCATATCATAATGAACTTGTTTTGGGCGTTTTGCATTTTTCTTTTCTTTGCCGATTTGTTGGGGTTTTACGTGTTTACATTATGAAAGGATTTTTTTGTTGTTGCGGTTGAAGGAGGTCTCCACGCACCCTCCCATCGACTCAACACGTGGAATGCTTCCACCAATTGTTGTGAGTGGAAAGGAATTCGGTGTGACCATGGCACATGCCACATCATTGCTCTGGATCTTGCAACCCTCGTGGTTACATTAGAAAGCTAGCGCATTGCATGGAATTTAGCGACGATGTTTTTACCTGTTCTATGGCATTGATGTTCTCTAGCCCCCACGTGATTAATGCCGACGTTGTCACCATTGATGAAGCTGCAAATGTTACAATACTTGGATCTTAGCTACAATGTTGTCATCGGCTATCATTCACGATATAAATACTCGTAAATGTATATATGTCTCATTATGTGTACTGTAAGTCTTCATATATTTGATGTTGTGATATATGATTGCGTAACCTTAAATGTATGAATCAGTAACAAAATTAAGTGTACACATACAACCTTTTAATGTAATGTTACATTTATATTCATACACTACCACTATTAATCACAACCATTATCGAGTGTACAATAAAGGTTTTCCAACAAAACACCAACCGAACAATCGACGTAACACTAACACAAGTAACCGGAAATAAATACAAACAACATCAACTATACAAGTAATTAACTATCGAAAAGGTATCAAGTGTATTCATGTAAAATTTGTAACAAGTTTGAAATGTAAAGAGAACCTTTAAATTAAGTGGCACATCTATATTTCTACAATTACAAAATCAATCACACTCGTTATCAACATCAACTACAAAAATAATAATTATACCTCTAAATCAAATAGCATATACCGTTCGGTGTTCACATTGCATTGTACACATAAGATTACTAGTTTTATCAATTATTTACAAATTTCTAATATTAATATGGTAGAAAAATAATTTATTTGTGCAAATTACATATGAATTTGTTAATTATATTTATTTAAATATAAATTGTATAATTAATTATAATGTGCAATACAAGTGTAGAAATTGCATTCTTAATATTACTAACTTAATATTTCAATGTACCATTTTAAATAAAAAGTTGTATCTATATTTACAAATATGAATTGAAGAGAAAAAAAAAAGTTAGAAATTTAAAAAATAAAAATGAAAAACTTTAAAAACAAATAAATAAATAAATAAAATACGCGATAAATTTTAAATTAAAAATATTAGTTCGCTTAAAATTTGAGAGCGGTCTAATGTTTATGGTGAACCTCTTTTAATTTCATCTCTACAACATTGATAATACATTTCTAACATTGATTCTGATGATGGCAATTCATACGCGTTAAGACCAAACACTGCACACTGCCTTTCTTCGCACACATCAACTGTAGTGCACCCAAAACTTTATCACAAAACTAAAATAAATCATTCAATCTCGATGTCTTCTCTTAGGTACTTAGCCTAAGTAATTTAACATTTGCCGAAAATAATTCACCTTTCCGTAACGAACAAAATATTTTAATATTATTTTATGATTATGGCTGAAACTACTTGACTAAAACGATTCGCTTTACCAAATGTTAAATTAAGTGGATAAACATTGGTAAATAAATTACCTTTGTAAGTTTGTAGTTGCGTTTGGTTTACGGTAAATGTTAAGGGAAGTTTCGTGGGAAGTCCACGTGGCCATTTGTACCTACGATCCGTGATGTCATCATATTCATGTTGTCTGTGGAACCCAGCGGGCCACATCAGATTATAGCTTGCTGTCAAATATTAACCATATATTAAAAAAATCAGTTTAAATAAACGCCAAAGTCCAAACCAAATTACGTCTTCCTCCCGTTACCCGTACTCATCGAACATTTTTTTCACCCGTTCAACTTTCAACAATTTTGAGACTGAGCAATGATGGCGATGCCAGTTTAAGTAATCAATTATGTGGATGTTTTGTTTTTGTTTTTGAGTCGGTTCAATGTGGATGGAAGACTGGGAGTCATTGATGTGGTTCGGTAGTGAATATTTTTCTATTCGCTACCTAGTTATCATCATTGTTGGGTTACCGAGCGACGAGATACAACCACGACGCCATCATGGTCACGGTGGATAAATTGACGAAAGTAGCTCATTTTCTCCAAAGTGAATACCACCTATACAACCTAGTGCTATGGCACGCAGTATATCTTAATGAGATTGTCGATTGTATGGGATTCGCAAAAGATCATTTGTGACCGCTATCCCTTGTACACTTCCCATTTCTGGGCCACCATGCAACATGCTCTCGGGATGAGGATCAATTTCAGTATAGCATATCACCCTGAGATAGATGGATAGACTAAGCGGGTGAATCAGATCTTGGAGGACATGCTTAGGATGTACGTTATGGATCACCAATCGAGATGGGAGGAGTATCTATATTTGGTGGAGTTTTCCTACAATAATAGTTTAGGAGTTCGATAGGCATGGCTCCTTTCCGGGCATTATATGACGAGAGAGTGCGGGACACATCTTAGTCGGGACGAGGATTGAAGATAAGGTTTCCCTTGGGCTAGCATTATGCGGGATATGGAGCGGCGGTTACCTTGATCGAAAGAGATTACGTGGAGGCACGGGCGATGATAGAAGAAGTATGTAAACCAAAGATAGGACGATGATCGTAGTTTTGAGGTGGGTACGAAGGTGTTTCCTCATGTCGAGACCCCATAAGAGCCCTATCCGTTACGGAAAAGGTTCTAAGCTTGCTCCTAGGTTTGTGGGTTCCTTTGAGATCTTGGAGCACCTCGGTCCCTTGGCCTATCATCTAGCATTGCCACCTAGCTTATCTCACGTTCATGATGTGTTTCACGTTTACGTGCTTAGGAGATATATTTCTAATCCTTTTCACGTGCTAGATTGGATCGAATCAGGTGCAGGATCGGCGCAGGGGATGGTGGAGCCGTACGCATTATAGAGCGCGGGACCACGGGCCTTCGCGATAGAGAGATTGACCGAGGTTCGGGTCCAAAGTGGGATAGATATGATGAGACCGGGCAGGCTACTTAGGAGGATGCTTTACTCTACTACAGTGCGGTTCCACACCTATTCTAGTGACTTCCAAGAGGAAGTCAAGGCTAAGGGGAGAGGGATGTAGTGCCCACTTCCCTTTGACACCTTCGATTATTGTTCTCGATATCTTGTCATTGCACTTATAGATATTTTATAGTTTTGATTTAGCATGTTAGTAAATATTAGAGATGCTAAACTGTTATGGGTTTGATTCATATATGATGCATATGGTATATTAGAGACATTTGATGTTGATTTTGATATACTTTTGTAGACATGGTTATTTATCCGTAATTCGACATGTTATATATTTAGTCATATTGAGTAGATCTTGATAATTGGATTAATGTTATGATCATTTTCACATTAATCAAATGTGGAATAGAAATGTGCTAGAAATTGTGAGTGATATCGTATTTTCATAGATGATATTAATTCATATATAGTTGATTTTAGACTTATATCACATATTTTGGCATGAATGTTCTAATGCGGCCGCGAGGCCGAAGGAGGTATCCTCTATTTTGCAGGTATATTGTATTCACAACAACATCGGGGGAGTGGAGACCAACCACATCGAAATTCGAGAAGAATCCAACTAGGGTCACCATGGCAACATGTAATTGTGTGTGTGTTAGAGTTATTTGGTTAGGGGAAAATTGTGACCTAGGGGTCATGTGTTGTTTTATTTCAATTTTCCCTTTCTATTATGTTAGTATGTGTTTTCTCTTAGTAAGTGAAATTTTACTTGTGTTATTATTTATAATTTTTGGATTGGTGTTTACCCCTTTATTAGTCATGGGTTGTAGTGTCTTAATTAAGTTAATTTAAATTTGTCCTAAACTAATGAAAGATGTGACAAAAAGGAGTTCATTTATTAGGCTTGATTTACTTTTGGTTTTTGTGTTGAGTGAAGTGTATTTGAGTTTTGAGTGTAGCACACTCTACCCTTCATGGGAAACTCGAATTTGTCCTTCGAGGCCAAATTCGGAAGCTTGTGGGACAAGTAAAAACTTGTCCCACACCTCTTAAATGCCCATGCCAACCCTACTTATGGGTTGGGGGTCAATTTTAGGCTCTTTTAGGTGTTTTGGGAAGTTAAAAGGTAAAATGTTAATTGCACTTTCTTTCAAAAATTTAATTTTGTCCTTTGGGGGAGTGGGCTTAGATGGAGTGTGTAAGGTTCTTATCATTCCTCCAACCACTTATTAATTGTGCATTGGAATATGAGGTTGACCAAGTGATGTGGAGTGGAGAGGAAATGAGGTGGCATCCTACTTGGAGCCACATCACCCCTCCCTCTTCTTTCTCTATTTATTGAATTCTTGTTGCTTGTTTTGGGGTTGGATGATCATTTGTTTAATCTCTTGAATTTTTGGAGAGTGGGAGGATTTTGAGAGAGTTGTGGATTTTTGAGCTTTGTGGATGCTTGCTTGATCTTTGGAGAAGCTTGGAACTTCATACTTAGAACAAGCTCTACCATGGAGAGGTAGGAGCTTCACCTTAGTTTAAATTTTATTATTTGTTTTATTGCATGTGTGTATATGTTGTGTTGAATGTTGTTCTCTCTTGGAATGTTTGTTGGGTATGGGTAAAATGCCTAAGTTTGGAGTGGGAGGAGACTATGGGAAGTTTTTTTGTAGGGAGGCATAAGAGTTCACTTTCTTGTGGAGGGAGTTTGGGTTGGGTTCCCCATCTAATATGAGGAATGCTTGCATTTCTTCTTCTTCTTATTTTTGAGGGAGCCATAAGAGTTTTGAGGGAGGCATAAGAGTGTATGAAGGTATAAGGGATACTTGAGGGAGGCATAAGAGTTGTTAGGGGAAATTATGTTTTGCATTGGAGGATTTTTAAGAGGTCACCCATTCCCATTGGGAGACATAAGTGACCTCCCCATAGGTCTCACTCTTTTGGCTTTCTTGATAAGCCTTGTGATTTTGTTGCTTTGTTGATTTTTTTCTTGTTGAGTTGTTGGAGTTTGAATGTGAATGGAATGAATGTGAAAGTATATGTTAAGTATTGTGGAAGCTAGTAGTTTCCATGAGTTGAAATCTTCTCCCATTGTAATGTGGTTGGGGCTCGGGGGCCAATGAAGAGGATGGCTTCTCCTCTCCATTAGGTATCTTGGTTGGGTGGAGAGCGTTGCCTCTCCCCCCATTTTGTTGTGAATCAAACAAATCATGATGGAGCCTTCTTGTTGGTGTTGAGGAGCTTGGAAGTTTTTTTTTGGAGTCCTTGAAGAGTTTCCTTCTTGAGAAAAGCCTTTTGTTTCCCACTCAAAGTGGAAGATTGTAATATTGTTTATGTTTTAAAAGAAATGTTGAAATGCAAGTTGTAGTAATATTTGTAGTAGTTCATTGTAAAATTGTAAAGAAAGGGATTTCCTTCATTAGAATGTAATAAGGAAAGAGAAATGATCAAAATGGCTATATTGTGTAAAATTTGTAAGTGTCACCTAGATTTACTCATTGAAATAGATGTTAAATCCTCTATGATGAAAGTAATTCATTGTTTTTACTAAATGAAAGCATCTTGAGAGTAAATAAATTAATTAGTAAGGAAATAATCCTTTAGTGCATTATATTCAAGATGTAAACATCTTATTAGTTATTGTAGAAGGAACAAGAAGATTGGTTAATTTTACTCAAAATGTTACATTTAATCAAATAGTAACAAGTTTACACATCATCTTGGTTACATTTAGATCTTTTGATTTAATGGTCTCAAATGAATATTCAACCCTTCTCTGCAATTTGAGTATTGTCTAAATGTGCTTTATACATATAGTTATTTAAACCCAATTTGACAACTTTTATATATAAATATAAAAGAAAGGGAATTAGTTTTAAAATCGTTATCAAAATAGTTACGATGTGAAATATATATAAATAGACATATTCATTAATAATGATTATATCAAATATTTATAAGATCAGTGTAGTCATATAATTAATAAATGTTAATACTTATTCAAAATTAACAATATCATTATATATACATAAGTATAAATATATATTATAATTCTATAGGCACCAATACATCTTAAACAATTAAAATAAAAATAAATATAAAAATTATAATACATTATAATCCATTCGGGTTGGAAAAGTGGAGATGGAAAATGTTTTTATTAAATATATATATTAAAAAAAAGAGAGATTTGAATGTGGGTATGGGGCCACGGCATCTGCAGGTTTTAATATTAAAATATAATAATGAATGAAAAAAGTGTTTAAAAGATATGTATGTGTATATTTTTAAAACCATATGGCTTAAAGCCCACGTGGGCTAATTTGAATTCTTTTTGGAATAAAGGTGGGGAAGTGACTTTCCCCATCCCCACACCCCCGCCGCCACATTAAACTAAACCTCACCAATACTTAAAAAAAAGATGCGGCCATTCTTTTTACACAGCCGGCTTTATTCTTTTTGCGGTCATGATTATTGCTGTTGACCTGTGTAAATGTATAAACCGTGGTTCATATATTCAACCGTATACGTATATACCGTTATATATTTTTAAAATATAAACAGGAGGGTGTATATATTTATATGTATATTAGAATATACGTATACATATCTATATAGATATATATTAAGTCATTGTATTCTGTAAAGGAAATTTCGGGTTCTTAAAATTGAACCAAATATATATATATATATATATATATATATATATATATATATATATATATATATAAAACACTCATTCAACTTAAATAGTTTTTAAAAAGAAAAAGAAAAAAACAAAGTGTATAAAATAAAAATGTATTTACATGTAAACCCTCCTCTTAAACAACATTTTTGCAATGAGTATAAATATGGGCCTGCGGATTTAACTTCTTTAAACCAGAAATAAATGAGCAAAGTCTCATATCCCAGATAAGAAAACTTGTATTAAAAATGTAATACTATGACAAATCAATGGTAAATGGAAACAAGTAGACCCTAGGAGAGGGATGCCAAAACTAGATCCCCAATCTTGAGTGTATCCATCCAAGAAGCTTGTGCATCCTCTCATGGCTTCCTTCTTCTTCTTCTTCTCCCTTCAAACCTGTAAGAAAAACAAAAGAAAATGAAAGAGTTAAAGTAAAAATGAGCAATAAGAGATCCATAAGGATATTTAGGGCTTCCTATGTCCACCCTAAATCCAAGGGCGGAGAAAGATTGGATCTAAGGGTGTAAGATGCACCCTACATCACTTAAGTGATGGGAAAATTGGTGGGGATGTATTTAATTTAAGTAAGGGTAATGTTTTAATGGGGCCTAAGGGGGTTAGACTAGTTTACACACTTACCCTCTTGGTGTAATAAATCAATTTACTTTTGCATAGCTTTAAATAGCTATAGAAATTATTAGTGGTATTTAATTAAATTGTGAATTAGTGTTATTTTAATAAGAAAATTTAGAAGGAATTATTGAGCTAAGTAATAAGTGGAGCGAATGAACAATATTCATATAAAAACCTCGGAACTCATAAGTAATATTGTAGTCGTAATATTAAAATAGAGGGTCGGGTCAACTTTGTATAATGTTTAATTATTATTTCGGCCACCGTACTTTTGTGTAAGTTAAAAATCGAAAGTTAAATTAACCATGGTTAAGTCGGAAGTCGTAAAAAAAAAAAACTCATAAATTACTTGTTTAATTAAATGGGTTTCTTTGGTGGAATTTTTTTTTTTAGGCGTTACACTTGGTATCAGAGCCGTGGGTTCAAAGCTTGGACCCTTGGGCACACTTAGAAAACATGAAACATGAACATTTAACCTAGTGCAAAATTGATTCTTTTAAATCTAGAAAACCACAATGTTTGATAATTGTATGAAATAGAAAACTTAGAAAAATGAAACAAGACTAGAACAATGAACTAACTCTCACCTTGATCTATGCAGGAGGCGCAGATTAGGTGAGGGGTATTTTCATATAGACCTAGATATACCATCGCGTAGCAGCAGGTGTAGGCCATTCTACCTTAGATCTTAGGACGCCGGATGACGTTAATGCGCGTTTATGCGCGGAGAGCCCTTGGGAGGACGATTTGCTAGACATGGTATGGAGCTATCAGTAGATGCCCAGGTATCCCCTCGACACAGCAAGGAGCATAGGGAAAAGAACTTCGCGAAAGAGTCAACTAGGAAGAGTCACCACGAGAGAGGACATGGGGATAGGATCTCGGGACATAGGGATAGGTCTCGGAGCCCTGCACGAGAAGGAAGAACATATAGAGAGACCTAGGGGTTGTCAAACATCACCGTAGACCATATTAGGGAGATCCTGAAGCTACGACCATCTCACTATTCGGGTGATACTAGAAGTTTTCGAGCAAAGGCCTGGTTGGTAAGCTTGAGCAGATGCTTCAAGCTCTGTCCTTATCTTTCAAGAACACGAAAGCTTGTGTTGCGATCCATCTTTGAGGGATGGAGCAGGAGTCTAGTGGAGGACCGAGGAGTAGAAGCTCCATGTTGATTTGGAGGAGGTTACTTGAGAGCTATTTGAGGAGCGTTTTAGGAGTAGGTATTTACCTGGGAGGTTTATACAAAGCAATGGGTAGATGAGTTTCATGACCTCTGTCATGGATCGATGGCTGTAGGCGAGTATGAGAGTAGATTTCTAGACCTGCTCCAAGACGTTGACTATATGCGGGATGAGAAGGTATGATTCACGAGGTTTATCAGGGGCCTAAACTTGGATTTAGGTGGCATGGTGCGCATTCACTTCCCACAGACATTAGCAGAGGCCGTGGAGAAGGCCTATATTGTTGAAGAGACATGAGGGAAGACGAAGCAGGCTAGAGATAAATTTTGGAGCCGTATCCAGTAGATGCGGGATAATAGATCGAGGGGGTCGAGTTCCTCCTCCACGAGGTGGACAGAGTGCAACACACTGAAGCTTCATTCGAGCCACGGCAACAACAACAAGTGGAGACTCGCCACCTTTCGGACCTCCTAAGATATTTGATGTGAAAATAGGACATAGTATGGGTCCTCCTCCTAGGGGTCCTATCAGACACGGGGGTGCACCGAGAGCACAATAGGTAGGAGCTCATCAAGTAGAGACCTCGTGATCTATAGCCGGATCGATCCGAGATCCACAGCTCGGACATCTAGAGTACCGGTGCCTAGAGCTGCATCCCACTAGAGAGGACCAGAAGTTGTTATGGTTATGGTGTTGCTGGAAATCATTGGAGAGATTTCCCACATAAACCTAACAAGGGTAAGACACGAGCTCGAGCCTCTTTGTTGGTGATATGGCATGAGTCATCGGATCTACGCGGTGGTTGAGAACCACCAGGTTGAGCACCAGAGTACCGTGATTGAGATGATAGGTAGTATTGGTGGTGTTTCCACCTCTATATTGTTTGATTCTGGTTCTTCTGATTCATTTATTACACCATCCTTAGTAGAGCATTGCAGTCTGGTGGTAGTTAGGCAGGGTCATAGTTAGGATGTTGAGATGGCTTTTGGAGCCAAAATTTCTATAGAATCCTTAGTTAAGGAGTGTGTAGTGGATTTGGGACCCTTCACCACTACTTCAGATCTTCGAATCCTTCCATTAGGATGTTATGGTGTCATATGGGCATGGATCTGGTTTCATTCGCTCATAGAGCTAGAGTAGATTGTTACCATAAGACTATTACTTGCATAGATGATCTTGGAGTGGAGTTAGTGATATCAGGAGTTAGGAGACCCGTTTCCATTTGCACCATCTCCGCTATGCAGCTTAAGCGGTGTGCGCGATAGGGTTGTCAGTTGTATGCTATTACGGTTAGTGATAGATCGAAGGATGAGTCTAGCGGACCATCCCTTGATGACCATCCCATCTTGAGAGAGTTTTCTAATGTGTTTCAAGGGAGCTACTGGGGTTACCTCCCCCACGTGAGATATATTTCCATATAGATCTAGTTCCGGGCATAGAGCCTATCTCACGAGCACCTTATCGGATGACTACTCCTGAGCTATGTGAGCTCAAGTTGCAGCTTGAGGGCCTTCTGGAGAAAGGCCTAATCCGTCCTAGTGTATCCCCTTGGGGTGCACGATGATCTTCATGAAGAAAAAGGATGGATCTCTTCGGTTGTGTATTGACTCACCGTCGCCTAAATAAAGTGACCATCAAGAATCGTTACCCCCTTCCATGCATTGATGATTTATTTGATTAGATGAAGGGGCTACGATTTTCTCAAGATAGATCTTAAGTCGTGGTACCATCACTCGGGATTACGGAGGCGGATATTCATAAGACCGTGTTATGTACGAGATATGGCCACTACGAGTTCACGGTGGTACCTTTCGGTTTGGCCATGAATGCCCCGCAATGTTTATGAGTTTGATGAATGGGGTTTTAGGACTTTCCTTGATCACTTCGTGCTCATTTTCCTTGACAATATTACGGTTTACTCACGCACACGTGAGGATCACGAGGAGCACCTTCGCCAAGTTCTTGATTCCTTTGTGAGCAACATCTTTACGGGAACTTGGAAAAGTGTGTGTTCTTTCGGAGTAGAGGTGCAATATTTCAGCCACATCATTTCTAGGGAAGGTATTATAGTCGATCCTTCTAAGATTCGAGATTTCATGGATTGGCCAAAGCACCCACTAGTGTGACCGACGTGTGCAGCTTCATGACGGGTCTAGTAGGGTATTACAGGAGGTTTATTCAAGACTTTTCTTATATTGCGCACCCCGTCACTTCCCTTCATCGAAAGGAATAAGTTTTTATGGTCGATAGATGTGAGCAGGATTTTAGTACACTTAAGGAATGCCTCATGACAACACTTATTCTTGTAGTACCGGACCCTCGGGGTGAGTTCTACGTTTGCACAAGATGCTTCTTTGGTAGGACTTGGGGTGTGTTGATGTACGAGGGAAAAGTAGTTGCCTTTGAGTCTCGTAAACTCAAATATTATGAGCTCAATTATCCGACTCATGATCTTGAGCTTACAGCGATTGTGCACACCTTAGTGTGGTGGAGACATTTTCTTATTGGTGAGAGGTTCACACTGGACCGATCACTTGAGTCTTCGCCATCTCTTCACGCAGCCTAATCTCAATGCTCATCAGTGGTGTTGGATGGAGTTTATTTGTGAGTATGACATGGAGATAGAGCATGTGAAGGGGAAGGAGAATGTGTTTGTAGATGCCTTGAGTAGACGGAGACATGTGGCTATGGCCACTTAAGTGGGAAAATATTTACGGAGCAAGATTTTGCAAACAGGCTTCCTCGGGACAGTTTCTACCTTACCGCTAGAGCAGAGATTGAGTCACGGTGACCCTTGAGGGAGATTTGATGGATTTTCATTAGAGCGAGATGACCTTCTCGAGACATAGAGGTCGGATATATGTTCCTAGAGATGGAGGCTTGAGACATGACATTTTGTAGAAGCTCATCGTGCACCTTATTCATCCCATCCTGGGGTGAAGAAGATGCACACCACCTTGAGACAGTTATATTTTTCGAGAGGACTTCAGAGAGATGTGGCCTCATTTGTGTCACGCTGCTTAGAGTGCCAGAGGGTGAAGACCGAGCATCAACATCTAGCTAGCCTTCTCTATCTTCACGCCTTACCAGAGTGGAAGTGGGACACCATTTCTATGGATTTCATTGTTGGGTTACGGATGTCAAGATACCACCACGACGCCATCATGGTCACGGTGGATAAATTTACAAAAGTAGCTCATTTTTCTCTAGTGAAGACCACCTATACAGCTAGTGTAGTGGCACAAGTATATCTTGATGAGATTGTCAGATTGCATGGGATTCCGCAGAAGATCATTTGTGACCGTGATCCTTTGTACACTTCCCATTTCTAGACCACCATGCAACATGCTCTCGGGATGAGGATCAATTTCAGTACAACATATCACCCTGAGACAGATGGGCAAACTAAGTGGGTGAATCGGATCTTGGAGGACATGCTTAGGATGTACGTTATGGATCACCAGTTGAGATGGGAGGAGTATCTATATTTGGTGGAGTTTGCCTATAATAATTTTTTCCGAGTTCGATAAGCATGGCTCCTTTCCAAGCATTATATGGCGTAGAGTGCAGACACCTTTTAGTTGGGACAAGATTGAGGATATTGTTTCCTTGGGCCAACATTATTGCAAGATATGGAGCAACAAGTTACCTTGATCAAACAGAGATTACAAGAGGCAGGGGCAAATAGAAGAAGTATGCAAACCAAAGATAGGATAGATCGTAGTTTGAGGTGGGAACAAAGGTGTTTCGTCTCGAGACCCCATAAGAGCCCTATCCATTACAAAAAGGTTCTAAGATTTCTCCTAGGTTTTGGGTCCCTTTGAGATCTTGGAGTGCTTGGTCCACTTGGCCTATCGCCCAAAGCATTGCCACCTATATTGTCTTGCGTTCATGATGTGTTTCACGTTTCGTGCTTAGGAGATATATTTCGATCCTTCTCACGTGCTAGATGGACCGCATTACGGGTGCAGGATCGGGGCGGAGTGATGGTGGAGCCCGTATGCATTATAGAGCGCAGACCCCGGGCCTTCGCAGCAGAGAGATTGACCGGTTCGGGTCAAAGGGGATAGATATGATGAGACTACGGCCTACTTGGGAGGATCTTTACTCTACTATGAGTGTAGTTTCCACACTGTTCCAATGACTTCAAGGAGGAAGTCGAGTCTAAGGGGAGGGGGATGTAGTGCCCACTTCCCTTTGACACCTTTTGATTATTGTTCTCGATAATCAATCGCACTTATAGATATATTATAGTTTTGATTTAGCATGTTAGTAGATATTAGAGATCTTTGAATCTGTTATGGGTTTGATTCATATATGATGCATATGGTACATTAGAGACATTTGATGTTGATTTTGATATACTGTAGACATGGTTATTTATCTGTAATTCGACATGTGATATATTTAGTCATATTGAGTAGATCTTGATAATTGGATTAATGCTATGATCGTTTTGACATGAATGAAATGTGGAATAGAAATGTGCTAGAAATTGTAAGTGATATCGTATTTGCATAGATGATATTAATTCATATATAGTTGATTTTAGACTTATATCACATATTTTGGCATGAATGCTTTTAAGTGCGCCCACGAGGCCGTAGAAGGAGGTATCCTCTATTTTGTAGGTATATTGTATTCACAACAACATCGGGAGTGGAGACCAACCACATCGAAATTTGAGAAGAATCCAACTAGGGTCACCATGGCAACATGTAATTGTGTGTGTTAGAGTTATTTGGTTAGGAAAAATTGTGACCTAGGGGTCATGTGTTGTTTTATTTCAATTTTCCCTTTCTATTATGTTACTATGTGTTTTCTCTTAGTAAGTGAAATTTTACTTGTGTTATTATTTATATTTTTGGATTGGTGTTTACTCCATTATTAGTCATGGGTCAGTAGTGTCTTAATTAAGTTAATTTTAATTTGTTCTAAACTAATGAAAGATGTGACAAAAAGGAGTTCATTTATTACGCTTGATTTACTTTTAGTTTTTGTGTTGAGTGAAGTGTATTTAAATTTTGAGTGTAGCACACTCTACCCTTCATGGGAAACTCGAATTTGGCCTTAGAGGCCAAAATTGGAAGCTACTTGTCCCACACCTCTTAAATGTCCATGCCAACCCTACTTATGGGTGGGGGTCAATTTTAGGCTCTTTTAGGTGTTTTGGGAAGTTAAAAAGATAAAATGTTAATTGCACTTTCTCACAAAAATTTAATTTTGTCTTTCGGTGGAGTGGGCTTAGATGGAGTGTGTAAGGTTCTTGTTATTCCTCCAACCACTTATTAATTGTGCATTGGAATATGAGGTTGACCAAGTGATGTGGATTGGAGAGGAAATGAGGTGGCATCCTACTTGGAGCCACATCACCCCTCCCTCTTGTTTCTCTATTTATTGAATTCTTTTTGCTTGTTTTGGGGTTGGATGATCATTTTTTTAGTCACTTGAATTTTTGGAGAGTGGGAGGATTTTGAGAGAATTGTGGATTTTTGGAGCTTTGTGGATTCTTGCTTGATCTTTGGAGAAGCTTGGAACTTCATACTTGGAACAAGCTCTACCATGGAGAGGTAGGAGCTTCACCTTAGTTTAAATTTTATTATTTGTTTTATCGCATATGTGTATATGTTGTGTTCAATGTTGTTCTCTCTTTGGAATGCTTGTTGGGTATGGGTAAAATCCCTAAGTTGGGAATGGGAGGATACTATGGGAAATTTTTCTTGTAGGAGGCATAATAGATCACTTTCTTGTGGAGGAGGGAGTGGGTTGGGTGTGCCATCTAATATGAGGAATGCTTGCATTTCTTCTTGTTCTTATTTTTCTAGGGAGCCATAAGAGTTTTGAGGGGCATAAGAGTGTATGAAGGTATAAGGGATACTTGAGGGAGGCATAAGAGTTGTTAGGGGAAATTATGTTTTTGCATTTGAGGATTTTAGGACATCACCCATTCCCATTGGGAGGCATAACCGACCTCCCCATAGGTCTCACTCTTTTGGCTTTCTTGATAAGCCTTGTGATTTTATTGCTTTGTTGATTTTTTTCTTGTTGATTTGTTGGAGTTTGAATGTGAATGGAATGAATGTGAAATTATATGTTAAGTATTGTGGAAGCTAGTAGTTGCCATGAGTTCAAATCTTCTTCCATTGTAGTGTGGTTGGGGCTCTGGGGCCAATGAAGTTGATGGCTTCTCCTCTCCATTGGGTATCTTGGTTGGGTGGAGAGCATTGCCTCTCGCCCCCATTTTGTTGAGAATCAAACAAATCATGATGGAGCCTTCTTGTTGGTGTTGAGGAGCTTGGAAGCCAGTTTTTTTTTTTGGAGTCCTGAAGAGTTTCCTTCTTGAGAAAAGCCTTTTGTTTCCCACTCAAAGTGGAAGATTGTAATATTGTTTATGTTTTAAAAGAGATGTTGAAATGCAAGTTGTAGTAATATTTGTAGTGGTTCATTCTAAAATTGTAAAGAAAATGATTTCCTTCTCGTTAGAATGTAATAAGGAAAGAGAAATGATCAAAATGACTATATTGTGTAAAATTTGTAAGTGCCACCTAGATTTACTCATTGAAATAAATGTTAAATGCTCTATGATGAAAGTAATTCATTGTTTTTACTAAATGAAAGCATCTTGAGAGTAAATAAATTATTTAGTAAGGAAATAATCCTTTAGTGCATTATATTCAAGATGTAAACATCTTATTAGTTATTGTAGAAGGAACAAGAAAATTTGTTAATTTTGCTCAGAATGTTACATTTAATCAAATAGTAACAAGTTTACACATCATCTTAGTTACATTTAGATCTTTTGATTTAATGGTCTCAAATGAATATTCAACCCTTCTCTGCAATTTGAGTATTGTCTAAATGTGCTTTATACATATAGTTATTTAAACCCAATTTGACAACTTTTATATATAAATATAAAATAAAGGGAATTAGTTTTAAAATCGTTATCAAAATAGTTACGATGTGAAATATATATAAATAGACATATTCATTAATAATGATTATATCAAATATTTATAAGATTAGTGTAGTCATATAATTAATAAATGTTAATACTTATCCAAAATTAACAATATCGAGATATATACATAAGTATAAATATATATTATAATTCTATAGGCACCAATACATCTTAAACAATTAAAATAAAAATAAATATAAAAATTATAATACATTATAATCCATTCGGGTTGGAAAAGTGGAGATGGAAAATGTTTTTATTAAATATATATATATTAAAAAGAGAGAGATTTGAATGTGGGTATGGGGCCACGGCATGTGCAGGTTTTAATATTAAAATATAATAATGAATGAAAAAAGTGTTTAAAAGATATGTATGTGTATATTTTTTTAAAACCATATGGCTTAAAGCCCACGTGGGCTAATTTGAATTCTTCTTGGAATAAAGGTGGGAAGAGACTTCCCCACATTAAACTAAAGCTCACCAATATTAAAAAAAAGATGCGGCCATTCTTTTTACATAGCCGGCTTTATTCTTTTGCAATCACGATTATTGCTGTTGACTTGCGTAAATGTATAAACCGTGGTTCAGATATTCAGCCGTATACGTATATATGGTTATATATTTTTAAAATATAAACATGAGGGTGTATATATTTATATGTATATTAGAATATACGTATACATATCTATATAGATATATATTAAGTCATTGTATTATGTAAAGGAAATTTCGGGTTCTTAAAATTGAACCAAATATATAGATAACACTCATTCAAGTTAAATAGTTTTTAAAAAGAAAAAAAAAAACAAAGTGTATAAAATAAAAATGTATTTACATGTAAACCCTCCTCTTAAACAACATTTTTGCAATGAGTATAAATACGGGCTTGTAGATTTAACTTCTTTAAACCAGAAATAAATGAGCAAAGTCTCATAACCCAGATAAGAAAACTTGTATTAAAAATGTAATACTATGACAAATCAATGGTAAATGGAAACAAGTAGACCCTAGGAGAGGGATGCCAAAACTAGATCCCCAATCTTGAGTGTATCCATCCAAGAAGCTTGTGCATCCTCTTATGGCTTCCTTCCTCTTCTTCTTCTCCCTTCAAACCTGTAAGGAAAACAAAAGAAAATGAAAGAGATAAAGTAAAAATGAGTAATAAGAGATCCATAAGGATATTTAGGGCTTCCTTGGTCCACCCTAAATCTAAGGGTGGAGAAAGATTGGATCTAAGGGTGTAGGATGCACCCTACATCACTTAAGTGATGGGAAAATTGGTGGGGATGTATTTAATTTAAGTAAGGGTAATGTTTTAATGGGGCCTAAGGGGGTTAGACTAGTTTACACACTTACCCTCTTGGTGTAATAAATCAATTTACTTTTGCATAGCTTTAAATAGCTATAGAAATTATTAGTGGTATTTAATTAAATTGTGAATTAGTGTTATTTTAATAAGAAAATTTAGGAGGAGTTATTGAGCTAAGTAATAAGTGGAGCGAATGAACAATATTCATATAAAAACCTCAGAATTCATAAGTAATATCAGTAGTCGTAATATTAAAATAGAGGGTCGGGTCAACTTTGTATAATGTTTAATTATTATTTCAGCCACCGTATTTTTGTGTAAGTTAAAAATCAAAAGTTAAATTAACCATGGTTAAGTCGAAAGTCGTAAAAAAAAAAAATCATAAATTACTTGTTTAATTAAATGGGTTTCTTTGGTGGAATTTTTTTTGGGCATTACACTTGGTATCGTAAACGTGGGTTCAAATTTTGGACCCTTGGGCACATTTAGAAAACATGAAACATGAACATTTAACCTAGTGCAAAATTAATTCTTTTATATCTAGAAAACCACAATGTTTGATAATTGTATGAAATAGAAAACTTAGAAAACTGAAACAATACCTAGAACAATGAACTAACTCTCTCCTCGATCTCGGCAGAGGCACGAATTAGGCGAGGGTCTTTTCATATAGACCTAGATATACCACCACTAGAGTAGGGTGTAGCGGCCATTCTACCTTAGATCTTATAGACGCTTCAGACATTAATGCCGCTATACATGCACGGAGAGTCCTTAGGAGGACTATTTGCTAGAAATGGTATGGAGTCACAAGAGATGCCTAGGTATCCCCTCCACACAATGAGGAGCATAGGAAAATAAATTCCGCACGCAGTCACCTAGGGTAGAGTCACCACAGAGAGAACATGGGGACAGGATCTCAGACATGTGGACAGTCTCTGAGCCCTGCATGAGGGTAGAACATACAGAGAGAGACCTAGGGGGGGTCAAACGTCACCGCAGACCATATTAGGGAGATCAAGCTACGACCATCTCACTATTCGGGTGATACCGGCAATTTTCGTGAAGAGGCCACGGTTGGTAAGATTGAGCGGATGCTTCAAGCTCTATCTCAGTACTAGACAAGAACACAAAAGCTCGTGTCCGCGATCCATCTCTCCGAGGGATGGAGCAGGAGTCCGGTGGAGGACCGAGGAGTAGAAGCTCTATGTTGATTCGTAGAGATAGTTACTCGAGAGCTATTTGAGGAGTGTTTTAGAGTAGGTATTTTCCCAGGAGGTTTATACGGTGAGCGGATAGATAAGTTTCATGACCTTCGTCGAGATCGATGATCAGTGTGGCAGTATGAGAGTTGATTTCGGACCTACTCCAAAGACGTCGACTATATGTAGGATGAGCGGTATGAATTCATAGGTTTATCTAGGGCCTGAACTTGGATTTAGGTGGCGTGGTGCGCATTCACTACCCACATACATTAGCAGAGGCCGTGGAGAAGGCCTATATTACGAAGAGACATGGGGGAAGACGCAGAGGCTGTAGAGACGAGTTCGGAGCCATATCCAACCAGATGCAGATAATAGATCAAGAGGGTCGGGTTCCTCCTCCACGAGGTGGACAGAGTGTAGCACAGATTCATTCAGCCACCGCAGAAGCAGCAGTAGTGAGACCCACCCACCTTCCATACCTCCTCGAGATTTGATGTGAAAAGAGGACATAGTATGGATCCTCCTCTGGGGTCCTATCAGACATAGGGTGTGCCGAGAGCTCAATCAAGAAAAGCTCATCAACGAGACCTCAAGCAGCCTATATCCGGATCGCCAGATCCATAGCTCGACATCTAGAGTACCACATTTGAGCCGCATCTCACTAGAGAGGATGAGGAAGTTGTTATGGTGTGGTGTGTTGGACATCATGGAGAGATTACCCACGTAACCCTAACAATGGTAAGACACAGAGCTCATAGCCTATTGTTGGTGATATGGCACGGATTCATTGGATCTATGTAGTGGTTCGAGAACCGCCGTGTCGAGCACCGAGAGTACCATGATTGAGATGACAGGTAGTATTGGTGGTGTTTCCACCTCTATATTGTTTGATTCTCGGTTCTTTTGATTCATTTATTACACCATCCTTAGTAGAGCATTACAGGCTGGTGGTAGTTAGGTAGGGCCATAGTTGGGATGTTGAGATGGCTTATGGAGCCAAAATTTTTGTAGACTCCTTAGTTAAGGAGTGTGTAGTGGATTTGGGACCCTTCACCACTACTTCGGATCTTTGAATCCTTCCATTAGGATCTTATGGTGTCATATTGGGCATGGACTAGTTGTCTACTCACAGAGCTAGAGTAGACTGTTACCATAAGACTATTTCTTGCATAGATGATCTTGGAGTGGATTCAGTGATATCAAGAGTTAGGAGACCCGTTTCCATTCGCACCATCTTTGCTATGTAGCTTAAGCGGTGTGTGGGATGGGGTCATAGTTGTATGCTTTATTACAAGTTAATGACAAATCAAAGGATGAGTCTAGCGGACCATCCTCGATGACCATCCCATCTTGAGAGAGATTTTTAATGTGTTTCAAGGGAGATACTAGGTTACCTCCCCCACGTGAAATAGATTTCCATATAGATCTAGTTCGGGGCATAGAGCCTATCTCACGAGCACCTTATAGGATGACTACTCCCGAGCTATGTGAGCTCAAGTGCATGACTTGATGGCCTTCTAGAGAGAAAGGCCCGATCCATCCTAGTGTATCCCCTTGGGGTGCACCAGTGATCTTCATGAAGAAGAAGGATGGATCTTTTCGTTTGTGTATGACTCACCGTCACCGAATAAAGTGACGATCAAGAATCGTTACCCCTTCCACGCATCGATGATTTATTTTATCGATGAAGGGGGCTACAATTTTCTCCTAGATAGATCTTAAGTCGTGGTACCATCACCAAGATTACGGAGTTGGATATTCATAAGACCGTGTTCCGTATACGAGATATGGCCACTACAAGTTCACAAAGCTGGTAACTTTCGGTTCGACGAATGCCCCCACACAGTTGTTTATGAGTTTCATGAATGGGGTATTCAGACTTTCCTTGATCACTTCATGCTCATTTTCCTCGACAACATTCTGGTTTACTCACGCACGCGTGAGGTGCATGAGGAGCACCTTCGCCAAGTTCTTCTGCCTTCGTGAGTAACATCTTTACGACAACTTGGAAAAGTGTGCGTTCCTTCATGTAGAGGTGCAATATTTGGGCCACATCATTCCTCGGGGAAGGTATTGTATTTGATCCTTCTAAGATTCAAGCTATCATGGATTGGCTAGCACCCACTAAGTATGACCGAGGTGTGCAAAGCTCATGGGTCTAACGCAGCAGGTATTATAGAGGTTTGTTCAGACTTTTCTCGGATCACAAGACTCTATCACTTCCCTTCAACTAAAGGGAAGAATTTTTATGGTTAGATAGATGTGAGCGTGGATTTTAGTACACTTAAGGAATGCCTCATGACAAAAATTATTCTTCAGCACTGCACCCTCGTGTGGTGAGTTCTACATTTGCAACCTTCTTTCGTAGGACTTGGGGGTGTGTTGATGCAAGAGGGTAGAGTATTTGCCTTCGAGTCTCGCAAACTCAAAGATTATGAGCTCAATTATCTCGACTCATGATCTTGAGCTTATAGTTGTTGTGCACGCCTTAGTGTGGTGGAAAATTTTTATTCTTGGTCGAGGTTCACACTCGGGACTCGATCACTGAAGTTCGCCACCTCTTCACGCACCTAATCTCAATACTCGTCGCCAAGCGCTGATGGAGTGCTTTGTGAGTATGACATGGAGATAGAGCATGTGAAGGGGAGGGAGAATGTGGTTGCAGACGCCTTGAGTAGATGGAGACATGTGGCTATGGCCACTTTAGTGGGCACTGATTTATTTTGAGCAAGATTTTGCAATGCCTTCCTCAGATGCTTTCTACCTCAATGTTACCTGCAGAGCAGAGATCGAGTCACGCTGACCCCTCGAGGGGAGATTTGATGGATTTTCATTAGAGGCAGTGGCCTTCTCATACATAAAGGTCGATATATGTTCCTAGAGATGGAGGCTCGAGACATGACATTTTGTCGAAGCTCATCGTGCGCCTTATTCAGCCCATCCCTGGGTGAAGAAGATGCACACGACAACTGAGACAGCTTATATTTTTTGAGAGGACTTCTTGAGAGACGTGGCCTCATTTGTGTCACGCTTCTTAGAGTGCCAGAGGGTGAAGGCTCGGCCATTCTTTTTACACAACCGGCTTTTTTTTTTGCGGTCACGATTATTGTTGTTGTCCTATGTAAATGTATAAACCATGGTTAAGATATTCACCATATACGTATATACATTATATATTTTAAAAATATAAACAGAGGGTGTATATATTTATATGTATATTAGAATATATGTATACATATCTATATAGATATATATTAAGTCATCAGATTCTCAGAAAGGAAATTTGTGTTCTTAAAATTGAACCAAATATATATATATATATATATAACACTCATTCAAGTTAAATAGTTTTTAAAAAGAAAAAGAAAAAAACAAAATGTATAAAATAAATATGTATTTACATGTAAACCCTCCTCTTAAACAACATTTTTGCAATGAGTATAAATACGCTACCTGTAGATTTAACTTCTTTAAACTTAAATAAATGAGCAAAGTCTCATAACCCATATAAGAAAACTTGTATTAAAAATGTAATACTATGAAAAATCAATGGTAAATGGAAACAAGTAGACCCTAGAGAGGTATGCCAAAACTAGATCCCCAATCTTGAGTGTATCCATCCAAGAAGCTTGTGCATCCTCTCATGGCTTCCTTCTTCATCTTCTTCTCCCTTCAAACCGTAAGAAAAACAAAAGAAAATGAAAGAGTTAAAGTAAAAATGAGCAATAAGAGATCCATAAGGATATTTAGGGCTTCCTTGGTCCACGATAAATCCAAGGGTGGAGAAAGATGGATCTAAGGGTGTAGGATGCACCCTACATCACTTAAGTGATGGGAAAATTGTGGGGATGTATTTAATTTAAGTAAGGGTAATGTTTTAATGGGGCCTAAGGGGGTTAGATTAGTTTACACACTTACCTCTCGGGTGCAATAACTCAATTTATATTTGCATAGCTTTAAATAGCTATAGAAATTATTAGTGGTATTTAATTAAATTGTGAATTAGTATTATTTTAATACGAAAATTTAGGAGGAGTTATTGAGCTAAGTAATAAGTGGAGCGAATGGACAATATTCATATAAAACCTCGGAACTCATAAGTAATATTATAGTCGTAATATTAAAATAGAGGGTCAAGTCAACTTTGTATAATGTTTAATTATTATTTCAGCCACCATGATTTTGTGTAAGTTAAAAATTGAAAGTTAAATTAACCATGGTTAAGTCGGAAGTTGTTAAAAAAAAATTCATAAATTACTTGTTTAATTAAATGGGTTTCTTTGGTGGATTTTTTTTTTGGGCGTTACAATTTACATGTGTTAGAGGTACATCTCGCACACATTCTTCAAGTTAATAATTATAATGTTTTGAAGAATTTTCAAAGTATTACTCTCAGTAAATGTTGTATGGGAAACTCAAACCAATCGACTAACCCTATTTAGGTATTCGAATAGGAAAGATAGCGTTTAAAGAAGAAGGAATACTAATTTTATGCACAAATGTGAATGTGAAATATCAATAACAAAAAGTGAAGCTACAAGCACCGAGGATCACTTTTCGAGATGTGATCTAGTCAAACCTTACAAAATAAAAATCCTTCCATGCAAGATAATGTCTCCGGGTGAAATTTTCCTTGTCTTAGGTTCAAACTCTTATATTTTCATGATAGTTCACCAACACTTTTCACAACTACCTACACACTTTTATATCATTTTCACTTCATCTTATCTAGTAAATCAATATGATCTTATCTAACCTTAATCCACACTTGCTTGATTTATCTCACATAATCTTATGCATTTTTCATATATATAGTGACATAATTTAGGATATGTGTATTTATTGTATTTACTTTATTTCCAATCCTTTTTCATCTTTACACAAATCATTCAATCACTAATTGGATAAGGATCTAGTTTTAATTATATTTTGGTGAATTGAATTATTTAAAGTTATGTGCATCCTAAGGCATCATGCCTCGCCCATAGGGTTTTATATATCTTCACATTTAATTTGATTCATATTTATTTAAGGGTTTTTACATTCCTAATTTATGGAAAGGAATCTAATAAAAACATTTCAAATCTTTCCACCATGGCCATGTGAAGAAATCGCACTAATCTTGTGGATCATTTTAGTGGGGATTGCTTTTAAAATTTTCTCATAGGACTATTGATCATTTTTTTCCATCTGAAACCAAGATTTGGATTTTATTCAAGAGAAAAAATTCTTGGATTGTTTGAAAAAAATATCAAGTATTGTGTGCATCCCTCATCCGAAAATATTGAGATAATAAACCCACATAATTTCAACAAGAGGATAATTATGGATATTCATGAATCAAGACCACCCGAGTGATTTTTGGTTAGCATAAATCCTTTCATTGGATCCATCTTCATTTCAATAAAGCCATATATAGTTTGATATTTTCATAAGCATTCCAAATTATTTTAAACACAAATCATCCAACCAATTTCATCAAGGCTTTGAGAATGATGATATTATGAAAATGAATCTCTTGCAAAGTTTTATGACCATATATATCTC
This sequence comes from Taxus wallichiana var. yunnanensis, assembly GCA_018340775.1. Taxonomy (NCBI): domain Eukaryota; kingdom Viridiplantae; phylum Streptophyta; class Pinopsida; order Cupressales; family Taxaceae; genus Taxus; species Taxus wallichiana. The sequence goes on along the minus strand of CM031236.1, from coordinate 157,161,743 downwards.
ATGCCATGAAGAAATTGCAAAATATAAATTTCTAATATTCTTTATATTCAGTAGCTCAAATAATCCATTTAGCATAGATATCAGTTCCTTGGTGACCAATATCTAGTAACATGAATCCTCTAGCCTCATTGGAAAGACAAAACCATAAACAAATTTATGAAAGCACTTCCCATATTTAAAACTAGCCCATGAGAAATATTTAAGCAATTTTTCAAGCCTTTATAGGAGGAATTCAAGAAGGAACCCAAGAAGAAGAATAGTAAACATGAGTGGTGGTTAGCACTTTAGAGAAGATATAACAGATACCTTTACCTAGAAGAAGGGGGATTAGTGATCCAAGATGTGATATTTTTGCCGAATCATTGAATAATATATTGCCACAATCAAGATGTAGTTTCCTCAAATACAAAGGGAATGATAACACCACAAACTTTAAGCAAAAATTAGCTAGTTTAAAGAAAGGAGGACACCATATAGTCTAAAGCTAATTGCAAAAAGCTAAGTAATAAAACATAAAAGATCAAACCTTAATAGCATAACAATGGAGATCAAATGAATCTAACATCTAATATCTAAGAATACTTACTATGTTAGATGATGACTAAATAATAGACCTAAATAGATCTAGGAAGTAATCAAATTAGGAATTTTTGCTACTCCACAAATGGTGAGAATATCTCTCCAACAAGAGGCTACAATTTCATGTTGAATGCCCTCCTACTAACCATAATGAGGGCTTTAGGAAAAGATGAACATGTGGATCCTTTTAGGAGTTTAGTCTCTTTAACATATGTCTTATATGAGGCTGCTAATAAAAGCATGGTGTAAAGTATAAAGGAATGAGGTGCACTCTTTTTATAGTTTTACTTTTGGGAGAAACTTGTATTTTTTTGCATGTGGGACTAAAAGCCCCAAATTAGATTAGAATTTATAATCATGATTAGGCCTTGCTAATCACAATTAGTGAATTACCAAGTGATTAATAGGTATGAAGCCTTAATCAACCACTTATGGTCAACTAGATGCTAGGATAAGCTTTTGAGGCTTGTTGAGACGTCAGAGAGGTGAATGGGGTGATTTTGAGTGGTCATAAGAGGAATTTAATTCAATATTAGAGCATATTGACCAAATCAAGGGCAAAATAGGCTTAATTATTTAATAAATGCTAGTTATCTATTTTAAAGAGGATTTTGACTTACACGATTTGATTGTAAAGTGGCATCCTAAATGTGGAAAGGGGGATAATCAACAAAGCATGTGGTTTTAATTGGATAATTTGGTAAGGAACATTAGTTAATTAGCAAAAACCACTAATTATAATGGATTTGGCAAGAATGAGAGTGATTTGTGTGTGTTTGGTAATAAGATTGCAAAATGGAATTTAGGTGTCTATATTTTCCTGTTTGAGGTGAAGTTAGTAATTTCACTTCAAATATAGTAAAAAAACATAAACAAGTAAATTTTGAAGAAAAATTAGTGGAATGAAGGATGCCCCCTCAAGTGTCGAGTGGGTGATAGAAGAAGTCAATCGATGATCAAAAATATGATTGAAATGGATAGAAGAAAATAGGTTAGAACGGGCATGAAACCCTTAGGTATTGAGAATGAATAAGGATAGGGATAAACATGGTTGTTTATTGCCCCAGGTGATTTGGAAGAAAAATTAGTAATGGTAATAAATGATAATGTGATAAGAAATGATTAATGGAGAATATAGGATAAGCCCAATCTTTGCATCCAACCTTTCAATAAGCAACATGTTTATATCATTTTCCCCTAGGTCTACATCATTGGCCTTTATTTAAAATGAACAAAAGTGTAAGATAACATGAAAATTTAAATTACTAACAATTTTTCCATTGTAAAAATATGTAACTCCATGCAACATACATTATGCAATGTAATACGAGAAAGTAAAATGATATTTAACTCCATGCTACATACATAATGCAATGCAATACGAGAATTTAAACCAGCTAACCTATCAAAGAAACTAGTACAATCACACGCACTCAAACAAACAACGTTTAAGATAGTTGCACCAATGTTTTTGTTATCAATATGTAGTTTCTAAATGTTCGTGTTGTAATGATAAGGGTTAAAAATGGTGCCCCAAGCAATAACACATGTGAGGGGAAAATGGAGGACACAAGTAGTCCCATGGAAAATATTTCGTGCACTATGACATAGTCTCTCGGCAACTCACTGTTGCATGGGAGTACCGACGTAGCATGAAGCCGAGATTTTTTAATGAAGGTAGATCATGATGATCCACAAGTCATTTGAGACAAGAACAAGTAAGAACCTAGAAAGATGTTTTTTAGGATAAATTTTGATGTTCGAGGACAATGCAAGTGATACATGTTTCAGCCTTTGTGTGCATGCATTAACCAATTTTTGTAAAAAAAATTGAATTTTTGCAAATTTTTAATGATTTTTCCAAATTTTTGGGTTTTTCATTGTTTTACCAATTTTTTTGGGGTTTTTTTAATTATTTTACCAATTTTTTGGGTTTTTTTATTGTTTTACCAATTTTTTGGGTTTTTTTGAAACATTGTTTTACCAAATTTTTTGGGTTTTTTGAAACATATTTGAATGTTTTTATTTTTGAAACATATTTGAATTTTTTTATTTTTTAAGAATTTTTCTGAAGCTATGTATAGGAAACAAAGAAACGTGGATGCCCCAATGACAGATGGGATGTACAAGGGCAAAATACCACGTATGTGCAAGAAAGTGAAGATGTGAAATTTCCCCCAACATTAGATGGGAATATTCAAAGGAAAACTCTTCATGTGCAGAAGTTGGATCAGGGCCAATATAGATAGGTTCAACATGATGATGAATGTAACCCAATGACATGCTAGGAAGGAGCAAGGATGCCCCAACATAAGTTGGCCAAGAAGCACATGATAGAAAGAAGTGGAAGATTGTTTTTGTGAAAGGGGACAAAGGTTCCCGCAAACATGGAAAAAGGAAATATTATACACATGGATGTTCTAAAAAAGTAGAAGAACAACGTGAATGTTGTGAATGTAGCTTAGAATGCCTCACGATGAAGAAGTGATTAGCCAAAGGCATGAATCATGAGACAAGATATAGACTAGAGTAAGAGTCTAAACAAGGTCCAAAAAAAGACACTTGGTAACATACTAATCATGTTTGCTCATAGAGATCCAATGTGTGCACATGGAAATTTATTACCTCTTGGAGGGAAGATTTGATAGAAAACAAGTGAAGACACCCTAGCCAATGTGTAGGAATGATTTATTTTTCAAAGTTGATTTTTTTGTGAATGGATTGTGGAAGGAGAGTCGTACATTGCTCCACTGCCGCCAGTGCATCCATAGCCCCGATGGAGATGCATTTGATTCTAATCGCAACATTTCTCTCTTCGACATTCGTAGGCATCCATATCCCCGGTAGAGATTATTATTGGAAATACCCCAAGAGAGAGTTATATATCAATTTACTTTTGCTTTTAGCATTTTTTTAGCTTTGTGATTTTTGATTTGATTGATTTTTTTACTTTCTAAAAACTTATTTCAGCTCTCTTGTTTGACAAGGGTTAAGAACCACTGATGGCTTGATGGAAGGAGGCGGAAGTGCTTGTGATGATGAAATTGGCTAGTGTCAACAAATATGTCCAAAATTTCTTCAACAAGTTTTTTAGATGTTAATTGTGATAGGATCTCTATGAGGTCAGTCGTTCTTTAATTTACCAAGGTGATGAAAGACCAAGGCCAAATGGATACCATAGAGGTAAATGTCACAAAATGTGTGAATAGGCTAACCAAAATATCACTGAAGGGATGAAAATGGTAGGAAGACTTGTAGAAAAAGAGCAAGAAAGGGAAGAAAGAACATCCATGTGTATTCAATACCAAATTGCAATGTTTGATCTTTACCTTTGATATTTTTTGAAATGTTTTTTCATTTTTTTGTATTTTTGTCTTTTTGAAAAGTGGGACCGACAAGGTCATTTAGCATGATAAGATCCAACAACAATGTTAGTAATTTCCTTGATAAGGAAGACTAGGTGTTTTCTTATCAAGAGTCATATTATCCCCGATCTCGATGATCATGGTGAGCTCATACTCAACAAATGACTGCAATTTATCATGAAATGTGGATTTGCATGTGGGAGATTGAGGTCCCTATCCAGAGGTTTATGCACTTTATGCCATACTTGATGGGTGCGTTGATGTACATTTTTGAATCGTGTTTGATTTTGAACTTTAAGATTGTTTAAATTTTGTGAGCTTTGGAGCTCTTGGAAGTTTTAATCTTAGTTGGATGAAGGAACCATTTGGGTTTCAATAAGCTATTATGTGACTTGTCTGATCTCAAGAAGTAGGAGAAGAAAGTGGAAGAATAGAATTGATGTGAGAAATGATGGTGGGTTTGCCACAATCATTGATAGAAGAAAAATATGATGGACATGAAGGGTACGATCCAAGAATTGAAGAGGATGGGCTACCAGGAGGTGTCCATAGATGAAGATAAAGATACAAGGATGTGGCCCTAAGATTGAAGATGGATGTGGCCCTAAGATTGAAGATGATGGGATTAGGATGTGGCCCTAAGAATGAAGATGATGGGACTTCCCATAGATATAAGATGGAAGGGCTAGATAGCCACATATAGGACATCACCCAAGAATCAAAGATGAGGGGTTTTAGGATGTGCCCCCAGTATAGATAAAGATGGGCTACCAGGAGGTGAGCCACATATAGAAGAAAATGGGCTACTAGGAGGTGAGCCACACATAGATGATGAAGGGATACTTGGAGGTGCCCCACATATAAAAAGCAGATGATGGGCTACCAAGTGGTGACCCAAGGTGAGATTGTGATTGAGGAATCATGATATGCAAAGAAGGATGTGAAGAAAAGATAGGATCTTCCTCAATGGTCTTAGGATCTTCCTTAGTATTCGACAAAAGGAATCAATTTCTTCTTCCCAATATGCAAGTGTATCAAAGTCAAGATTAAATCCTTGATTGTAATCTCTAGGGGAATGTCATCATGTGACCCCTAGGAATTTCATGATCGTATCTTCATCTTGAGATGAATCGATTGGTAGGGGTATTTTTCTTTGACCATAGGAGGTTGACTAGAAGAAATGGGTCCAACTGGTGTGGAAGATTGAGAAGATGATGACTCAAGAGATGAAGTAGATTTGGATCTAGATGTCTCGCAAGTAGAAGAAGACATGGATTTGAGATAGCTGATTGGTATTGGCTTTCCTAAAAGATGGCATATTTTTGGAAATAAGGAGGATGTGTAGAAAATTAGCATATGATTGTGACATAGGAGTCATTTGAGGTGTTTGAGCAACATATGCATTGACTTAGATGATTGTAGAACATGGGATTCGACTTAGAATATTGTGACATAGGTGTCAAATTTGATGATTGTGACATGAGAGTCATCTTAGATGATTGACATGGGTGTCTAGGAGATGTGACATAGGATTCTACTTAGATGAATGTGAAGTAGGTGTCAACTTAGATGAATGTGACATAGGTGTCGATTAGATGAATTTGGGGTCACCCAAATCTTCAATGGAGGAGGAGGTTGTCGAGGTGGTGAATAAGGGAGGTCCTACAAAGCAAGGGAGGACCATGGCTCAAGAACCAAATTAGATGTTTGAGTAGCGAGACTTGGGGCTACACAGATCTTCAAAGGAGGAAGATGCCATTTAGGTGACTGATAAGGGAGTCTTGCAAAGAAAGGGAGGACTATGACTTAAGAGTCGAATTAGATGAATAACTCTAATGAGAATTTTTAGAAGATCGAGGTGAATCTGAAGAATCAGAATAATAGTTTGGATCGGAGTCAGAAGAAGAGTGGGAGGAACCGAATAATAATTTGGATTAGAAGCATCCAAACCATACCACCAACTATGAGATGAAGGTGGGGAATAAGGTACTGAATGGGTTCTCTAGCGTGAAGAACCAAACGAGGCTTAGCCATGATGGGCATATTTTGATGGGAATGTCAAAACTTTGATTCCTTAGTATCGTATGTATAAGGAACCTCATGATAGTTGGTCATTGTTGGAAAATTCCTAGACCTAGATAGCATAATTTTTCCAAAGAGAATCTAAGGAAAATAGGTATCACAATGACACAATTTTGACAAATCAACAAGGTTTGGTAAACAAGTTATAGTTGTAAATGTCAAAATGTTTGATCAAAATTGGTAAACACAAAGGACACAAGGGAAAATATTTTCCTATGTTCAATTTGATGCAAGAGTTGCTTGATAAGGGATGTTTTTTCTAAGGTTTAAAAATGTGTAGAAGTACTATAATGAACTTAGGAAAAACAAAGGGATGGGACCTAGTACTCGAACACAAAAGGTTTCCACTAAGGTATTTTTAAAATGGACCCTAGATAAATTTTTGCAATGTAACGATGTTTAATTCATCTCAACAAAGAATGGTGACTATAAAATAGCCAAAATCCAATAAATAAACTCAATGTGAAACCTAAATAATGAATAAAATATGATCTACCCTAACAAGGTAATATATGACACAAGTTTTCCTTGGAATAATACAATGACGTACAATGCTCAAAATTTAGTTACACCAAATAGTTTACTCTCTAAGATTCATCTAAATAGGTTTGCAACCAAATAGTGACAACACAATATCACCAGTTAGGTCAAGTTTGCAAAAAACAAGGCCTAAATGATAAGAGAATGTTGACATGATATTCTAACAAGATATACTAAAACTAGTTTCTAAACACTAACAAAGTCTAAGCTTTGTAAAATGGATGATACAAATGTGAGCAGTGTAACAATGTTATTTGGACACGTAATCAAACTTTGTGAGAAAGCAAGATTTTAGTATCAAAATGGCACTATAGCATGATGTTAACAAAGTAACCTCAACACTCACAAAACTCAAGACAAATGCTAGGGTGTAAAAACTATGTCTAAGTATATCAAGAAATTGTTATGTGTGTGAGCAAATGTAACCCTACAATATAGAGATTTAGGCCTAATTTCACAATGGAAACAAGATGTAAATATCTCAATTATATGGCTACAATGTGGGAAAGCATAACAACTCAAAAGAAGACAAGGATGAAATCACCTAACTACGATGATAATAAGTCTCAAATATGGGTTTTTGAGACAAGGGGGCCTACTAGATCAGTGAGTACGTACCATGCACACTTTCAACACTTGTGCTCCAACATTACAACCTAGTCATGCACAAGTAGAATACAAAAGTGGTGGACATGTGATATCTAGCAAGTATTCAGTATATGTTGTTTCCTTTTGTCCAAAAATGGGCAACAAGAAAACAAGGGTGTAGACCAAGTGGTGTTGAAATAAACTTGGTGTTATTTTGGCAGAGTTTCACCTTGTCTTAGGACAAGTGAAAAACTAGGAAAAATGACACTAAGTAGATTTCATGATGAAAATCATGCGGTTTCAACTTTAAGAGATTATTTCCCTTGTTCGAAAAAACAAGAGTTTGAATCTAACAAAGTTGTCACTTTGTGAGAGCTCTCAAGTATAATAACTAAGACAAAAACAATGGCTCCAAGTCGGCAAGCTTCCTAGGTGGTTCTCTCTCTAGGTGTCACAAGATATCTAGGAGTGAGCTCGATTTACCAAGGTTTCCCAAGGAGTATCTCGACTTTACTTTACCCCTTTAGTATAATGAGCACCAAAGTGTGTTTAGTTATACTTTCACGGGGTCGCAATACGGATATCTTTGACTCTAATCTCACCAAGGTGTACTAATCAAGTCGGTAGTGTGGAGCACTTTTCTATTTCATTCACAAGGTTCCTCTTATGTGAACTACTTTAGGGTTCCTAGACCACCCCATTGTTGTAGCTTAAGGCTTATGCCAAAGGGGTTATGTCCTAGTTGAGCGGATGAGTCGTAGCTCTTAACCGAAACCTACAATACGGTGTTTTGAATGGTGTGTTGGTGTATTTTTTATCTTTTGGATTAAGCAATTTGGTTTAGACCACCAATGGCAACCTACAACACATGTGAATGTTAGATTTTTTTTAAAGAGAGCCCTTCTTTCTTTGACAAGCATTTTAGGTCCTTCACACAAATGATTAGTAGTTTCAAAAAGGTTCACAATATCATAGAAAGAGGATTAAGTGTTGTTTTTGTTTCTCAAGATCACACTAGGTGCAAGAGAAGAGCATACACAACAAATAATCCAACTAAATAGAAATGAAAATCTTGTAAATCAACTAACTACCATAAACATTTGCAAAAGTAAGGTTTATTCCCAATTAATCCAAGTGCTTCTTAATGAGAGACTAAAATTGATTTTGGTTCCCAAGATCACACTAGGTGCAAGGGAAGAGCATACACAAATTTTTAGCCTTGATTCTTTATTAAGTGAAAAATCTCTTAAACTAAAAGATCAAGCATATCAATGAATGATGATTTTTCTTACTTACTCTAAAATAGCAAAAAGTGGTTTAGAAGTGCTTTTGATTCCCAAGATCACACTAAGTGCAAGGGAAGAGCATACACACCCTATTCCAAACTCAAATAAAGCATGAAAAATCACTTATCAAACCCTAAGTCAATTTTAGGAAAAATTACTTATCAAAGCCAATTAAATTAAATTTTGTTTGGATTATTGCTCTAAAATTAGGAAATTAACAAAAACAACTAAAATCCTTTAAAAATGAAAAAAACTCTAAAAAAAAATTTTGAAAATCATGAACTTTGGAAAAAAATTACTTGAGTGTACACGCGTGTCCACATGAGTGACAGCATACAGTTTTGAAGCATAGGCATGCCCCTAAAATCACAAGCGTAAATTTTTAAGACCATAAATGGATCTATCAAAATTACATAGTCCATAGAAAGCCAATATTAAGAGTAGGCGCAACATGTGTAGGCTTAACTCAGAGACACAAAGTTACAAAGTGTCAGCTCAGCATGATGCACAAAGAGAGAGGCACATGTGCACTTCCGATTTTTTTTTGCACATTGGCACATTTTCAATGCACAATGGTACACACCAATTTAGATGCAATGTGCACTCTTCAAAGAATTTATGGACAAGCTTTTTAGAAAACGTGGCATTTTCAAAATAAATGCTTTAATGAATTTCAAGAAAAATTTCTTCAAAAAACTCCAATCTTTGGTATTTTGAGGCAATTTTGACAGGGCTTCACCTCCTTATATCCTGCAAAAAACATGAAAACACAACTTCTACCACTAATCTAGTTAAAACAACTTTCAAAAATGGAAATTGATTTATAAAAACTTTGAAAATTACTTAAAACTTTGAAATTAATCTAAAAACTGATGAAACTAATCTAAAAGCTTGAAAGTACTTGTAAAAGCTTGAAAGTAAACTAGAAAACTTGAAAATTAATCTAGGAAACTTGAAACTAATCTAAAACTTGAAATGAAAAATTTGAAACTAAGTTAAAAATATTTAAAATTGAATGCAATGGGGTTTGTTTTGAGAATATGTGCCAATGAAATGAAACACCCCAAACTTTACAAAGACAAATTAGCTAGTTTAAAGCAAGAGGCTAACACCATCATAATCTAAATAATTCAAAAGCTAAGGAATGAAACATCAAATGATAAAATCTTAATAATGTAATGATGGAATTAAATGAAACTAAATCTAATATCTAAGGCATGCCTACTAATATGTTAATTGACTAACATGACCTAAATAGATCTAGAAGCAATCAAATTGGGAATGGTTGCTAATCCAAAAATGGTGAGAATATCTCTCCAACAAAAGACTACAATGTCATTTAGAATACCATCTACTAACCTAATGTTGAAGGTTTTAGGAAAATATGAAAGGATCCTTTAAGGAGTTTGGTTATATATCATATTTATTATATGAGATGCTAAATAAAAGCATGGTGTAAAGTATAAAGGAATGAGGTGCACTCTTTTTATAGTTTTCCTTTTTGGGATAAACTTGTATTTTGGTGCATGTGGGACTAAAAGCCCCAAAATATATTAGAATTTCTAATCATGATTAAGCATTCTAATCACAATTAGTGAATTACCAAGTGATTAAGAGGTATGAAGCCTTAATCAATTGCTTAGGGTCAACTAGGAGGCTAGGATAAGCTTTTGAGGCTTGTTGAGACATTGTGGAGGTGAATAGGGTGATTTTGAGTGGTCATAAGAGGGGTTTAAGTCAATATTAGGGAATATTGACCAAATCAAGGGTAAAATAGGCTTAATTAGCTAATAAACGCTAATTGTCTATTTTGAAGAGGATTTTGACTTACAATTCGTCATAAAGTGGCATCCTGAATGTGAAAGGGGTTACACAATCAACAATGTGGTGTTAATTGGATAATTTGGTAAGGAACGTTAGTTAATTAGCAAAAACCACTAATTATAATGGATTTGGCAAGAATAAGAGTGAGTAATTTCACTTCAAATATAGTAGACAAGCATAAACAAGTAAATGATTGAAGAAAAATTAGTGGAATGAAGGATGCCCCCTCGAGTGTTGAGTAGGTGATAGAAGAAGTCAATCGACAATCAAAAATATGATTGAAGTGGATAGAAGAAAATAGGCCGAGCAGTGTGAAACCCTTAGGTATTGAGAATGAATAAGGATATGTATAAATGTGGTTTTTTATTGCCTGATGAGTTTTTAAGTGAAAAATTAGTATGGGTAATAAATGATAATGGAGAAGAAATGATTAATGGTGAAATATAGGACAAGCCCAATATTCTAATGCAGTAAGTATTTAAGAATTACATTAAAATTTTGAATTTTTCTTCCTCAATAAGAGTATGAATGAATCATCTAGAAAGTGACCATTAACTAGTTATGTAGGTTTTAATACTTTTAGAGAGATGCTTTTGGAAAACCATGACCTATCACATTCACAATAAGATAGCCAAAGCCCCGTAAAACTAGCATATACAATTAAGGGGCTAGATGGAAACCTTCACAAATTGAATGATAAAGAAAAAGTATTCATAATCGAATGCATTAATTAAAAGGTAAGTTGTGGCATGTGAAAATTATATTTGAATATATTGAATAAAAGGGGTGCAAAAACCTAAAGATTTATGTATAGCCAAAATGAACACCTATTCTATATGATCATAGGATTTATTAAAGTCAATTTTTACAAATATAGCTATTTTATTACAGCTTTGATCCCATTCCATTCCTTCCGGACTCTAATAACAATTTCACGAAAGTATCTACTTTTATGAAACATGTATTCTTAAGGCTGAAAAATTCAAGGAAGATTTGGGGAAGTAGAAAACTAGGATTTGGTAGGAGAAAATGAGAAAAATGATTATAAGACAATATAATTACAAATTAGCTTAGGGTAACCCATTTTGAGAATGAACTTGATGTATCTGTATTATTAAACCGATTGAGGGAGTTGGTATAGAAAGCCTCAATAAATATCTGTAAAGATCATTTTCCAACGTGTCACATAGAGAAGTATAGATTCCGCAAGGAATGTTATCACATCTAGGTGATTTTTGATTGTCCATTTATGAAACCACTTCATGGATATATTCAATGGTAAGAAATATATATCATAGACATGTTCCTTTGGGATTATAAAGGATTACGAGGCATGGCTAAAGGAATTTTTGAAGAGGTTGTTTTAACTTGGAGGATGATTCCGAGATTAGAAAACCCACCTGGTAGTGGTTGATGAAGGCTTGCACAATGTCAAGCACTTATATGAGTAATTGGTTAGATTATCAAATGGATTTAATTTTCTAGTGTGAGTGGTTAACTTTTAGCATATGAAATAATTATTTGAAAACTTTATCACCCACTTTGAGCTAGTGAATTTTGGATTTTATTTGATAATTTCGAGTATTGTAAGTATTTTTGATTTCAAGGTGTTGTCTTGGTGCTTGTAGACACAAAATCTATGAACTTGGGTACATTTCTAGGTCCTAAAGAGTACTAATATATACATGATTCCTAAGCAAGAAAATTAGTGGTTGACAATTCCTTTTATCATTTTTACTTTATCTCTTGCACCTTACTAGATTAAAACATCTTACAACATATACATTACATTAAATTACAACATATATCAAGATTATACATTATAACATATATTAAACATATTTTTATATGTTATTTATAATTTTAAACTAGCATAGATATCTTAAATACATCTATCTAAAAGACACCGAGAGATATCAATCTCGAGGTGCCTATATTGGAATTCTCACATAAGTTAGATAGGCACCTCAAGATTGATATCTCTCGATATCTTTAAATAGATGCATTTAAGATATCTATACTAGTTATTAAATATAGATTTATTAAATTTTAATTACAAATATAAAAAAAATATTTATATGTTTTATAAAATAAATCTAAAAGTAACAACTACATTAAATATTATAAAAATATATTTATATGTTTTATTTATAAAATACATCTAAAAGTAAAAACTAAAATAAAACTAACCTAAAAGTAAAAATACATCTAAAAGTAAAAACTAACCTAAGTATGTTTATATATTTTATAAATACATGTAAACTAGCAGTTGCATGTGTACAATGCAATGTGAATGCCAAATAGTATTTGTTATTTGATTTAGAGGGATAGTTATTACTTTAATAGTTGATGTTGATAAGGGGTGTGATTGACAATTCTAATTTTCTATTAAAGACAAAATAAATCTTGCAAAGTACATTGGAAGGGATGTTAAATAATAGTTAGTTGTCTAATAATCGAATATAAATGCAAGTGAGATATGTAAGTTTGCTAACACTCACTCTCAGAATGTAGTGAATGTTAAGTGTTGACGTCAAAGTAGATTGAAAGAATGAATAAGTGCTTTAACATATTAGTTCTCCAAGAAACATAAATGAGACAAAATATGCAAGCATATATAAACGAGTCTTAAATGGTTAGGGTACATTCCAGAGTACTATATTAACTCAAAAAGTTTAAGAGCATCATTTTCAGAGTTATTTTGTGTATATCCTACAATCATGGCATTCCATGAGACCACGTCTCTTTAAGGAATTTTGCAAACAAAAATCCACTTTCCATTATACTTTGATGGATGTTCATACCTTGTGCTAAGGCTCCCATATTGGTATAGAAAGGGAGTATGTTGAAAAAGGTTGTGGAGGTTGGGTTTGCACTTGCCAAATGCATTCACCTAAAAGTTTTGAAGGCATTTTCAAAAAACCCATATTATGTATCCTACAATCATTCAAGTCCATGAGATCACATCTTATTGAGGAATTTTATCATATAGTTCACATGCCTTGTGTATGCTTCCACATTTTGCATACATGTCTACCATGACACTTACAACTACATCTAACAAAAATCAACTTTCCATTATAATTTGATGGATGTCCATGTCCTCCTTCAAAGCTCCCATTTCGGCACAGGCTGGGATGATGATGGAAAAGGTTGTGGAGTCTGGAAAAAGTCTCGTATCTATTATTCTTTGGTGAATGTCCATCCCTTGTTTTGACATAGGCTGGCAGTATGCTAAATGAAAGGGGAACCTGATATTTAGGATGGCTACCTGCTAGTTGATCTCGGTGAAACAGAGTCAATGCTTCATGATGATGTTCATTTCTTCTGTAAGTTGCAATTATAATACTCCATGAGAAGGGGTTATAAATAATGAACCAAAATATATATATATATATATATATATATATATATATATATATATATTTAGAAAATAAACTTACGAGATTCCAAATGTAACATTGTATCTTCCATAACAAAATTGTACCATATTTTAGAATATCTCTATAAATACAAGGGTATGAGCATAAACTGAAAATGATCTAAAAGTAAGTTTTGAATAAGCCCCCACCCTCCATTAGAAATGTATTCTTTGGGCACAAAGAGCTCTGCATATCAGAAGCGCAAAGATGAAGTTCCTTTTGAATCACTTGTATCATATTGTGAATGTTATTTTAATCTATTGAAGAAATCAACTAATTGTTTGACAAAATGCCAGAATTGAGTCTTGATATTGTCTAACCTGTATGGGGACTCTAACAATGTTTTAATGTTGTTTTATTCATTGATAGGCTCTGGGAAAACCTTTAAAGCACTTGTATTTCTCATGAGTATTTGATCTTGGTTGAATTTTTGTCCTAATTAGTGTAAACAATCCTATGTAAGATTTTTTTCATGTTTATGGTAGGATTGTCTTTAGTGCTCTCTAACCTTGATTGCACTAAAATATGTTTACATTAACCCTACATGCATTTCTAATTAATCTCAGTCCACATAGGTGAAATAAAATGACGTGTGTTTTAAGAATTTTTTTGAGAAGCTCCCAATTATCTCGTGTTACATAATACAATAACAACCAAAACATACAATGTGTTTTTTTAATTAACAAACAAATGTAAGCATCTCAGTTACTTATCTGAAATACTTCCACAATGACAGAATTCCTGATTTAACAGTATGAATAATTATAATTATGGCCTTAAATCCCTACTTTATAGAAATAGGTTCCTCTGATATAATGGTAGGAACAACTTATATCATGGCATTTAATCCTTGTAGAAAACATTCTCCTTTGTCACCCAAAATAGATAGAGGTGAAATCACAAATCTCTAGTGTGATTAATCAGAACTATTCCACGAGGCTTTAGGCCCCCTTGCTAGAGTTGAGAAATCCTTGATAAATTTTCTCAAGCTTCAGTAAATGCTCACAAAGATTACGAAAAAGGGAGAGAATGCTCAACAAACGACAAAATCAAATGCACTTACAAGCCATCCATATCCTATATATTAAAGATTTCCATCTCTTTCACTCACCTATTGTCATTGCCAAGAAGTTTTTGCAGCATCCTCACCAAAGTAGCTTATATTCACAATGTTTTTCAAATCAATATTAATGAATTGTAATCTAGATGTATCACAAACATTGTATTCTCAAGAATCAAATGTCTCATTCAATTCCGAATATAATGAAAACATGCAGCAATAGAACCATCTTCACTGCTAATATTAATGATAGGAAAAGGAAAGAGAATGAAAAAGGCACAATAATGATATGCCAATGAGAATTCCCAAATTTTGGCGGCATATCCTAGACCCTATTTGGTACTTTAGCCTTCCCACTAAACCCATAGGCTACACCAAAAAATGGTTAATTCTTCGTCCCACTTTTTCCAAACTCTTTATAATTTTTCACTCACTCTTTTTGTGCTCTGGTTTTTTAACATCTACAGCTTTCACCTGCAGAATCCACCATTAGCTAGTTCTGTAAGAACTACAAATTTCCAAATGCGAAGTAAATTTGAACATTCAAAATGAATCTACAATTGAATTCCAATATTTTACAAGTAAATCCCCAAGCGCATGTGCACTCACAATCTAGCCTTCCTCTCTTGTATCTCATTAGAGCATACATTCATCTAAATTTTTCTTCTAAGGAAACAAAAAATTCGAAAGTATAGTATTATTATGGAGAATTTTTTCTCAAAATATACATGATATACATTTGTAACCCTAGTGAACCACATTGTTTTCTCCAAAATCAATGTCATACAATTAACACCAAAACACATAATTCTAAGAAAAAAATCAAACAGCTTTCAATGAGATACTCACAAATTTTGTAGAATAAAGGTATATACCTAGTTTATTTTCATTGAAACCTAATTGGTATGGCCTAAACCAACTAGGGAATAAAGTAAATTTTATTCATTATCCACAACTTTCCTTCCTGTCAACAACTCCAAAAGATCAATTTTATAATTGTATACATCATATTTCTCATTAAGCCTTGATGTTCTTGCATATTCAAGGTCAATGTAACCAATGGTACCCATAACATAGGTAGAGGTGTGGGTTTTGGCCAAGGAAATGCACTTGGCAATGCCAAAGTCTGAAAAATGTGTTTCAAAATTATCATCCAAAAGAATGTTATAAGTATTCACATCCCTGTTAACAATGCTCTATAAAATCCTATATGGACAAGACTTACAATTTCAGAAGATGTTCCAAATCCCCACAGATCCCGGAATGGGTCCAAAAAGTTTATTATTAAAAAGGTCCCTAGGATTTCATGTTAAATCAGAGATCAACAAAACATTTGGAAGTCTTTCACAGCTATCATCTAGATAGTAAATTTCACTCTAAACACAATTCTTAATAGCCTATTGGAAGTATAACAAAAAAAAAAAAAATAACTGAACTCACAATGTATCTAAATTTATAATATATCCTAGCTCTATCAGAATTGCTCCCTTAATATTGTTTGAGGACAGATTCCTATAAAAGCAATAACATAATATTGTTAGACTCATTAGACCACGGGTGTATTATATATGCATGCTTAATGTGCTTGACAAAACCCTTCCACAATTATCATATACATGATCGATCAGCAACACAAAATATAATCTGAAATAAATTACAAATAAGAAAGGCTTCCAAGCTTATGAAACAGAACAAATGAATATATACTTCAATCAATATTGAAACCCACCTAAAGTTCCTTTAGAGACAACACTCTCTTCTTTACCGCAGGAGAAAGAGAATAAAAAATATCATATTGTTGCCCAGCTAGGTGTTGTAGCTTATCCTATAGAAAAGTGAAAGAAGAAGTTAAAGAGTTGTCATAAACAATAACAAGTGAAATTAAGTGCTTGTAATCTTCACACATACTCTTTTATCAACCATCCATTTCATCTAAAAAATAATTCTCTATAGTTTATATAATGCATTTTTAGAGTACTAAGATTTAAAAGCTTACACCAAAATTAGATCTAAAATTTGCACCAAAATATTACAAAATGGATCAACTACAGATAAATTGTTTATTTATCAGTATTTTACTGATCAGATTTGTGCCACAAAGGAGATTAATCTCATTGATCTGGATTATTCATGTGAAAAGGAGGAGAGATTACAAAATCTCAAAGACTTTTTCTATGAGGAGGGAGCTTCATCTGTATCTACACTTCAAGAGGAGGAAAATTTGATTGAAAATGACCTGTAAACGGGGGAGATCATAAAATCTAATTCAACAACAAATAAAGAAAAGGAAATCCCAATTCTAATCTCTACCAGAAAATAAAAACTCGTTTTCCACACTTGCAACCGCAAACAATACAAATATTAGTGTGATTGTAGTTGTAAATCTAAAGGCCTCCTTTTCTTACAAGAATGTGTTACTAAAACAATAAACTTGATTGCAAAATAGTGTAAATTAGTGTTTGTGTATTTGAATAGATTTACTTTGAATAAGAAATCAATTAACTTATACATACCTTGGTATAGTAATCTTTCTAGATCCTCCTGACAATCTGATGGCCACCCAAATCAAACACCTTGAACTTGATTTTCCATATACTGAGTTCCTCATATGTGGGATACTTGTGTCGGTTGATGTTGCACTAATCTCTGGCATGCCAAGTCAAAATCAAATAAGAAAAGGAAATCACTATTCCATTCCTCACTACCCTGAAAAGAAAAATGAAACAACCATCAAGGTGTTATGCAAACCCTTAACAATTCTTCCAACATAGGATACCAGATCACAGTTCACAAAATTAAAATATGGTAGGAAAGAGGATGGCCACCAAGTGTTTGAAAAAATGCCTTCAATCAGAAAGCTAGAAATTTTTGGTTCTACAGAAAGATAAAAGTTTGAATGGTTTCTAATGTCTTCTATTAGCTTGCAATTTTCATATTCTGTGAGGAGAAATTTTGCATATCCTATAATCATTGTAGTTCACGAAACCACACCTCTTTAAGGCATTCTATCAAACAGTACACCTACGTTGTGTGTGCTCCTATAGCTGAACTAAATAAAGCTCTCGATTAAAATTTGGTGGATGTCTATGCTTACTACAGCTAAAATAAATAAATATTTCCATTAAAATTTGATGGATGTCCATGCCTTGTTCGAAAGCTCCCATTTTCATATAGGGTAGGAGGATAACTACTACGGGATCTCTAAATGCTTGGAACAATGCAGGAAGGAATTGAGGACCTGTCATGCTTAAATTGGTAAACACCAATCTCTACAAAGCCCAACTATCATTGAGGTTGGGCCACCCCGTGCTTCACTTTGTCTTGGCCTTATCATGTTTTTCAAAGATAATACATTGTGAAAGAGAAATATCAGTTCATCTGGCTTCTTTCCCCTTTGACTTTGCTCCCCAAAGTGATATGTTGAGATGATTTTGTTGGATAAATTTGTTGTTTTCTATGTAATTAATTTGAGCCTGGGCTTTAGTTGAGGGCTCTGTTATGTAGTCTGTTGGTCCTATTAACTGAGAATTATGAATATTTCAGCTACCATAGTTCCTCCTACAAGTTTTTGTCAATTTACTTCTTGAATGACATGACCCAGAGAGAAAGGCCAGTCCCCTCATGAGACCCCTAGCAAGAGCGGAACACTGGAAAAAAACAAGGCAGAGGAGAAAATAAAATAATTCATAAGACGGAAAAAAAACCCGAGACAATATTCACATATGCATAAGCAACAAATTACATAATCAATGAAACGATGACAAATATGAAGTCGATTTATAAAGAGTATGAATGCAAACTCACTAATAGCCATCACGAAGTCCGCCAAACTTATCCTGACCAGTAGTATCCTAGCAGTAAAAATGTATCTTCCCACAATAAAGCCTAGGAACAATGAGGATTTAAACAGCTACAAAAACAACCATCAACATTTGAATAAAACAAAAATGCTAAATATACCCCGCATTTATGCAAGTGCTAAAACGGGAAACTACTAAAAACAACAAAAAAGTAAAAAAGAAAAATGTCCATTAAAACATCAAAACACCCATCAAATTTAGGACAAAGTGGTGTAAATGACCGCATACCCTTTACTATAGGGGGACGCCTTAAGCGCATTTATTACCACTAATATTTTCAAACTTATTCACACTTATTATTTATCCAACAATAATGATCTTCCAATAAAAATTAATATGGTTAGTTACCATGAATTTCCTTCCCAGTAATATTTTCACACTTATTTACACTTATTATTTATCTCACAATAATTATCTTCTAATAAAAATTTAAATAGTTACTTAAGGTGAATTTCTTTCTGAGTAATATCTTCACACTTACTATTTGAAACATGATCTATAATTTATCTTAAACAAACATTTGATCAAAATATTAAAATAATATTAAAATGTTGATTTCAAATCAAAAAACCCCATTTTAATTAAAGGAAAGGATTAAATAATACAACGTGGAGGCTATTGAATTTAAAAACACACATCTCTTCTCGTGGTTAATTGTGAAGTAATCTGCGTTCTCATCTTCTATAGTTAATTGTTCATGTCTATGAGAGAATTTGAATAACGAGACTTTGTTTCAAAGTGAAATATGAGACCAAAACTATTTCATTCCCATTAAAACGATGGTGAAATTTAACATGGCGTATGTAAAAATCACATTCTTGATGACCAATGCAACATGTGGATGGGGAAAACTTTTACAAACATTAAACATTTGTTATTTTGAGTAGGGAGAGGACCCTATAGCCATGACCTAATTTTAGGGCACATAGATATATGTAGGTATGTTGGTAGTGTAAAAAAATTATATCATCGTGTAGCGTATGATCATGCCATATCAACATTTATGTTTCACTTGTTTATTTGGAGGAAAAGTAGTTTTGAATTGATTTAATAGAAAGAAAATCAATATAATGCATTTGAAAGAGGGACCAATGACCGAGCGCCCTATGTGTCACATTCTCATTAACTCTTAAAAGTGTCATTAACCAAAAAATGAACAACTATTGGTACTTTTGTCAACAACCTATGGTGAAAAGAGATGTACATGTTTTGGTGCATGCTCAGATATAGGGTTCTCTCCCCTACTTCGACTTTCGTGGATTGCTCTATGAAAAATACTAATCTTATGTTAGTAACGTCTTGTAAAATTCATATTTCTTCTTAGATTAACACATATTCATTGTGTTAATGGTTACTTCACTAATGATTTTTTCTCATTTTGTTTGAAGACATGAACAATATACATCAAATTATGTATTACCTTGACATTTGTTGCTTAACTTCAAGCTTGGGTATTCAATGGAAAAAAACTCTATGTTCCAAGCAATCCTTCATGCCTCCTCCTTCTTGGTCATATGATTTTAAATGGAAGTGGATACAACATGGTGAAACCAACTGATTTATGAGTATTCATTTTGCATTCCAAGCAACCCCTTCCCACCTTTAATAGCATTTGGTTGATAGACTAGAAAATAAGCTCTCTTACTAGCTCACTAAGTCCCTCATCTTGGTGGGAAAGTTTCATATTTAATCCAAAGTTCTGCTACCACCCATGTCTACTACTCATCATGTTGGCCTCCTTCACGAGATTCTTACAAAAATCTTGAAGAGTTGCTCAAATATTTTTAATGGGAAAGTTCTAAATTCAAGTAAAGGATTTCATAGGGTGGTTTGGGAAATATTTTGCCTTCCCAAGGATTCTAGAGGCCTCAGATTGCTTAAAATTGGGCATCAAAGAGCTACCCTTTGTGCAAAATGGATCATTTGTGCCATTGAAGGTCGGGAAGTCTAGAAGATTTTTCTATTGAATTGCATATTTGAAGGAATTGTGTGTGGGCACAGGACCTAGTAAGGTCTTGGCTTTCAAAAACTTCTTATTATCGAAGCCATGGTGAAAGTGGTCAACTCTTTTGTGGTCAAAAGCATATGCAAGGCTTGTGAGAGGATTAAATTATGGCTTCTATGAGATGATGATGGGTTCGAAAATGGTCTTTCCATAAATGTGCATTTTTTTGGGTGGTCTCATGTTATTAATTTCCATAGTGTTCTTCTTAAATAGATGCCCAAGGTGCACGCCCTCAATATTTTTCTGATAATGGATTTTCTTTGTACATGACATTTTTGTAGCTAAACTAGGAAATTTCTTTATTTGCAAAAAGTAAAAGCTAAATTATAATTGGTCAATAATGACCAAGAACACTTTTAAGAAATTATGGATCTTATCCCTAAGGAAATCCTCCTCAAAATTAGATTTTGTTCTTCTAACTTCTAGTTGAAAGATTAGAAATAATATCCAAATACACCATTTCAAAAGTACTCGCTCGATAAGGGTTGTAAGTTGTTCACATGAAATCTACTCACGGTGGATAAGCTCAATTACTGGTGGTCCCTTTAACCCACTTAGCATTTTTGGAAGAGTATATTTACAACTATCTATAATATCATTGTTAAATCCAAGATTTCTCAATTTTTTGGTGTCTAATCTATCACTTCCATCTCCTCATCCATAGTTTTATCCATTTAGAAGTACCACATCTACAATGTCTTTTGTGCATAGATGCATTGTGACCATCATTTAGCTTTTTGGTTCTACCAGAAAGCTCAAATTATTATTTCTTGATTCATGATTTTTTCAAATCTTTTAGACATGTATGTCACCAAGTAACATATCCTTTTAGGAGATTATCCTACCATCCTTGTGGTGTTTACAAAAACTTAGCATGCTTTCAGAGTGAAAATTCTATTTTTCTTTTGGAAAAATATAAATTCATTTATTTTTGTCAAATTGTTACTGATTTCTATCTTTTGACTTATAACAAAGTTATGATTATTTCCAATGTCTTTATGTAGATCTAGGTGTAATCCCGAAAGGTGGCTCTTGAGGTAGCCCATCTCTAAACCCTTCTTAATCACTAGGGAAATTATCTTCTTATAATTACACAGGTCCTACCATTATTTTCTTATATTGATCCCTTATCGAGAGGCAAAGGCATCGCTACAACAAGTCTCACTGCCATTCTTGTAGCTTCTCAAGATGGGGCTCTACACCTTGTCACTGCTCTCCTCCACAACCTCAATATGGGGGGTGGGGCTCACTTTGTTATGATACAACAACCTGGGATCCACTTTCTTCTACTAAAAAGGTCCCTTGGTTGGCCCTATCCATTTCTCTAGCTTGGGGCTAAGAATAAGAAAATGAAGAAACCATTGAAGCTACTTAAAATATACCCATTGGTTAGGATCCCATTCTTGTGGGGCTTGACCTTCCAGATGGTAGTTGTGGCAAGATGGAAAATAGATATCCTTCTCTTTTTGTACTCTTCACAAGCGTCACTTAGATAACCATATGTTCTTAAATTTTGTATTGATATTTTTATAAGCTACTCCTACACCTACAAGCTAGTGTGACATTTCGTGGTATGCTTCTATATTGTCATTTTTTTATGAATAGTTTTACTAGTGTTGGTTCTCAATGTGGGCAAAGTGGGATAAATTTAATGGCACCTTACTCAATTATATTAATAAAAAATAACAAGTATATCCTTTTCCTTACAAAATAGAAATGTTTCTAGAAGTGTATCATATTATATTACTATCTTTACCTCAAATCTAACCATAAAATAACATTCATTTTTTATTGATACATTTCAACCATGAATAGTGACTTAAAAAGCGTGTTTTCAACTTATTTAGTAAGTGTATAATTTTGCAAAGCCTTTTAGCATTTATAATGTGACTTTATACATAACATTGTGTTCTTAACTCGTCTACATGCTTGAATAATTATATACTTATATATAATTAGAATCATCACTTAAAGGTGCTTGCAAATGGTTGATATGAACATCTATTCATGTAACTATTGGCCAATCGCTTCACACTTATTTATTAAAAGGAATATTGTGCAAGGTCAGGTCAATAAAATTATAATATAAGTGTGAATTGGATATTGAAAATCATCTTTACATTCTAATTATAGTTCATGTAATTTATACACATGACTCTGTTGGAAATTATACCTTATAGAATGCCTAAGATTATATAATACAACTCATGTGCAACATCACAAAAATGGACATATATTTTTAGAGTTCATAAATTACATTAAACACAATAGACACACTAGAGTCAACAAAAAATGGAATGATAACCATTTGAGCAAAATATGCATCATACATTAATAATACATTGAATGCTAGTTATTGGGAAGTTATTACTATAACCATATCATCCATTTTTATATGAACCATGGTGGATATGGGTGGTTAACAATACCTCCAAATAACATTTACAAATTATATTATAATACACTATTATCTAATTAACATATATACATAAGCTATGAAATATCACTACAATTGCATCCATATAAATGGTGTGGGTGTAGAATTTATAATATTAGGATTTAAACATGTATCCAAGTGTCACTTGCACATGGAACACCTAGCATATGGATTAAGGAAATAAAATTGTGCATTAAAAAACAACAAATATACATTCAACGTATACAATTAATATATGATGAAATCACCAAAGCATAAGAAAAATACATAAACAACTAACCCGACATGATGAGGTGAAGGTAATTATCACAAACACTATTATTCAATTATTTTATTTGCGATATAGTCTACATTATTAGTATGTGAGTAACATTTGATAAAGAATGGAGGATATTTTTGCAATGAGTGAATAACTTTAACTCATGATATTGTGGTGAATGTCAGCCCCTACTCTTTTCACATCACCAATGTTTATAATCTCCAAAATTTTATAGTTGTATGTTGGGACTTATGTATTGTTAATTCCTATTCCATTTTAAAAATAACATTTGTTCAATTTCTTCTCATTATAAGAGGTATTGGAACAAAGTTTGGATTTTATATACACATCGCATGGTGCTCCATCATAGATATCAAAATCCTCAACCATACAAAATTTCCATTCAATAATTCTATATCCATGGGTATACAATATGGTTTTTACACAACCAAGAGAATCATTAAGAAAACTATATTTAACCTATAGATTTCACATCAACATCACTCATTTCCCAACACACAATAGAATGCTACTATCTAAATGAACATCATCAACATCTTGTGAGCCTATATGCCTTATATATGTAGAAACACTACATGAAATTGACATATCCAATGAAATCAAAATATTATTTCTATGACCTGCATAACCAACAATTTTTTTCTCCTACAAATGGATGGATTTATTGGAAAATTCATGATCATTGGGGATCAATGATCTATATATTTATCTCATTAAAATATCTTAGTCTTCATACTTGAGATTTGTATTTCTAATATTTTTTGATATTTTTTGAAATTTGATGCATTAGGACAACACATTTAAAGTGAGTTTTACAACACAACTTGGACATCACAAAATTCTAAGTACTCTTAAAATACCACTTAATTGAGTTTTATAATACAAGTTTTCAAAAACTTGATGTAGTCCAAAAACATCATTAAACCTGAGTTTCACAACAAAACTATAAAAATAAATGTTGGACTCTAAACAAAACATTCAATTGAGTCTTACAACATAATTGTCTCAAAATTTTATGTAATCAAAACACCAATTGAGTTTATTTATTTAGCACAACTTTCGTAAAATTTTATGTAATATAAAAATATCATTCAATTGAGTTTTTACAAAGATAACAATTACAAAATTTGGTATACTTTCAAAGAAAAATTTAACTAAATTTTTGATAATGTATAGGTGGTCACATGTAGTGATCATCTAAGATTCAACTTGCTCGATAGATGTTGAATCTATTTTTGTTGACTCGCCTCTAGTCTATGCTTATTTCACGACATCCTTAACCCACTTTTTTATTCGTCATTCATTACATTTTCCACATCTACATTTTGTTTTTGTTTTTATAACTCGCCACTTTTTTCCATTTTCTTGATGGATTTTTCCTTTCTCGATATATCCGATGTTGCTATCATGGCCCACTCTTCCTATTGTTTCTTTATTTCTGCTATGAGTTTTATTTTAGCATGAATGGAATTTTTTTCTTTCTTCCAAGGTAGCTTTCTTCTCCGTGTTTATTTCACTGTTCCTCCTTTTCTCTTTTTCCTATTTTTGAGCCTTCACAACTCACTAAGTATTATCTTCCTCTTCATTTGACTTCACATCTCTTTCCACTTATATTTGAGCCATTAATACATCTTCATCAATACCAATTTGGGCCTTATGTGCATGTTCTTTTGAGTTTTCCTATACCTCCCATTATTTTCTAACCTCTTCTTCGACAAAATTTAATTTTCCAAGGCCTTTTTTGTTCAAGATACTTTTGGAAGGTTTCACGATGATTTTTCATCCAAAAATATTCCTCCTATAATTATTTTAATTTTACATCCTCTTTAGGATACAAATTCATTGTAACCTTAAGTTTTACTAACTCTTCATCTTGTTTTAATTGTATTTCCCTAATATATTCCATTTGAATTTAAAATGAAGGTTATAGTACCTTCAAAATATCATTCACAAAGTATGGAGTTTATTCTATATAAGTTATTCTTTCATATTTCCCTTTGGATCAAATGGATGTGTTTCAACTTATTATATTTGAGCTTTCTCCAATATCTCCCTTAAAACCAATAATATAACCTCAAATTCTAGTTCATATGTACTATGATCAATATTAAAACTTAAATATTCTCCTCCCATATTTATTCCATGTTAACCCTATGAAAAGTGGATATCAAGTTGTATTGGAGTAGATGGTCCAAACCCTATTTGTTATGTCTCCTCCACTTTTGTTGAGGGCCCTAAATCCCCAAGAGTATCCCAAAATGTTTTCCATGTATCCATTATGATTTGAATCTAAAGGGAAATTTTATATTTCAGCCATCATGATATTGTTTTTCATCTCTTACTACATGTGGTAGAGGTGAAATTTTATTTATTTTTAGAATAAATGGTCAAATATAGATATTATTTATATCCACCATAAACATTACCTCATTCTCATACTTGGTGACCATATTCTTATATTTTTGATTCCTCCTATCTACCCTTACCCTAATATTATCCCCTCATTTGTATTAGAGAAGATATCACATCCACACCAAACATTATGTCCAAATGGGATTTAATTTTTCCCTCTAGTCTCATTTGCATCCAGAGAACTTTGTTTATATTCGGGAATTTTTTTTTGAAATAAATGGATAAGCATATAAGTAGATATCCATTATAGAAATCATGTTTTTCAGCCTTCATCTATTGGATTTCATCATTGATCACTTCCAATATGATTTCATAGAGATTGTATTTAAATTTCGTCACCACCATATCATACATAAATGTTGCACTCTTAGAGTGAGTGTATCATTTTGGTTAGTGTAGTAAACCTTTCATGTTATAGATTTCACTACATATCTTAAGGCAAATTTGTGAATATTTTTTAATTAAAATCCCTCACTTTGTCAAGGTTTTGGTAAGTAATATTGAATTTGTTTTCCCTATTACATATCTTTTTATTCCAATTAGTTTACGACATTCCATTCTTTCAGCAAAATAGTCACTTGCTCGATTATGGATTTAGTTATTTGATAGGTATAATCAAAGTATATCATCTCATTATGGAGTTTACTCAATAGAATTTTTATGGGATTCTTTTCCAACATGAAGAAAGGAAATTTTTGTCATACGTATATTTTCATTTACATAACCACTTTGACATGTTCTTCTCATTTCTCTTTCTAGGTTGTAGGAACTATCTTTATTAACTCCTATCTACTTATATTTAGGTGTGGTCTATCTCAGCAATATTTTCAAATGAATGTGTTTTTGGGTATCTCATACATGATCTACTTCAAATGGGATAATGAGATAAATCTCTTATGAGATCTAGAAGAAGCCATGGGGAATATGTCGAACATTATGATTCCCCTATGTTCATTATTCTATATTTTATTGCAAAATGTAATAATGATTTTCATGATGCCCATTTATGTTGTTATAATAATAAAATATTGTTATTTTACCTTTTCAAGCCAATAAGAAGGATGATAGTAATGTTTTACACCCTTATTAAATCTACATTATATAAATGCAAAACAATAAATAGGATGTAAGGGTTTGTAATAAGGGATTATTTCAATCTAATCAATTTACAATTAACCATTCATAAACATAATATTTTATAATACTTCAAATAATTGATAAACAATAAGTGATGGCTCAAATAAACAAGATGAGAAGAAGAATTAGTTATATATGTCAGAAAAATAAGATCTATATGTGCAAATAGGTGGAAAAGGCATATCAAAACTATATATGCTTCGTTGTGAGTTCTAAAACTATAAATGAGTAAGGACAAGGCCATATATTTTCTCTACTGATGTAGACCAGAATTATATGATCTTGACCTATATTGTAATATCTTGGACCCTTTAGCGCTTAAGATCAAAAACCTCTTATGTGCTTCACTTTCCTATAAATGTCCTTCATTCAGTATATCCCTCTTTATTGCACAAATTTAGGATGACCTGTAATCACTTGCAACAAATTGGAAACCCTAGACATATGAAACAACCTTCATCAAATACACAACATACCATAAGGATAAATCATTTTTGTTGTGAGGTTGGACTACCCTTGGTGTTCAACCCTAGATGCTTAAAAAATCCAAGTGTTACACTACATTCCTTCATGTAGGATCAAACCTCATATAGCTCTCATAAGTGCTTGTACAAGTGTGAGTGTAATCTAATCCAACCCTCTAGGGGTGACCTTTTGTCTCCTAAAATAAAAATAATACACTAATTATATAGTATACAATGTACACAACATAGTAGTGGTGTGATGTGGTATGCCTTGCCTACATGACCTAACCCTTTATTCCTTAAAAACCTCTCGAAAATTGTTGGAGTGACTTGTTTATTTCTAAGAAATGTCACTATGACCTTTACATTCTTAAAAATGGAGGAAGCTAGTCTCTTTTACTTGAATGAGTCTTTGCATAACTATAATAGGAAATACTCTAATTGATGTGCAATACATTTTGACATATTTATGACATCCTTCAATGATTTTGTAATGATATTTGCAACACAAGCTTATAAGACACCCAAGTAATTTATAAGGTGATATATTTTAATATGGCCAACCATAAGAAGGTGAAATGAAGAAATAAATATATTCAAAATAAAACTATAGTCAAAAAATAAAAAGGCTTAGGATTGTATAAGTTAACAAAGAACATACCCAACATTATGAATAATGTGTATAGTATTTGACAAGAGGAATGTGAAGTAAAAAAATAGATTTTTATGATGCACAAAGCTATTTTATGCTTTTCTTAAATAATATTTTCCTACATTAACAATAAATCATAGTATAAATATAATAGGGTTATAAAAAAGCTAGAGAGATATGTTCATTGGATTCTAAATTTGAAAATTTTTATTAAAAGGGGGCATAAGTAAACTGTGAACTACAAAAAGGTAAGTTACCAAATTTTAGTGTCTACATTTTCCCCACTTTAAGTGTGTAATTAAAAATTACGTGGTTAAAGGAAAAGCATACCTACGTGTACACACACCCTTTTTATTTAATCGATAATGGCTTTATGATGTGTTTGTGTTGAAATGCTCCATGATGAAACTTAAAGCATATATTGTAGTCAATGTTTATGATAGAATTTTAAATGTAACTCAAAATATCAATAATTCAAGTTGTAACTTTGAACTTGGATAAAGTAAGTAAAGGAGATGAAAAACATGAAAAGAATACACCAATTCCTTTTATATAAATAGGGGTCCCCATTCTCTCGTACTATATATATTTGGGATTATTAATAAGATGCCAAAGGATTGGGGTGATCAGTCCCCAATTGCACTAAAAGAAAAACTAGAGTATTGGGTGCATGCAACCCCAACACTAGGAAGAGAGAGGAGAACTACAATACTCCACTTGGAGAAATAGAGAGGAAGGAAAAATCACAAATAACTTAGTCACTTAGAAACCTTTCTTTTTATAAACTTTTGAGATAAGAGGAAGGATAACCTATGAATAACTTATTCAACTTGGTACCTTCCACAACCTCATAGAATAAATCACTCTAGACATATCTAGTTCCAATGGTGTATCGATGTAGCCTCATATAGCTATTTTAGGGAATTTTGTGTACTACTTGTTGAGTTGGTGGTCAAAATGGATGGTGGTAGATTGGAAAGGTTGATTAAGAAAAGGATATGAATGACATAAACCAAGCGGGATCTAAAATGATAAAATATCATAATTAGTGAGTGGAAGAGGTGTGGAGGATGTGTAAAGGACTTCTATGTTTGGAAAAGGAGACTGGTAAGAATAACTTAATCCCTAACATAAAATAAACCATGACAAGAAAATCGTGTAGTCCCACTTAAATATAGAAAAGAACTAGTTCCATCGAGAATGGCCAAGCCATATGAATATCCAAAGATAACCAAGGGTTTTCCATAAGGAGGTATTGTTCTAAATTGATGAATTTTGGTGTAAAATATCACACTCATAATAAAATCCTCGAGTTTGTCACAAGTGGATCTTAATAGAGGAATTTCCGTACATCGGATATAACCAATTTCTTGGAAGGGGGTTCCCTTGCTAAAGATACCAAAAGGAACCTAGCATTGAAAGGTCTCCTAAAACATTTAGGAGTGAACCAAATTTGGAGCCAAGATGGAGATCCGAGCTATCTACTCAAATCCAAGAGTATCTTGAGAAGATAGGGAGTGGTTTCTCATTTTTCCCTTGTGTTTCCATAAGGAGAACCAAGTTTGATTCGTAAATGAAGTCATTTGAACATCCCAATGAGAACAAGAGTGATCCAATACAATCCGACTCAATTACTGAGAGCATAAACCTGGCACTCAGAATCCATACAATGCTTAAGACTATGACTACAAAGTAAATACCAAAATACAAGCCTTATGGTTTTCATACGAGTTAAATAAATATTTTTACATGTTACCATCCAATTTTAAATCTCCGAGATCATCATTTTTGTGATAAAACACCCATCAGATTTATCAATGGAACTTACATGTATAACCATGAAAACTCTGATTATTTACAGAGTTGAGGAATGTTTCAAAAGCTTTTGTTAGGTGATATTATAGATAAAGGATCACCCTAGATTCATTATTATTTGATGAAAAAAGGAAACTCTCAATATAAATGGAGTATTTGTAAGCTAACAAGGATGGTAGGATCCTGGGACCTAAACCATAACTTGGCAAAGGATCACATTCAAAATGTATGTCACTCTAGATTCCAATAATCGATACCAAAGAATGACACTTAAAATTCCAACATGTTAGATATGTGCCAACAAATTTAAAGTTTGGATCCCTTTGTGGCACGGTTTGTACCTCACTTATTAAAGGGGGTGTGGGGGGCTTGCCCCCCACTCTTGTCACAAGGTGTTCCAATTAAGGATTCAATCCTTTGTTTCTAGGAAGATGAATTCAGCCAAATTCTAGCAAATTATATTTTTAGAAAGGAAAATTCTAATGGCATTTTCCAAAATATTTTTAGAAGGAATCCTAACTATAATTCACTAATTAGGTGTATATATTTTTGTGGAGATATAAAGTTTCTCATAATGAGTTTGCATGTAATTTTTTCATCTTGAGTTAGTAAATGTTGATATCTTGCATCGTGGATGTTTCCCTAATCTCTTAGCCTAGGTTTTACCATGTAAATTTGGTGTTCCTCTCTTGCATGTTTGGTATTTTGTATATTTTATTTTCTCTATCTCTATAAAAATTTAATTTGTTATTCTATTTTTTGTGTATTCATTGCTGCATAATCTATGGTTTCCTAATGCAACTAGTGTTACATAAGGCTTGCGACTTTGGTCCCCCGGCTTTGTTTTACTTTTTCCTTTTTGTACTCTAGATTTGGAGTTACGAAAAGGTAATATTATAAATTTGAGGTACCTCCATTGCATGGGCAAGGTGTAGAAGTGTTGATTCAGACCATGGGATACCAACAAATTGAAGACCAATAGGCATTCCAAACTTGTCATGTCGAACCTATACTGAGATGCCAAGAGGAATTTCACACGACTATAAAGAGTTTCATTAAATAAATTGAAATTCAAACTAGCACACTTTAAGCCCAATTCACTAAAATCATGGAAATTAAAGAAAATGTTATAGAGCAAACTAGAATGGTCACTGTTAGAATCCCAAGAAAAATTCTTGTTATCTTGTACCATAGTATTGCAGTTATTTCAAAAAGAAAGTCCTTAGTTAATTTAAATGTCAACAACCAGCACAATGAGAAAGAATTTGGAAAATTATTTTTCAAGATTTAAGGGAGAAGAGAAACAAGCAGTAAAAAGCATAACTAACACCATAATAGGATCGAATTCGATTATATCAAAGAATCCAGAAGTCAAGCGTCAAATAATTGAATGGTAACTTACCACCATTATTATAATTAAATTCACCACATTTAAGGGCGTCAGATTGAACATGATATGAAGTTACCATATAAAATAAACCCAACAAACCATTAGAAAATGTTCAATCACACAAAACATGTAAATTACATAAGGCTTGATTCTTATAATAAGGATATGTAGTGCAACACTTGTATTGGTTCAAAAGTTGAGAGTTTGACTGCCAAGCGTATGTGAACCTCAAACACATACATATTTCCTCTTGTTTGTTAATACTTTGATGACGGGGTTTTCAAGTTGTTAGGATTTCTATTTTGTTGGAGGTTACTTCAGGTCATCCCAAAGTTGTGTGAGTAAGAGCAACATATAGTGAGCATTATTTCAAGAAAATTAAAACACACATAAATTTATAGATCTAGAATGTCATAGGGTTCAAAACCATACATCTCTAGGTCTATCTCATACGATTCCATCTTATATCATACATAATTTATATTTTCTTTCCCTTTCTCTTTTTCCAATTCTATCACTTCTAGTGTAGAATCCATATCTCTAGATATTCATGTTCCATTTTCTTACACATCCATGTCATTCTTGAATCATCTTGAATAGCTAAATTTATTCTATCCTCTCATTTTTGATAAATTTCTTATCGTTTATCAAGAATTTCAAGTTTGAATGCATTATTCGGTCATATATAATTGGTGTTGAAAGATAATTAGATCAAAATAGTGTACTTTACATCCTTCATATTGTTGTGCATTTCCATAATATATAAATCAATGAGGGTGTAAACACCAACATGGTGATCCTAATAAACAATGTTGGTCACCATCTTAGGAGTAATTTATAAATGATTATTTGTAGTAAGTAATTCCAAGTTATATTTTTGTTAGATATTTTTATATAAAATTGAAAGTCTTTGGTGTGACATATTTCAATGCACCTTTTTCATTTATTATATCAACAAGTATAACTATCAATTCATGGCCACATAATGATGGGTTGACATCTATCATTAACTCATCAAACTACTCTTCTCGTTGTGTTCTTGCATTTAAATTAGGGTTCAATTCATGCTAGTTAGTTTTTTGCATTTCAAGAAAATAAGATTAGAAATTGGCAATGCATTGTTGAGAAAATAAGATTAGAAATTAAAAAACTTTGTAACTTAAAAAATAATTTAAAAATTAGTGTTCAATAATTTTCTTGGATAAATTTTGGTGTCATTGTGTGCAACATTAAAATAGTGCACAAAGTATCACCATAAATTATAACATGCTTCTTTGTAGCCATGTGCATGTCTTTCTTTAGGATTGTACACTACGGTCGTAATTAATTTTCCACAACTAACACTTTATAATGGTATACCAAACCTTTGTCGCCATATAATCATAGCATTCATATAATTTCACTTTGACATCCCTATCATCAAGCATCTTAATTTCATTTTTTCATATCAACACTAACTAGTTTATTATGTTCTTTTGATTTACAGGATTAGCACTATGGGATAAAAATATTATAATCCTTGCCATAAAAAAATTCTAGTCTTATATAAGACATGAGACAATTATTTTACAATAGCTCAAGTAATAACTCACACACTTGACTTCCTCTATCATAATGGACATGATAAATATTAAAAGTAAATTTTATAACTCTAGATCTAGTTCTTTTCTCATACGAATCAACCATAAAAGATGCATATGCATTTACGTCCTTAAATTTAACACCCATGGTAGCACCTTTTATTTTATTCATGACTGTATTTATTTCCTTGACATATTTATCCCACAAATTCACATCCTCGAAATTGAGGTGCATTAACCCCTTAAAGTGCTTCCTAAGTATTAGTGCATTTTAAATATGTCAAGGTCTTATGGGACATGATTGATTCAAAAACACCGATTCTAACTTACAAGTCTTAAATTCACTAAATAAATCATCCATAACAATTGATTGAATTTTTCTAGTAATTTATCAAATTACACAATCACCTATTCCATTACATAATTTTCATCATAATTCTTACTTATGTAGAACCCAATCACACTAATAATGTCATTTTCATCCAAATCATCAAACAATTTCCCAAAGAAACATGACCGTATGTCCCTAAATAATTCAGTTTCGTCCACCATTTGATGATAATGCCATAATAAACCTTGCTTTAGGTCTATAAAGCCTTTTTAATCATCTACTTTTTGACCTTCTATTCTCTTGAGTCTTACATTTTGTTCCTCACTTTGAAATTGGACTCACTACCTTCCAATGTTTCATCTAAATGTGTATTAAATATATATTTTTCCTTATCGTTTCTTTAAAAATTTGACAACCAACTTGCTTTAGAGGGAAACCCATAATTGTAGTTAGAAGAACTTTTGCGAAGGAAATTTGACGGCCTTCCATGTTAAAAATAATTTCATGACCTACCATGAATGGATTTTAATGGTATGTCATTTTTAATGTAGTTTCATATCCTTCCACAAAGATAGGTTGATGGCTTGCAATAATAAATGGAGTTTTATATCATTCCATAAGAGAGATTGATGACATGGCATGTTTGATGTAGGAACATCTTTGAGGCATAGGTGTCTAAGTGTGCTAGTTAGTCTAGCTAGGCATGATGGTAAAATTGTTTCCCTCCATATTGGAGGCATTCATATTCAAATATGTATGTAACTAGGTTTGTGAGAGTGAATAGGCTTGATAAAGAGTGAATTTTTTGGGTAAAAGTAGAATTGTCTAGATAAGATGGATGTAGGCTAAATCAAACCATAAAATACATGTAAAATAAGTATGAGATAGTTGTGAACGTGTCAATAGGTTGTTTATAAGTGATTTTAGTAGATTTAAAGTGGAGGATATGGTGGAGTCAAAAATGGTAGTAGTTGCACCATTCTAGGAGTTGTTGTTTTAGTCTTGCTAATATGAGAAACCTTTAACAAGAGGAAGATATCATGATGTAAAGAAGTGTTACTACATTAATGAATAGAAGATTATTGAATATCACAAGAATTTATATTTTTCATATATGTTTTTGTAATTTAAGCAAGATCAGTATGTTTTGACCATGTTGCAGGCTGAGCACATGAATTTGATAGTAACGGAATGAGAGAACTTTAAGCAATCGTGAAGAGTGGAATAGGAGGATAGACATGTGAGAAAGCATGTATATTTTTCTTAGACCGTGAAGTTGCTTCTATACTCCTGTAGCACCATTTTTCTCCTCTCGGGACCTAACTACGGCATCACACCATTTGATATCTAACCGGCCAAATCCATTGAAATTTTGTGGACATGACCTGTAATTATGGAGCATAGAAGTTTGTTAAGTTTCAGATCTTGATTTGCACGTTTGAAGGATTTTCATCATTTTTAAAAGTCTTGCCTCGACATGAATACCAATGAGGAGGATTTGATTATATATAAGTGCACAATCAATGAATTAATGATTCAAATCAATCAAGGATCATATGGAAGGAATTTTAGAGATGTTCACATCAATTTCAAGGAAGGTTACAATTCTAGATACTTTTGTCATAGTCCATGATGAAATAAGTCGAGTCCGATCAAAATAGTTCATAAAGAAGTGTAACTCAGTATAAAAGAATAGGTGGTAACCTTATATATTTCAAAGGGTTTCATGAAAAGTTTTCATATCATCTAGAGTTTTGAAGTTGCCTTGGATAAACCCGAGATCTAATCAACTTGTATCATATGAGGACTAGTAGCCTAGATCACTAACTTTGAGATCGAATTTGGTTGGTTAGGGTATGAGTGAACAGAGGGTTTCATTATCTTGGCTATGGTGAAATAAGGAGTCTCAGGACTAATTTAGGATGTCAAGAAACATAATGATGAGATAAATTATAATAGAACTCGAGATAAGTTTCCTTATAAATTAAGACTATGTATGTTTTAAACAGAAGATATATGAAATGTGAGTCTAGAGGGAAATCGAGGATGTATGGAGGACCGAGTCAAGCATATGGAGAGGTCTATGACATAAACATGGTGATAATCACATTGGTGGAGACTAGTTTATATAGGCTAGAATGAATGGATAATGTGTATAAAGTATGTAATGATAGGTTGAAGTATATGAAGGATGAAGTGTTTGACAAAATTGATCATTAACCAAGGGTTATAAGACTTAAGGACATGGACTAAATCTCATAAATGTAAGTTTTCAAGACTAAGGAACCTAGCTATAATCAACAACAAGCTAGTGTATGCCATAGGTGAATTTTTGGGAACCAGACCTATTTGAATTTCAATAGATAATCTACACCATTTTGGTATCAAAGAAGAGACTCGATTTCACAATCTGATTGAAGGCACAATTCCATGCAAGAATGCATGACAAACATGAAATCTTGCTTAAGGAAATGATAAAGAAACTTCAACAACTAAAGGCAAAAATGGAACATAGGATGGATGCATTGGATCATCTTGTCAAAGAATGTCAAGTACATGAACAATAACATGAGAGGAGGAGCTCATTCTCTTAGATCAAAACAAAAAGGTATGTGTACATTTGATGATGAAAATGCAAGTTGTGATTAAAATTGTTTTAAGAGGATTGAAAAAAGGCAAATATCAAGAGCAAACCAGTTATACAAAAGGACTGAAGGGATGAGAGGTGAATACATCTTGATGAAGAGAGTCTTGCAATAGCCAAAAGGTAATAATACATCCCTAAGAAGTCAAAACACAGATGTAAGTCAAAGAAGCGCTTTTGTCGAACCATATGCAAGTCTGGAGGAAAGGTATGTGATGTCATCATAGATGGAGGAAGTACAGATAATGTTGTGTCAAAATATATGGTGCAAAAGTTGGGATTGAGAATACTTCCACATCTAAGGCCTTATCACATTTCATGGGTGCAACAAAATCATCAAATTCTGGTAAGTGAGCAAAGTGTTGTTGATTTTCAAATTGGAACATATAGGGATGCAATGTTGTGTGATGTTCTACCTATAGATGTTTGTCATTTACTCTTAGGTATACCTTGGAAATTTGATAGAAAATCCAAGCATGATGGATAGACTAATGTCTATAAAAATTTTAAGGATGGATTGGAGCATAGTCTCATACCTTTTAAGGGTGAAAGAGATGGGAAGAATGGAAGTGTTATGTTGATGACCATGAAGAAGTAGGCTGTACAAAATAATAGAGCGAGTTAGAGAGACAAAAACAATGAAGGAAATGCCACTTTGTGAAGACTTGTTAAGTGGTTATGATAATTTTTAGATGGGAAGAAAGATGTCTACAAGAGAATTGAAATCAGAGATATAAATGTCCACTAATGCATTAGTGAGAAAAAGCAACAAAGCAAGTATAGAAACACCAAGAAAGAATCTTGAAGACCAAGAAGTTGATCACATGAAGAAGATAGTAGCAAAGGAATATTGTGAGGAAGAGAATAGAATGGTGGATAAGAAATACCACCTTGAAGAATCAATAAGGTTTTTAAATGAAGTTATGATAGCAGAGGAAGAAGAAGGAATGCATGTTGAAAGGATTCAAGTAAAATTGAAGCATAGGGTACATGGAAAAAATAAAGAGGAAAGAGAAACTATGAACATAACACTTGTGGGGCTTAAGGAGCCATCAAATTTTATGAAAATTTTTGTGTTTACATGTTATTATGCAGGTATAGTCCATAAGGTGTTGAGTCTTGAAGAAAATTAGAGAAAAACAATTATAAAAAGTGAATAAATGAAAAGATAATGCTTTTGAGAACATCTACAACTATAAAGATACCTCACAGGGGGTCAAGAGTTAGAAAGAGAGAGTATGATATCATAGCTGATATAAAGATAGAGGAACCTATTGAAGAGTACCAAGAAAGTGAAAAATAAATCAAGGAGAAGAGTAAAATTCAGATTATTGTTATTGGGGATAGTATGAATCAGTTATGTAATGTTGAAAAGGTAAGTATCATGCTTGAACATGGCTGTAATCAGGGATATAAGAATGAAATTTCTAACATCAAGAGGGAAAAAATGAAATATAATGATGGAAAGATGATAAGTATGAAGAAATGAAGAGATGAAGGTAGGAAAAGGAATGAAAAATAGTCCTTGGAAAAAGAGAAAACAACCTTTATTTGTGAATTAGAAGAGAGATCAATGTTTGGTGAAGAAGAAGAGAAGGATATGAAGCAAGATAAGAGTCTCATAGAAATCCAATAAGTTCATACCAATATGAAGAAGAAATTATAATCCTAGAGGCATCAAAAAGGAAAAATGAGCTTCAAATTTTTCATTCTAATGGTTTATACAAGTGTGTGATTCGAGATGAAGAATATGTGGATAAACAAGCACAAAAAGTTGTCATAAGAGAAGAAGAGGTAGAATCATCTATGAAGACAAAGTAAGGAGTCATGAACCTCAATTACAAGAGGTAGAGGACAAATATAAGAATAATTTCAAGATTCTCCAAGATGGAGTAGATGACAAATGAGAATCAACTTTATATTAGGTTTAATTAAGATCAAAACTAGTCTACAAGATGAAGGAAGAAAGATTTCAGGTGGAAGGAATACATTACCCATGGTAGCACAAAAAGAAAACAAAGTTGTAGGTCTTGAAAGAACAAGGGAAAAAAAAATCATGCATTTTAAGAAAGTACATAATCATTATAATGGTGATATTAAGAAGAGCTCAAGAACTCGAGTCCTTTACACCTACAAAGAAGAAAGATGGAAAGAAGATGATAGAAGAACATCATGAAGAACTAAGTGACCTGATTATGAATGATTGAATTAATAACAGTAAGAGGAGTTCTACTACTCTTAAATACACATGAGAATGACACTTAGATTCAGCCAATATCTTCCATCTATTAATAAATAGAATCATCTCTACATTGAATTAATAACATGCACCTCTCAACTACACATAGAATGACACTTAGATTCAGCCAATATCTTCCATCTATTAAGCTCCTTACAGTATTGTCAATCTATACCAATGTGCGTATGGATCTGATACAATAATTAAGTCATATGCGTATATCACACATACACACACACTCTGTATATTCTCTGTTACACATACACACTCACACATTCATTCACACTTCTACTATGTACCTAACATCATATATATAGGGTGGGGACTTTCCCTTCACCACTTATCTATTCCAGAAATAGGCCGCATGCTATTGATAGCCACATGCCATTTACAAGCATAGCCACACATGCAAGTGTGTTATCTATAGTCCTCTTGTAGTTAACTGAAGTGTCAATTCTATTCTTAGCTCGTCTCCATGCAAAAAATTTGATCTGCTCCTCCAAAGATAGAAAATGCATGGTGCACACGTCTCTGCATCGTTGGTGTGTTCACATGCCATCTTCTAAAAATAGGTCTTCATGCTCAAAATCGGCTAAGTCTGAAAGCTGAACTTGTCTTCCATGCATGGGTCCTTCTGTCCTTCTGTGCCCTTGGTTCTGGGCCTTCTATCCCGTGGACTCCTTGTGTGATCTTTGACAAGTATTCTTTGATCAACATTACCCCACACTAATCTCATTGTCATCCGACAATGGGTATCTCAAAAATTGAAGTAAAGAATAGAAGAATGGAAAGAATAAGAATGAAAGAATGTAGATAAATAAAGAATTTCTATGAGGTTATGAGGCAGCCTCCTCTGTATCAGTTTGAAGTATCAACTCTGGATACTCCTCCTTTATTTGGCCTCCAAAACCTGCCATTCAGTGAGTGCTTGCTCTACTTTTTTGGGATGTCCACATGATGGATTCCAACTCATCCCTCAATCTCTCCTTTCTCATTTTGTAGAACTAACACAATACATTGGACATTGATGTCATTCTCCCTTCTAAAAGATCCATCTTATGTAATTAGCTTCCCAAGCTCTTCCAGCTGAGTCTTGTGTGGCTCTTGTGCTGTTGTCAGGGCCTCGTGCACTCTATTTAACCATTGACAATCTTTTTGTGTGGCCCAATGTCTCATCCTTCATCACTTTCTGGACCTCATTGTTCTCTTCTAGGGTCTTTATGTTGATAAGTGCCTCTGGAGTTGTGCATATGTTTAAAGCCTGGTCTACTTTCTTCGATACTTCCTGTAATGCTTACAACAACCCTTCATAAGATGTAATCTTTCACATCATTGATGCTTTCTCTCATTTGGCATCTTGCTCTGAGCTTCTTGGCGCTGGCATGCATAGAGGTTCATCTTCAAGTACCAAGTCCACCAACTTTCCTACATAGTGTATCGTTGAAGGAAATGTCTGTGGTACCTTGGCCTCAAGTGTGGCCTTGCTCTGATGACATTGTCCCCAATCTCCTCTGCGATGCTGATAAATACCTCATTTTTTTCTTTGCGTGAAGTCCCTCTCTGTGTTATGTGCATTATCTCTGCATCCTTTGTCTTCAGCTCCTCGTGTAGCACTGCTTGATCATTGCAGCTTTGTCCATGTTTCTTCTAGCCACCTTAGTAGAAACCTTCACCAATGCATTGTTGACCTACTCATCTGACATGATAGT
Source organism: Taxus wallichiana var. yunnanensis (assembly GCA_018340775.1). Classification (NCBI taxonomy): domain Eukaryota; kingdom Viridiplantae; phylum Streptophyta; class Pinopsida; order Cupressales; family Taxaceae; genus Taxus; species Taxus wallichiana. The sequence continues at coordinate 157,122,042 of CM031236.1, read as the reverse complement.
AGGCTTTATTGTCATGTGTCTAGCTTGGGGTGCCTTCTTCAGTCATCTGAAACACATGACTCTTCACACACATCAAAGTTAGGCTCATCCATGTGGGTGTGCATTGACCATGATAGTTGCTTTTGAGTGTGCACAGTCACCATATCCTCATCCATTAGCTCCCATTGAATAAATCCTTTGTCTTTATCGTGCTCTGGAAGTGGGCGTGGATAATTTTTCTTGCATCCTCTGCATACCCCATGGCTAGTGGAATGTGCTCTCCACTTGTTCTTCTAGACCATTCTTTGCTTAGGAACTTTAGCTTCCAAATTTGGGACTTGTGTCTCCATGTCCTGAACATTCTCTGCAGTTGTCTCCTCAGGTATTTTCTCATCCTCTTCTTTTTCCTTTGATTCCTCACCTGTTCTTCTGTGTTCTCTGGAAGTGTAGGAGAATTAGGTGTGCTTTCCTCTGACTCTTCCACCTCCTCATTTAACTTAGTTTCCTCCTTCTTTACATGGTTGCCTCCTTTTGTGGAGAGAGAGTCAGGTGATTTGCACAGTGGTTGGAGTAGCACCTTGGGTCCTTGTTCTCCTAAACACCCTCTTAAACATGTGCTCCCCTTGGACTGCATTCAAGTCCTCATCATCCCCCTCTTGTGGCTGAGGTGGTGTAATGGCGTTTCAACTTCACCCTTATTTGTAGGATGTCTCCTACCTCTATGCTCCAAACCACCACTATCTTCGTGCTCCTCCTCCTCATCCTCCACTTCAATTGGCTCTGTGGGCTTAGGCGTTGGGATGTTCTCCATTGTATGCTTTCCCTTTGGTGGTGCTGGAAGTGTGAACTCACCTTCCACATACTTGTTATTCTCCATCTTTGGCTTAGTTGGAGATACACCAATGTTGCCCCCACATCTGCTACAGACAAGACTTATTGGCTTAATATTCAGCACCTCCGAAATGATCCTCTCTGTATAAGCACTTCTTCAGGATACACATACTTCTTCCTCAACGTATGGTAGTCACAGTCTACCTTATCTGCATTGAATACCAGTCGGTGCGTGTCTATAAATCTATGAACAAGATGCTTGGAAATACCTTGTGGTGAATGCGTAAGGAAATTTACACCAAGGGCTCAGAATCCATCTTTCATTGGGAAGTGTGCATGATGTAGAAATGTTGATATACTGACAAAACTAGACTTGTTTCCCTACCCTTCTTTGGTAGGTCCTTTGGGATGCGCCACTCTTCCCCAAATGCCACATGCGGAGCTGTCATACCATTTCTCACCCTTTGCTTTCGTCATCATCTGTCATGGCCCCTTTACATAGATACTTGTTGAATCTTTTAGTTGGTGACTTGTTCTCCATGGGGTATTCCCATACTTTTTCCTTGATCCATCTGGTACTCCAATCTCCATGAATACCAGTGATAGTAGAACAGCCCCAAAGCTGATCTTCCCTCCTGTGTGTGCTTCTTGACTATTTTCTCTGCAATATAGCCTGAATGTTGTAGATTGTCCCTTCTGACATCTTACGTGCCACATGTAACCACATAGTATTTACCTGTGACCACCGCTCTTGATCATTCAACTTGGTAACAAGGTGTGTTGTAGCTTACACAACTAGACAGTTCTTCAATTTGTCTATATCCATTCTGTATCCATTCACGTGGACCCTTCAGGTACCCCAACTCTGTCTAGTCTTTAAAATCATGGCTTTATCTATGAGATCACTTTTATGTCCTCTCTTATGGCCTTCAAACCTATAACTGATGAGATAAGCGTAGATGAGATTCTAACTCTACATCTACAAAGTAGAAGAAGTCCTTGTGCACCCTGCTCATGAGCCATTGATACAAGGGCTCATACTTCCTGAAATATGGAAGCTCATATAATTGGTAGACCCCAATTCTCTTTAAAAGCTTCTCACTGCATCATCATAAACTGGCATGTCATCCACCGTGCACTTGTTCATCCTAGCAGTGAGAAAGGAATCAAGCTCCTTCTTGTTCTCTCAAAGTCTGTGATTGTATTCACTTACTTTTCTCTTTTTGATGGGTGAATCCCATTCTGGCCGATGATGACTCCTTTTGGATATTGCATTTCTAAAAAATGGCTTTTGGGTGCCATCTCTTCCTCCTCGATGACCACCTTCTTCTTTCCTTTTACTTACTACAGATGCCTTCTTAGGTGCCATTTTTACCTTGCAAATGTCTCCTCTTTAACTCTGTAACTTTGTGAATCAAACCCTAGCTCGATTCAATCATGCCCTAGGTGGAAACTTTGTAACCTAACTCTTTTTGTCTCCTGCTTCGCTCAAACCCTTCACCACAGGACTGCAAGCTTCTTTTCACATAGATCTGGTTGTCATGCTTGGTTTCACACCCTTCGCACCTTAACTTCGATCACTCGGCTCTTCGCACTTGGCTCTTTCCTCAAATACTCTTAGTTGCAATGGTAAAAATGAATCCGCATTCCATCCTTATATAATTTTTCAAATTTTGATGCATTTATTGCTCCTTCACCTACCAAATATCCCCTCATTCATTGACCAAATTCATTCATTCCACGTGGTACATCTTCATGCCCCAGCTATAACCTTCTAGTGCCTTCCTACCCTCTGGTCATAGACTTCTCTTCAGTGCATGCCCTTTGCCTAAGTACCTCATCATTGTACCTTCTCCTGGTAGTTATCATGGCCTCCACTTACCTCGCGTTATATTGTTCTTTCATTCATCTCCATCCTTGGTCACTTTTGAGAAGTAATCTTCTTTTGACTTAAAGCACACCCATAGTAACTTATTCCTTTCACCTTTCAATTCCCACAGTCTTTTCTTGGATAACTACAACCACCCCACACTAAAGGTATGTGTAGTCCTCTATGCATAAACATTCTTCATATAGTAATTAGCTTCATGCACGTGTAAAGCATGCTTATTACACAAAAACAACAACTAAATTGACAAAGCATAGCGATAATGAAGGAAATACATTAAGGAAATACATAATTGAAAACCTAATCTAAATGGAAATACTACCTTATTACAAACACCAAGAAGACTTATTTATAGTAGGGCTTCAGCCTACTCCGTTAAAGTAATTGGGTAGCCATGTTCCATCAAGTGCTTCTAACTAGAAAGACACCTGATTCAAGTATAGAAGTGATGACATACGGCCCCAACCAATGTACTTTGAGCTTTCTGGATGGCATAAGAACTTTGAGTCATAAAGAAGTACCATTTGTCAATCTCAAACTTCTTATCCCTTATGTTTTTGTCATGCCATGCCTTCTTGCCTGGCCTTTTCTACTTTAACTCCATCGTGCTATGGCTGGTGCTCATCCAGTTGAATCATCTTTTTGATACGCTCTTCTAAATCCTGTTCATCAGCTAGACCTCTAGTGTGTGCAATGTGCAAAGAAGGTAACATAAATTCTATAGGAGAATAACTTCCATGCCAAACACCAATTGAAATGGTGTGGCTTTGTTCAATCTCTTGTAAGTTGTTCTATATGCCCAAAGAACAGCTGACACTTTGTCATCCCAATCCTTTCTTCCAACATCACAAATTTTTGTCAAAGTCTGGCTCAAAATCTTGTTGAAGGCCTCAGTAGTTCCATTTTCTGAGGATGGTAGGGTGTAGTTTTATGGTGTGTAACCATAAACTCATCTAATAGGATCTGATTGTCTCATTCAAAAAGTGTGTACCTCTATCACTTGTCAAGCTTAAGGGACATCCATATCTTGTAAGAACATTCTCCCATAGAAACCTAGTTGTTGTAGCTGTTGTACAGTCCTTGGTAGGTGTTGCTTTACACCCATGTGTGTGAGATAATCTATGAGTAAGTAATGATATAGCGTGATCCAGTCTATGTGTGTGGTGGTGAAATAGGTCTCTAAAATTCAATGGCCCATTTCTCAAATGGTTTGGCACTAGTAATTGGTCTCAAAGGCATCTCATCTCTTTCCCTAGTTTTCCTAGTGCTTGACAATGATCACATGCCTTACAATATATTTCGATCCTTATCTGATGTCTCCCACCATAATCCAGCAAGTAGGATCTTATGGGCAGTCGCATCACCTGCATAATGGCCTCCTACAATACCACCATGAGCTTCTTCCATGATATCCTTATGCTCATGCTCTAATACACAATGACGTAATACTTCATCTCTACCTAGCTTGTAAAGGTCACCATTGATTAACATAAATGGTGCCGCGTATATAGCAAGCTACTTCTTTTCTAATGCTTTCATTCCTTTTGGTGTGCCATACCTATTTGTAGAAAGACAACAATGTCTTCTAATTCCATGGGCATGCATTGTAACCTATATAACTATGCATCTGGCATGGTTTCTTCAATTTTGTGCATCCTCTCTGAATTGATTCTAGATAAATGGTCTAGTCAGAATTGCTTTTCCCTAGCTTCACCACAATTGTGAAGTCAAACTCTTGAAATAGGAGCACCCATCTGCATATGTGCCCTTGTAAGATGGGCTTGTTTACCAAGTACTTCAATGCCATGTGATCTGTATAAAACACAAATGGTGTTTGCTAAATCTTGTTGAAACTTGTGTAATGCATAGATCATTGAAAAGCTTCACGCTCTGTAGTTGTATAATTCCATTCAGTAGGAGTTAGCTTCCTACTAGAAAAATAGATTGGATGATCTATAATACCTTCGTTAGGTTGAGCTAACACAGTGCCAATGGCCATGCAGAAGTGTCCACATGCACATGAAATGGTTTATCCCATGAGGGAAAGTGTAGAATGGGTGTGGTAGTAAGTTTCTCTTTTAATATCTCAAATGTGCGTTGTTGTGGTTCTCCCAATAAAATGTACCTTTCCCCTTCAGTAATTCTTCCAAGGGTGCAACAATTTTGGCATACCCTTTGATGAATTTTCTATAATATCTGTATGACCTAAAAATCCATGCACCTCACTTTGGTGGTAGGTGCTTCAGGCCTAAAATGAGCTGCTGACCTTGGTTGGATCAACCAACAAACCTTCCTTGCAGATTATATGTCCTAATAGTATCCCAAATGGTGTAGAAAATATGCACTTCTTGATGTTCAAAGAGATACTCAATTGTCTGCACCATTCAAACATTAAGCAAATTGTCACAATGATCTTTCACAAGCCCATATATATTGTCGATCATCTAGGTAGACTGTAAGAAGTTGTGAATAAAATCTTTGAATGCTGAACAACTATGCAGAAGAATACATAGTGCACATTTTCAATCAAAAGGCATCATAGTATAGGAAAAACTACCCCATTCAGTAGTAAATGTTGTCTTTTCTTGATCCTCTGAGCAATCCTAACTTGATGATACCGGAAAACCCATCTGTGAAGGAATATATTTCACGCCCTGCAACTCCTTCTAGTATTTCCTCTAGTGAATGGCGTAGGGAATGGATTTGTGATGCATGCAACATTCAGCTCCTGTAGTCCACACATATTCTAATTCATCCATCCTTCTTGATATTGATCACCATTGGGCTAACCCATTCTGACTCATCAAGGGGCTTGATAATTCCATATTTCAACATTTTATCAATTTCTTCTTTTACCTTTTCATGCAAATTAGGATTCATTCTGTAAGGTCTCTTTCTAACTGGTCATGCACCATCCTTAAGTTTTATCTTCATTTCCCCAAGTGATTCATGCACACCTTTAAGTTCATGATACCCTCGAGGGAATAAGTCTGATAATCCCTGAGTAACTCGATGATCTTTTGCTACCTCGAGTCTGACCAGTAGTCTCTCAATTATGGCCTCCTTAGGCTCAGCCTCGAACCTATATTCACCTTCTTTGTCTTCATGGGTTCATGGTAGGTGCGTGTATCCTTATCTGCATTATCCAAGACCTCGTGCACCCCTTGTGAATGTTCAATATCTAGGTTCTCAACTTCCTCATCATCCATGATGTAAACCATCTTTCCTTTTTCTTTCTCAAGGAAAGCGTTCAAGTAGTATGGAGTCCATTTCTTCTTCCTTTTCAAAACATGCTCTCGGAACTCTGCCTCACCAAATAATTCTTGAATATGCTCTTCTACTTTTGCACTATCTCCCATAGTTAAGTGCTTGAAAAATTTTAATGCCTCTTCTACGGGAGGTTTAGTCGAGAAGTAGTCAAAAGTTGGATCATTCCTACTAGTCAAATCTTTCCAGTTTCCAGTCTCTCGATGTAGTTTTGCATATACATATAGGCAGTGTGTGCATCCTTGTAGCGTAGAATATAGTCGATGCACCCAGAGTGAAGGTGGTAATGCTTCTGTCCTGTTGTCAGAGTCTCTCACACTGTTGAATGTGATGTTGAATAGGTTGATCACCATGATAAGTGCAGATTTGTGTAGGTGCATTGTTCCTTATAAACCTAGTAGACAAAGTGACTCCAATCTCTTCCCAGTTTATAAGATTATCTCTGTGGACTACCCACCAGTGCGTTGTTGTCCCATGTAGTGTATATACTAACATATCTCTTCTCTTAATTTGATCTATCCATTGTGTTTCCATGGCCTTCAAAAATGTAGGAAGATCTTCTACCCCTGTATACCAAGGTATTGTGCTACCTATCCATCGAATCGAATGAAGTCCATTCTTGTGTGTAACCACACTTTTCACCTCGTGTCCTACTAATTCATATGTACCATGAGCCCAATTTTTCACAAGAAATACTCGTAGTATCACTAATAGAATGAGAATCCTCCCCTTTGTAGGATGCCTTCTTTTGATGGCTCATTGACCTCTGGGTCCTGAATAGCACATACATAAACTCTGTTTAAGTCCTCCTCACTTAGAGGCTCAACATATGGTGTAGAATTTCCATCTATCAAAGGTATCACAACCCTTTCCTCCTTGTTTTCAAAGTTGATATACCCCTTATTGAATCTCAAGTCAGCATTATTCGCATAACACCAAGGGCATCAAGGCAGGGCTGGAAAATTGTCTACTTCTGCAAGTGCTAATACCTCAAAATCCCTAGTGAACTTGGCCCCTTGTATAGTTATAGATGCATCTTTCAAAACTCCTATGGGAGTGGCCTTAGTCTAGTTTTCCATAAATAACACATTAGATGATGGCTGCTAATGGAGGCCTCCCCATTTGTACCCATGCATCTAATGTAAGCACATTTACTTCCACACTTGTATATCAATCAATATGTTGCTCAATAACCACCCATCCACAACAACATTTAAAGTAATTTCTTTGTCATAGTCAATGTTATCAGGGGGAAGATTTGCATGTAGAATCTATCATCCGGTCTCAAGACTTATGCGTGGAGTGTTCCCTTTTAACCAACTTCCTAATAGTGGAATAATGTTCTCTGGTGCAACATCTTGCACACCTCTCGTAGATCATCGATATCAGTTTGGACTATCTCGATGCTTTCTTCTACTCCTTTAGGTATTGTATCTCACCCTGAAGATTCCTTAGCACTTCCATGGTATCTGGTAAACTTCCTTCTGATGAGTAGGATCTGGGTACCTTGCATGCAAAACCTCCTCCTTGGTGATCGTAGGCTTCTAGTGTAATGCCTCTCTCGTGTGTTGCTTTAGCGCATGTGTAGTAATCTTCACTTATCGATGCCTCGAGTCCTTTACTTTATCTTGGGCATCCTTTGATCTTCTACCATGTGCGCTTTGGATTCTAACCATCCGGTGCCTTTGTTTTCTTGCTTATCTTTGCTTACTCAGATGCTCATATAAGTTTGGGCACTCTTCATAGCTATGGTTCTTTCCATAGAAAGAACATGCAATATTCTGAGGACATTCGTGCCTATAGTGGTCAGGAGATCCACATGTATAACATGTTCCATGAGGGAACTCACCTCTTCCTCCACCATGGCCTCATCCTCCATATCCACCATGATATCCACGTCCCCTTCCATGACCTCCTTCAAAATGCCCCTCATTCCTGTCATAGCATGTTTGATTATGATCCCGATCTGGTGCTCATTCTTACCCTTAGAATTATCTATTATACTTGTTTGTCATACCCCAATGTCTATAGCATCTGGATCTGACCAATCAGAAAATCCTCAGTATCATGGGTCGTGGACCTGTAAATTTTACAAAAGCAAGATACATTCTTCCTTATCATGCATTGTAACAAAGGACAGTGACTAGCATCATGATTCAAATGAAAATCTCATAGTCCAATAGTAATGAGCATACAGATCTATGAGGGAAACTATCCTTGGTGTGACCTTCCACTTCACAATCTGTACACCAAATTCTGAGCACGTTTCATGGGCTGATTTTTGATAGCTTCTCTAACTACTTTCCATGCATAGCTATAATTTATGTGCCTCTAGAATGGACTAACACCAGTGTCAATGCTCCCAACTACCTCAGCATGCAAAGCTACTTCTAGTGCTTCACGTGGATCAGTGTATGTCTTATGTGACACAGTGCCCTTCTAAAAGGTGTAATCAATCCTCCAATGAACCATTGTGCATGTTGGCTAGCGTGAATATCATAAGATAGCTTAGATAGAAGTGTCTTAAAATGAGCATCATACTCACGTGTACACTCTTCAGTAGTGCCTTTCTTGATATCCTTGAGTGCACTTATACTCTTCTGCTCAAACTCAGGGATATGGAACTCTTTCAAGAAAGCATCCCTCAATGTTGCATAATCCACACAAGTTTGATCAGGGTCAAACTTCCTATACTGTTTTGTGTGCATGCCCCTGTAATGTAGTGGTGAATTGACTTTGCCCTTTCACTCAATAGCCATGATCCCTTTTTGTGCCACAAGATTTCACACATATGCACATGTTGACAAGCATCCTCTATACCTCTATATTGGGAGAGATGAAGAGACATCTCCATATAGATATTTTGTGGTTGTTGTGGACCTTGACCACGATCAGAACCTCCTGTGTTCCCTCTGCCTCCAGAACCACCAGATCCATTGGAACTAGAACCACCTATACCTCTTGATCCTCCACCTTGTAGTTGGAATAGGACCTGTAGATGTACTCCCATGTGCTCGATAGTAGTACTATATTGAACCCCTACAATCTGTGAGGTAGTTCCACTTCAGAGGTGAATCCAACATTCTGCGTGCTCACATTCTATGTGGATGATGCCTAAGAATGTTCCTCCAAATGACATTGAAGTCATCTATCCTGCCATTGATGTACTTGATCCCTGACTTACTCTGCTCTCCTACTTCCCAAGTTAGTTTGTTGGTTACTTGTCATACTAGATATTGAAAAACCAAGCGCAAGGGCTAGGTCACCAGGTGGATTAAGATGCATGCCCATGGTCTAGGTAGTCTCTGTTGGCACACTTCTATGTGAGGTGAAGGGGATCTCTATCATGCTTTCCAAGATGGGGGAGTTCTGATGCTCTGGCTCCACGTCTTCTACGTGAGCTATAAATCCTTCATGAGCCATCTCTCTCCTCCATGCCATACTTTCTGCAATGGAACATTACTTCTCTATCTCCCTCTCGTGTGCCTCATTATACTTAAGCCACCTTTCCTCTCTCTGCCTCTCTGCCACTAGGTCTGCCATCTTAAACCAAACCTGTTCCTACCCGTGCGTGGTGAAGTTTAGTTAGCCATCGGTTTACTCTCTAGGTTCAAAGTTACCATCAAGATCTTGATCGCCAGTGGAATACCTTGCAAATATGTTCCTCTTGGATACCACAAAAACTAGAATTCAGCTACCTCGGGAAAGAGTACGTGAAATTGAATATTCAGAATATAACTATTTAGAACACCATGAAACCACGTATCCACACATGAGTCAGATCAGATCAGCATCATAAAGGGCCTGAAATTCTTCTGTGTCTAGACAAGTGTGTGATACCTCAATTCCATTGAGATGCATAAGTAGTAAGCCACTCGTATAGTTCTACATTGGAAAGATAGTGAAAAATCTCTCATATAAGTTGTCATACATAGATTTTGTTCTACCCAAGTGTGTGCGTTAAACTCAGATCCATTATTGAACCACCATGCATATTCTTCCTCCAGATCATGTATCCATTCCTCAATACTTGCTAGAGTTAACCGTACATCTTCTTCATTGTGAACCATCCTAAAAACAACTGAAAAAGAGGTCCGGAAATGGAACCAATGATGCAGCCTAGAATTTACCAGATAACACCCTAGTCGCATTGGCACATCACTCAGCCTTGATTGAGTGCTCACCAAAGCAAGTGTGCAAAGGTACCAGGTCCCTCTTTAGGGTTGTTGTAGTAGGATGTTAGCATGATGAAGGAAGAAACATATAGATTCATAACTAATCCATCATTCTATAATGCATGCTACCCTCAGATCTATGAAAGAACAAGCTTAAACAATAATCATGATTGAATTAATAACATGCACTACTCAACTACACATAGAATGACACTTAGATTCAGCCAATATCTTCCATCTATTAATAAATATAGAAGCTCCTTATAGTATTGTCAATCTATACCAATGCGCGTATGGATCGATCTGATAGTCATTTATCATCGTATATCATATATACACACACACACTCTGTATATTCTCATACACACACACTCTATATTCTCTACACATTACACTATATACCTCTACTATGTACCTAACATCATATATATAGGGTGGGGACTTTCCCTTCACCACTTATCTATTCCAGAAATAGGTTGCACATGTTATTGATAGCCACACGCCATTTACAAGCATAGCCACACATGCAAGTGTGTTATCTATAGTCCTCTTGTAGTTAAGCTGAAGTATTCAATTCTATTCTTAGCTTGTCTCCATGAAAAAATGCTTGATCCACTCTCTCAAAGATGAGACAATGCATGGTGTGCACGTCTCTGCATCGTTGGTGTGTTCGCATGCCATCTTCTAAAAATAGGTCTTCATGCTCAAAATTGGCTAAGTCTGAAAGCTGAACTTGCCTTCCATACATTGGGAGGAAGTCCTTTCCTCCTCTTGCCCTTGGTTCTATGGGCCTTCTATCCCATTTTGGACTCCTTGTGTGATAGGCATGATGTTCAAAAGTGTTTTCCCTCCATGTTGGAGGCATTCAAATTCAAATATGTATGTAACTAGGTTTGTGAGAGTGAATAGGCTTGACAAAAAGTGAATTTGTTGGGTAAAGGTAGAATTATCTAGATAAGATGGATATAGGCTAAATCATGCCATAAAAGCCATGTAAAATAAGTATGAGATAGTTGTAAATGTGTCAATAGGTTGTTTATAAGTGATTTCAAGTAGATTTAAAGTGAAGGATATGGTGGAGTCAAAAATGGTATTAGTTGCACCATTCGAGGAGTTATTGTTTTATTCTTGCTAATATGAGAAACCTTCAACAAGAGGAAGAAAAAACGTGAGAAAACGGAGATATCATGATGTAAATAAGGCTTAAGAAATCAATGAATTGAAGATGATTGAATATTATAAGAATTGATATTGTTCATATACTTTTCTGCAATTTATGCAAGATTGTATGTTTTGACCCTGTTGTAGGCCGAGCACATGAAGTTGACAATAAGGGAATAAGAGAACTTCAAGGAACTGTGAAGAGTGGAATAGGAGGACATACATGTGAGAAATCATGTATATTTTTCTTATCTTGTGAAGTTGCTTCTATACTCTGTAGCACCATTTTTCTCCTCTCACACCCAAAATAGGGCATCACACCATTTGATATCTAACCAACCAAATCCTATGAAATTTTTTGGACATGACTATAATTATGGAGTCTAGAAGTCTATTAAGTTTTAGATCTTGATTTGCATGTGTGAAGGATCTACATCAGTTTTAACAGTCTTGACTGTACATGAATAGTAATGAGGAGGATTTGAATTTATATAAGTGAATAATTAATGAATTAATGATTCAAATCGATCGAGGATCATATGGAAGGACTTTTAGAGATGTTCACATCAACTTCTAGGTAAGGTTACAATTCTAGATACCTCTGTCATATTCCATGATGAAAATAAGTCTATATTTTTTCTCAAAAAAGTTTATAAAGAAGTGTAATGGCGAGTATAAAATAGTAGGTGGTAACCTTAGAAATTTCAATTGGTTTCATGAAAAGTTTTCATATCATCTAGGGTTGTGAAGTTTTCTTGGAAAAACCTAAGATATAATCAAATTGTATCATATGAGGACTAGTATCCTAGATCACTAACTCTAAGATCAAAGTTGGTTGGTTAGGGTATGAGTGGACAGAGGGTTTCATTATCTTTGTTATGGTGAAATAAGGAGTATCATAATAATTTAGGATGTCAAGAAACTTAATGAAGAGATCTAGTATAATATAACTTAGACAAGTTTCCTTATAAATTAAGACTATGTATGTTTTAAACATGAAGATAGATGAAATGTGAGTATAAAGGAAAGTTTGAGGATGTATGGAGGATTGAGTCAAGCATATGGAGACATCTATGACATAAACATGGTGATACTCACATTGGTGGAGACTTGGCTATATAGGCTAGAATGAATAGAGAATGTATATAAAGTATGTAATGATAGGTTGAAGTATATGAAGGATGAAGTGTTTGAAAAAATTGATCATTAACTAAGGGTTATAATACTCAAGGACAAACACTAAATCTCATAAATGTAATTTTTCAAGACCAATGAACCTACTACAATCAACAACAAGCTAGTGTATGCCATAGGTGACATTTTGGGAGCCAAACCTATTTTAATTTCAATGGATCCTTTACACCAATGTTGAATGGAATTTTATGTCCTTTCATAAAGGTATTTTGATGGAATTTCATTTTTATTAGAATTCGATGACCTGCTATAAAGTGAGTTTTATTTCCTTCCATGTCAAATATAATTTAATGCTCCACCATGAAGGGAGCTTGAAATAGATTCATAGGTAGGTTGTTCCCTAATATGCATGTTTTACCTTGTTATTACTTTCATTAGATGTAATATGTTGTATTATATTCTCTTGGAATGGTTTAGTGTAATTCATATTGATTGTATTTAAAGGTTTCCTATCATTGGGTTGTTGAGAATCAGTGCCAACCATTATATTGGAATTTGTTGATGCAAGTGTCATTGTTTTTCCTCTAGCTCTAGTGTATTATGGTAATAAGGGAAGATGGACAATTTAATTTTCATTTTAAGCTCATCCTCTTCTTTGAAAAGGAATATGTGATGCCTATTTGTGTTTAGAATTTCCCATTATAGAGAAACTCTAGGAAATAAGTTAAACTCAAATTTAAGGGAACTACAAAAAAATTATGGAAAGGTAACTCAACTATATATGGTGAAAGTACATGATCACATAGGTATACATACATTTAATAAGTGTGTATATATGGTGAAAGTACATGATCACATAGGTATTCATAGATTGACAAACATAAATGTCCACATATGTATTCACCGCTTGGAAAATATACTTGTTTCTCTATAAGGGTCAACCAACAATTATATAATTATACCAAAATAAGAACAAAGAACGATGATCAAGTATAATATTTTTAAAAGAGACTTTCACAACATTTACCATTTGAGATTATATGCATAGAGAAGTGATGGTTTTGTATTGAATATCTCATTTAGTTGTGTAAAGTGGTTGGAAAACAATAAACTAGACAACATAAAATGAAATTAAACTAATTATAAAATATATATTGTCGAAAAAAAAAAGTGAAAATTGTAACGAATTAAACTAATTATACAATGTGTATCATTTTTGATGAGCTTAAAACTCAATCTTCTCAAATGGATTCACAAATAAGTGGACTACATCAACTCATGAGAAGTAAGAAAAGTCTCTAGATAAAAGAAAAGTATGTCTTGTGAAGATAATTGTGTATGTTCTCGTATTGATTCACAACACCAAAGACAAACATATCTAAACTGATGCAAGAGCATGAAGGAAAGAAAATACAAAAATGTCAAAAGTTCTAGGTTGTAATAACAAGTGCTAGGTGGAGCTTAAGAGTTTGAATATTCAAATATGTAATTTTCCCTCCTTTTGTAAATTAAATTCCTAAGCATGTAAAAGTGCTAAATGTGGGTTTTGAGGAGGAGGAGTCTTGAAGGTCTTTTAGTGTTTTTCAATGAGTATAAACATGTGAAAAGGATTCCTAGAGTGAGTTAGAGTTCATAAATGTTTAAAAGTTGCAAAATTCCTCCTTTGAGTTAATGGCCATGTGAAGAGTCATAAGAGTTAGTTAGGTTTTCAAGAAAGGAGTTGCATTAAAGAAGAGGAATTCGAGAAAATAAGGAATTTATCATCTTAGAGGAGGAAGGGAGAGGAGGAAGAAGCATTCCTAGAGGACTAAGAGATTGGAAGGAAGGTAAAAATATGAAATTTGTTATGAAATATATAGTTTTGTAGGAGAAACTTTGTTTTTCATGAAGAGACCGATGTGTATGTTTCATATTTATCAATTTTTACATTTACAAAAGGAATATTCATTGGTTGTTTGTGGAACTCCATATTGGAGCACTATAAGAATATTTTCAATCCTTGAACTTAGTAATATTGCATAGTTAGGTAATAAATTGATCAAGTTACAACTTTTTTTACTCATGACAAGTGAATGAAAGAATGTATTGGCATGTTTTAGAAAAAAATTTATTGGATTTTATGAAATATTGATACAAAGATCATTGTATGAAGGTGTTTCCAATCTAAGGATAGGTGTGAGGATCATACAAATTGTTTATAACTTTCCTTTACATAATAAGTGTCTTAATTTGTTGATACCCTATTTCCACTTCTTTTGAGTTTATGCGTGTGAAAGGTTCTTGGTAGAATCGGGCAATGGTTGGAGTATTATCTTTTGGTTTGTATGGAAGAGTGGAGAGAATTATGTTTGAGTGTTGATATGCTAATAATAAGTATCTATTGTTAACGTTCTTAAACCCTAATTGTGTAAATTGTGCTTTGCATGAATCAATACATATAGAAACAAGTTAATCAAAGGTTCAAAGGAATTTTTTTCCTCATTCATAGAACAAGACTTTGAAGGCAACCTTATGGACTAAACATTAGGATTTGAAAGAAACAACATTCCATTTTATAACAACTTAAGGTCTTTTCGGGCTCAAAGAAAACCATTTAGTCACAAAATCTTGCACATTAGACATTATTTAGCCCAGTCATCATACTAATATTTAGAGGGTTTTTAAGTTAATAAAGTACTAATTAATCCCATCTTTTGGTCTTCTTTTTTATTTTTATTTTGTATTTCTACACATTCCCACACATATTCACCCATTTCAGCATTTTCCCATCAGTTTCACATAAATCGGGTGCCCATGCTATCTATGGGGCACCTCGTGAAGCCCCGGTCCATTTTCCCACTTTCCTACCTCTTTTGGGCTCTTTCTAGCCATTTTACATTCTTATCTTTTTCATGGTCAGTCATGTTGGGATTAATTACAAAATTGAAGCAAGAAAACCCTATAAATACAATGTTATGAGACCATAATGAGGGTCCTAACGTCACACACTACTATCACTCCATCTAGAATTGCATCCATTAGTGTCATGCATCAAGGCTAGGAGATCTGCATCACACACACACATCATAGGGGATTCTATTCTATTACATTTTTCTATAGTTATTATTGCCCGCTACTTCACAAAGTGGGGACTGGCACAAGAGAACCTAGGTCACAAAATGCACACACACCCCATAGCTACATTTGGGTTTGAAATGTAGTGCAACACTCATTGATGAAACCAAATATTTGGAAGTTGATGTCGAGTTTGACCCATTCATTTTGCATCTTTATTTTTTCTGGGGTTGATACTTCCATTTGTATCACATTTTTTCACTTCATTATCCAAAGCACATTCGCGTAGCTTCACCGATCCAGCAGTTGTGACAGATAGAGGGCATTTTAAATCAACTTGTGACCATCCAAAATTTAGATTCGAGAATTTAGAGATCATGGCACCTAATTTGCAAACTAGGGCACCCAAAGAAACCTCGGTGCCTTCAGGCACCTCAGTCATCTCAAAACCTCCATATATATCCTTTACAGTGTCTCTAACAAATAGACTACCAAAGTTCCAAGGAAATAATGCTATAACTGGTGATCAACACTTAAAGCTTTTTATCAACATGATGGAAGACTTTGAGATTGAATTTGAAGATGTATATATCAAATTGTTTATTCATACTTTGGAAGAAGATGCAAGGGACTGGTATAAATATTTTCTAGATAATTCCATTGATTCTTGGACAGAAATGAATAATGCATTTAGATTGCAGTATGGTGATAAAACAAACCCTAGGTTTCTTTTATCAGAGTTTGAAAATATCAAGAAGAATCCTAATGAATCAGTGCATGATTTCAACACAAGATTTAACAAGACCTTGAGGAGATTTCCTATTAATTTGAGGCCATGTGATGAATCATGTCTGATAAAGTATTCAGATGCATTTGATAAGAAAGTTGCTTACTATTTGAGGGACAAAAACCCTACCAATTTGAGGCAGGCCTTCACCATGGCTCTGCAAATTGAGAACAACATTAAGGCAATTGGAAAACCTCCTAAGAGGGAGGGTGTGAAAACTGGTTAACCTTGAGAAAAACCTCAAGAAAGTAAGGTTGATGATTGGAGGAAGTTGTGAAAACTTTGGTAGGGGTTGTTAAAGAAATCTCATACAAATTAGCTCGGGCAGAGAAAGGAATTGGGTAGAGTTCACAAGGTTAGCACAAGTAGCAAGGCCAAGACATATTTTTAAATCATCCTAGAAATGAGTAGAGATCTGATGACTAGAGGTAAGGGACTGTTGGATTTGGAATTAAACAACCCCAAGCCGGGAAAACGAGAATGGTGCACGATCCTTTGGCTGTCAGAGTTCTTGTTGTTAAAGAAATAGATGTAATTGATTGGTGTGATAGATGTTTCATGCCCCATGCTCCATGTGAAGTAGATCATCAAATAGAAGAAGAAGTTGATGATAATATTAATGATGATGTCTGCATGATGGGTTGCTCCACGAGCTCACGACAAGGAGCAACTTCAACTGAAGTGATAAGTTCTATAACTACTGCTAATTTTTGGGATTGCATCCACCGGGTACCTCTTCTTCCTTCCTCTCATACTTTAGAAATAGATATTGTACAAGCTTTTGAAAGACCTAATAATGAATTTGAATATTTAATAGATTTAATGATAAAGAAGTATGATGGAGGAATCCCATCTGAGGAGGATAGGTAGTTGTTTATGAACGTTGTTTCTCAAGAAAAGGAGTATAACACAAAAGTAAAGTTGTCAAAGGCGGGACCTCAAGCTAAACCTAAAACTCCATTGCTCACTTTGGTATTCCTAAAGAGGTTCCTAAGAAAGATACACCTTCCAAAGGCCTTGCTATCCCAAAAAAATCATACTTCTCCTCATGCCAAACTGTAAACAATCCCGTGCCATCTGATGAGTTTGTCAATCTCCCTTCCAATGTTGCCTTTCCAAAGCATGTTCCTTATGATATTTCCCAAGTCTTGAGTTAGATCAAGATTTTGTTCCAATTTTGAGTTTCTTAGGATTCCTGAGCACAAGAAAAGGGCCTTTGAGTATTTGGGGCTGAAAGAAGAGAAGAGTACCCCGGAAGAAATGTAAACATTATGGAGACTCCTCCAATCATTAAAGAGCTAGAAACACCACCAGCATTGGAAGAACTAGGTGAACCACATGAGGTTTATTTGGGAACATCCTTGGTAGAGTCTCAGCTAAATGTAGATCCATTCTTCACTACTATGATCATTAAGGACAGATTGCTACACAATTGTATGTTTGATTCGGGAGCATCATGCAATGTTATGCCTCTGAAGTCATGAATGAACTGGATATCAAAGTAAAAATAGCATATGGGAAGTGCACTGCCATGGATTCCAGAGAGGTGCCAGTGGTGGGATGTGTGAAAGGTTTGGTGGTATAACTTGCAGCTTATCCGAGTAGGAACTTGAAACTTGATGTTGTTATTATTGATTGCCCACCAAGTGGGGTATGTTGTTGTCTAGAAAATGGGCTGCAAGTGTTGGTGGGATTGTTCAAATGGATATTTCCTATGCCACCATCCCAATTGAGGGAAGCCTTGTCAAGTTGTATGGAGAAAAGAAAATGTTGCACCTCATTGAAGATCCCAACAATGCATCTTATGAAGTGTTGTACACAAGTGTTGATGCGTTGATAACTTTTTGGATTTTTTGATGGGAAAGAGAAAAAAATGGATCAATGTAAGAGTCTTGAACAAGTAGGCTCTCCATGGACTTTGTTGTTTGATGGAGCTTTCTCCAAATTTGGAAATGGTGCTAGTGTAGTTATGATTTCTCCAAGCTTGGAAGAGTTTTTTTTTTCTTTCAAACTTAACTTTGAGTGTACTAACAACATTTTTGAGTATGAAGCATTGTTGTTAGGTTTGAGAATTTCTAAAGTACTATGTTAAAGACATCATTGTTAAGGGAGATTTAGAACTAATTGTCAAACAAATCAGAAAACTGTATGCCACTAAAAATCAAAGAATGAAATAGTACAAGCATGCAGTTTGGGACTTGATTGAGATGTTTGATTCATTTAATATTGTGCATCATGATAGGAAGTTCAATGTTATGGTAGAAAAGCTTGCAGTATTGGGATCTCGGTTTGATAATTGTGTAATGTCCCCATATTGTGAATATGATGTTGAAGGTGTTAACAAGGCCATCTGTCCCTAACAACATTAAACATTGGCAAAATTTTTATGATGATGCTCAAGTCAAAAGATTTCTGAGAACAAAGGGGAGTTTGTTGATCAATGTATTGATTGGGAGCCAATGGTGTGTGTAGCAAGAGGGTAAAGAAACTTTGTTTGGCAAAGACATCATCCAACTAAAAACTAATACCATTCCTAGAGGACTGGTTGCTCTTGAATCAAACTTTGATAATGTTGATTGCATTATTAATAGGCATATATAACAGCCTCAAGGGATGTTGAGGAGCATGACCTTGGTACAAAGGAGAAACCAAGGAAGATCTGGTTGGGAAGCAATCTGAACAAGGAAAAGCAGTCCTATGTCCAATTGTTGAAAAAATATCAAGATTTCCTAGCTTGGTCTTATTCTGAACTAAAGGCATACAGAGAGAGGATCTATTTCAACATGAAATTCCTTTGGAATCTAATGCAAAGCCATTCAGGCAAAAAAATGCCGATCAATCCACTCCTATCTCTTAAAATGCAAGAAGAACTGAAGAAACTAAGGGATGGAGGGATTATTCAGCCCACAAGGTATTCTTCTTGGGTTGCAAACTTAGTGCTAGTTAGAAAAAATAATGGTGATATCAGTGTGTGTGGATTTTAGAAATCTGAATAGAGCATCAATGAAGGATAATTATCCTTTACCAAACATGGAAAACATGTTGTAATTAGTGATTGGTTCTGAGTTGCTTTCTACCTTGGATGGTTTCTCTGGCTATAATCAAGTTGTTGTGAAGGAGTCAGAAAGAATCAAGATAACCTTTACCACTCCTTGGGGAACTTATGTCTATGTTAGAATTCCCTTTGGTTTGATGAATGTTGGAGAAAATTTTCAAAGAGAAATGGATGTTTCTTTTTTGGTTACATTAATGATTTTATTGTTATTTACCAAGATGATGTGACTATGTTTTCCAGAAGGAGAAGTGACCACTTGCAACACTTGGAAAAATGTTGATAAGATGTAGAGAGTATGGCATTTCACTCAATCCAAAGAAGTGCCATTTCGGAGTGCAAAAGGCCAAGTTGCTTGGTCACATTGTATCAAAGGATGGTGTAATGATAGATCCGAGAGGGTAGAGGCCATCAGAAAGGTCCCAATTCCAAGAACCAAGAAGGGAATTCAGTCCTTCTTTGGGAAAATAAACTTTATCAGAAGATTCATATCAAAATTTGTTGAGTTGACCATTCCAATTACTTGCATGCTAAAGAAGGACCAAGTTATCAAATGGGAAGAGGCTATCATTCAAGCTTTCAATGGGATCAAAGAAGCATTAAAGCATGCCCCTATTTTAGTAGCTCCAAATTATAAGAATCCTTTCCAAATGTTTTCTTTTTCTTCAGAGAACATTGTTGCATTTGTCTTGTTGCAGAAGGATGATGAAGGGGCTGAGAGGCCAATTTCCTTTTTCAATAAGGCATTAGGGGCTGAGTTGAAATACACCATTATGGAGAAACAAGCATTTTCCTTGGTAAAAGCAAAAATTTTCAGACCTTACATTTTGAGCTCTAAAGTTGTTGCTTATGTTCCCCACACCATGGTGAAAGATGTCTTATCAGAGATGGAGGTCTCAAGAAAAAGATGCTAGATGGGTGAACAAGTTGCAGGAATATGACATGGATATCCAAACCACGAAGTTGGTAAGAGGTTTGGGCTTAGCTAAGCTTATGGATGAGAGAAACTTGCAAAACTATTGAGGTGAATGAAGTAGAAGAAGGAAGGGTGGATGTCCTTGAAAAGTTGATGAGTTTTGAATGGTACAAAGATATAATTTTTATCTCAGACATCTATACTGGCCTGAGTATTTAAGTAAAAATCAGAAAAGAGCTCTTAAGTTGGCTTCCCATAAATATGTCATTATTGATTTTGGGTTAGCTTGGAAGAACCCTGAGGGAGTTCTCTTAAGGTGCATTATTGAAGATGAAGCCCCCAAGATAATTGTTGATCTCCATGGAGGAGTTTGTGGGGGAATTTTTTTTGGAAGAGTCACTGACACACAAGATCTTGAGGGTTGGTTATTGGTGGCCAACTCTTTTCAAAGATACAAATTTTTTGGTTAGAAGATGTGAGAGTTACTAGCATTTTTATGGAAGACTGAAAGATTTAGGCTCCCTTCCTTTGCAGCCTATATCAATTGAAGCCCCATTCAAGCAATGGGAATGGATTTCATTGGTGAGATTTCAGACCCTTCAAGTGTTGGCCATAAGTGGATTCTTATAGCCACTGATTACTTCACTAAGTGGGTAGAGGAAATCCCCACCAAGAGAGAAACACACCAAATTGTCATGGACTTCATGTTGAACCATATCATCTGCAAGTTTGGAGTGCAGTTAAAATTGTTGCTTGACAATGCCATGAGCTTCAGAGCTAAACCTTTGGTGGAAATGTGTAAAGAATATGGGATCAATTTGACATATGCCTCCAACTATAACCCCTAAGGCAATGGAAAAGAAAAGTCCAGTAATAAAATCTATTAAAGATCATTAGGAGAACCTTGGAGTTGAACAAAAGGAAATGGGGTGAGTAGTTGAAGTTTGTTGTTTGGGATGATAGAATTATTGTTAAAAGAGCTACTGGAAAAATTCCATTTGAATTGGTGTATGGAACTCAAGCTCTATACCCCTGCATATGTAATTATCCTCATATCATTTCATTCAACAACTAGAAGATCAAGAAGTTAGTCCATATGATGCTTAGCATTAACTAGATTGTTGAACTTGATGAAGAAAGGAGGGCATCCCACCAAAGGCATGTAAAGTTTAAAGAAAAATTGAAGAGGTTATTTGACAAGAAGGTCACTCCAAGAGCTTTCAGCGTTGGAGATCTTGTGTTGTTATGGGATACAAGCATGAAGATAAGGGAAAGCATGGTAAATTTGATGCATTATGGATGGGCCCTTACTCCATTGACATTTGAATTGGTGAACATACCTTCTTCTTGAAATACTTGGATGGGGAATTTTCAAATTACTGTTAATGGTAAGAGCATTTAAAACATTTCCTTGATTGATTCCCCAGAATCAAGGTGAGCATCATTTGTATAGTGTATAGTTCATTGGTTGCTTTCTTTTTTTGTGTTTTTCTCGTTCTAGTCCTTGGTGACCTGGTTTTGCTGGTTTCTCGGTTCATTTTTAGGAGATGGTTTTAGTTTTCTGCTCTGTAAAGCTAACTCCTTTTCCCAATGGATATTTTTGGCACTTGGTATGTTATTTGGTTCTTGTGGCACTCACAGGGAGTGCCCATCCCCGAGTTGGAGCCGATGTTGGTGCTCAAATTAGTCTCACCCCATTTGTCATTGAAATCCCTCAGTTTGTGGCCTTTGTCACATTTTTTGTCTCCCCTGTTTTGGTGCTTGAAGGACTCTTGTCCTCCATTGGTTTCCATGGTCAGTTCCTTCCTTGGCCAAGGATCACTTAAAAGCCCAAAATTTTTTGTTCTCTTGACCATATGAAAGAGTCTGTTACTTGGTCGTAAAACTTAGGATTTTCCTTTCCCTCCATTTTCCTCATCAGTTTTGTTGTCCCTATCTTTTGTGTCCCAAATACTGAGGAAATGTGAGTGGATGTAGCTTAGAGGATCATGTTTGAACCTTGTAACATTTCCAAATTCTCTATCCTTGGAGAAAATTTCATCTCCGGGCTCAAATGGTGGTTTCCTGCATTTTTACGAGTTTGACAGGTGTGTTTTCCCTGTCAAATTTACATCTCTGCATCAGTGGAAACGTGGCTCTTTTTGGTTGGATGCGGCTCAGTGGGGCACTCTAAAAACTCTATGGCTTGCTTTAACCCAAAACTTGTCCACGTGGAGGAATGACACTCATTTGAAAATTCACCTTTTGGTTTGGCCTTGGAGTTGCGTTGGGAGGACACGTGGAGGATTTCATTACTTTTCCCAGACTTAGAAATTTTTTATGTAGCGGCCATTAGTATAGTTTTGGGGCCATGGACACGTGGTGGGCTAGCGCTCATTTGAGGTCTCCGCTCTGGGGACTATCTTGAAGTTGCACCATGAGGACACGTGGAGGTTTGGAGGTTTCCACTGGGCCTTCCCTTACTTAGAATTTTCAAGAAACTTTCTAAAGGGCTTGGGACACGTGGAGGGACCGCGCATGTTTGGGGACCGGCCCTAGGTTTTATTTTGAAGAAGTGTCAGAGGACACTTGGAGGCTTCCACTCACTCTGCCCTTTTCTCAGACTTTTCAACAACCAAAGGAGACTACCTCGGACCCTAGACACATGGCACCTTCCACTGAAATTTAAAAATTTTAAAGACTCTCTCCTGGACCGAGACACATGTTGAGCCCATGCTTGTTTGGGGTCTCTACTTTTGGGGACCATCTCAAGATGTGCCATTGAGACACATGGCAATTTGAAAATTCAAAAGGTGGGGAGGTAGGCTTCGGGGAAATTTGAAAAAATTTCCTTTTGTGAAGAAAAGGGGTTAAAGTGTAAAAAGGAAGTGCATTTCCATTGGGACCCACATTGGGACACGTGTCAAGCCCATTTTTCAAGGTAGAGGGCAAAGAAAAATGAGAAATTTTACATTTTTCCAAAAGTTGTAAAAGGTAAAAAGAACCCCTAGGCCCATTTTAACTCGGATCTCCCACATGGATGGTCCAAATTCAAAAGGGAAATCAACGGAAACTATGCATTGTATCTGATTTTTCCACCATTTTTCTCCAAAGCTCCTAGGATGTGAATTTTTATGGTTTTTATCATTTCTTGATGTCTCCTACACGCCAAATGAAGAGGAGAATTAATTTGATATCTTGATTTGGTGGGGAAGATCTAAAAATGTCTTTTACCATTAAGATGTGATCTGACTATCGGGTTGATCTGATTTTCCAATCTTTCCTTCCTTGGCATGCAAAAACTAGATTTGATAGATTAGAGGAGGAAGTAGTTGGCACGTGAGATGAAGAGTGATTTACCAGATGAAAGAATTGAATGCTGGAAATATTTGAAGAGATTTTCCCTTTGAGTACTGACAATTTTTTTGTAAATATGATTCTAGGAATCACGATCAAAATCACAACAAACAATGGTGCTTTGAATGTTTTTTTGTTTTGGGGAAAACTTGTTGTAGAAAAATGTTATAAATTGCATGAAATTTTCATGCAAATGGTTGGAGTGTTAGAGGTCGAGATTTATTTTCCTAAGATAAAATTTTGACAGAGCCTATCTTTCTGAGAAGCCATTTGAGGAACTGTTTATTTCTTTTGTGTTAAATTTGATCATGTCAAGGTGGTTGCAAGTGTATAGCCATTGACAAGCTCTGAGATTGTTCTAGAAAATTTCCCTGTTGATGAATTTAATCAAATTTGAGTTAATCTGTGTTGATTTTGGGAAAAATTGTGTCTGCTTCATTTTGAATGTCTGCAAATAGTTTTTCTTGTTCCATTGCAATCTTACATTGAAATCTTTGTGAATCACACAAGATCTTATCCTTGTGATAGTTTGGTGGCATTTATAATTTCATTTATCAGAAGAGATTTCATTTGATAGTGAAATAAACAAATTTAAAATCACTTTACTCCTAGCATGATGATAAGATTGTTTGTTAGCCTTTGAGGGTATCTTAGGTGTGATAAAACAGAGGTTGATAATGTTCAATTAAGTTTTTCAATTTGAGCCTTCATTTTGGATTCTTAAAGTTTGTGTGAAAACGTGTTGATCTAGGCCTCCATTGAAAGCACACCTTCTAGTTAAAGGAGAATTTTAGTTGTTATGAAGCATTCTGTTGATTAAGCCTTCCATTTTTTAAATCTCTCAAAGATCTAGCGAATCAAGTTCATTCTACCTCACCTCCCACCAAAAATTCATTTAAAAACAACCAATCTTACCCATACTACCCCTGTTTGTCTTGTGTGTGTACAAATGCATAATTTCTATTACCAAAACATATGTAGAAGCAATCAGGTTTTCATTGTCTTTAGTGGCTTGAACCTTGCTTAGAAAATATCTCCATTATCTAGGGTGACAACTCGTGAGAGTTAGGTTTTGTTGTATTGATCATATTTTCTTCAAGGTCTTCTTAATAACTTTACAAGGAAGGACATATCCATCTCCTCCACAAATAATAGGCTACAAAAGGGTCCTCTCACCTGGTTGAAAGGCATAACCATAAAGTAGTGAGGATAGATCAAATCCTCTTGAGGGTGTTATCCATTTCTCCACATCTGAGTGACAAAGAGATATATGTATTTTATTTGTAAATTGAAATTTTTCCTTTATTTTTGTAAGGACCGTAGTTTTCTTGATTGATATGTTTTTATATTTTGGGCATTTCCTTTGTTTGTGACACTAACATGTGGATTTTTGCACTAACTATGGCTATTTGGCCATTTTTTTTTCTTCGATTTGGATCTTCTTCAAAGTTAAAATTTTTTTACCCTAGCCCAAGGCTTGTACTTTTACCACTTGGCATTTGAATCGGATTGCTATTTTGGTTCTATTATCGTGATGTGTGGAATAGGGTCATAGGATGCACCATAGAATGGTTGGACCTATGGAACTACTTTGATGTATCGGGTATGCCCAGGATTGCAAGGAGTTACAAATAACTAGCGGGTTACCAAACCATGAGATATTATGTCACTTAGGTTAGGGGTGTTTGGACTCTATGTTCCTAGGGCCATAGGAACCGGCCTCTTTGGGGAGTGAAAAGGAAATTTCATTTATTTATTACTTCTAGAGGGAGGCATAAGAGACTTGAGGGAGGCATAAGAGACTTGAGGGAGGCATAAGATATCTGTGTGTGTGTGATTGATGCTTTGGGAGGTATACAGAGTTGTTTTGATGCTTTGGGAGTAGTGTTATGATGTATGTGTTACTCATGTGAGTTGGCTATGTGTTATGGTGTTGTGAATACTATTTTTATTCCCTCGTTCACTCTATGTGTCTACAAACTATTGTTCGAGTTGTGTGAAATCTTCATCGTGAAATTGTGGGAGTTTCGTGTTGTTGTAGTACACTTATGTCTCGAGTATTTATTTTTAGTTGTCTATCTATGATGAATAATGTATTTTTGGATCATGTATATTCCTTCCATGATTTGTTTAAGCCATTGTGATGTGGTACAACCATGATAGTATGTGAAATTTGGCTTGTGAATCCCTTAATGCGTATATGACACTGGTATGTTATTGTGATAATAGTCCTTGTTGGGCACCCATAGGAATGAATGAAATAGAACTTTATAAAGATGAAATCTTAAGGACTTAAGTTTAAGAAATAATGAAAAGGGAAAGAGAATTAATCAAATAATGAGGTAAGAGAAAACCGCCAATCTTCACGAGAACATTGAGAGTTAACTAATCTACTAAATTCTCTAAGTCTTCCTTGGTCGTGCTTTAACGAAAAAAATTTAACCATAGGAAGAACCTTTTCCCTTATACTTTCCTTGTTGCTTATTCCCTTTTTTTTTCTTCAACGTTATGCCACATCGACGACAATGTTTTCTTAAGGGGGAGAATGTAATGCCCCATTCGGGCGTCGACCTGCGTTTCGTCCCTTTGCCCCATGGAAAAGCATCAAATGTTTATTTGAGTTCCCTGTTTGATCATTAAGTAATTATGAGATTTTTTTGTGGAGTTAGTTTTAAGTCCTTCTTGCATCATTCCTCCTTGTGTCGTCATGTGCTTTCTCGTTGTCGAGGGTACCATGTAACATTCCTTATGAGCATCCTCATTTTAGGCTTATCGCATTTAGATTATTGGGTTGCTTGTTGATTTATTGTTAAAATTTCCTAAGGAATTTTTAAAACCTTGTCAAGGTATTTGGGTAGTTTGTTTTATAAAGGGACCTAATATTTTAGCTAAGTTTAATTTTTTTGTTTTATTATACCAATCTCCCAAAGGCTTAACCGTGGGGTAAACCATGCTTAAGATTTATTTGAACAAGGAGGGGTTTTTTCTATTGGCGCCAAGGTTTCCAATGGGAGTACCAAATTTAAAGATGAATTCAATGCTCCAACCATCCTACTTTTTACCCCTTGTTAGCGAGCTAATTCACCACGCAAGCCTCTTAGTAATAAATTTTGCTTGGTGTAGAGATTATTGGCTACATTGTGTCTTTTTTTTATGAATGGGGAGATTGAATTATTTCAACCACCAACTCTGGCTCAACTTTAATGCCATTAATAAAGTTTATTCTTGTCACGCGTTTTGTGGACTTTGTGGTGGGATGAAGATGTCCTTTATTCTGGCTACAGGTTTTGGTAGTAGTTGGTTCTTTGTTATCTACCTTGATGCCTTGGTTATGACCTTCTCACACATATTTTGGTGGCCGCTACCTTGTAAGTGTTAATTTAGTGAATAACTCTTCCCTGGTGTTCCTTTTTGTTTGGCTTGCTCTCTCATTTCTTGCTAGTTGTGTGGAGTTGGAGGAGAGTTGTCTTGGCTTGTGGGAAATAGCATAAGACTCCCTAGCATATGTGACCTGGATTATCCAGATCCTTCTACCCTTTTTGTTACTCATTACTCTTCTTGTGCCAAGTGTGGAAGTGATTGAAGTATGGGCTCCTTAAAGAAGCTCGTGGATAGAGAATTGAGTTATAAATATAATAATTTTTTTGAGTTTGGATTTCAAGAAATTTTTTCCTAAAGATCTTGTTAACAAATATGAATTCAAATATTAAGTTCATACTACTGTGACTTAAGAAAATTCAATTTCATAAATGAAACCTGGTCGTTGTGTTTTTCAACATGTTAAAAATCACACCGCATTTTTCAGCATGTTGAAAAACACACCGTGTTTTTCATCAAGATGAAGAACACATTTTGATTTACTCATGTTAATCACCAAACATTAATTACCTGGTTGTTACATGGTTGTAGAAGTTTTAACCACTACTTTTTTCATTAACATAAGTAATTTATACTTATATGAATTTGGAGCCTATGAAAACAAATGTCTGGATATATTTTTAGAAGCCCTGAATATGAGGAGGTTATTGCATGGTTGTTGAAATTTATTAGTAAATTCTAAAAGTGCAAATGGATTTGAAATCTCTAATGAAATCCATAGATAGAGAACATAAATTCATTTGCAAACACTAGTGTATGATGTAACATATATTTGTGAGCATTGGGATCTAGTTTAGATACATGCAATTAGAATTACGAGACTTTATAAAATAGAATTTCCTTGAACTATAGTATGGCATAAGAATTAGATTGGGAGTTTCTATTTCTAAATGTTTCATATATGGATCGAGAAAGGGAATCCCCTATAGTGGATTATGCACTCACTTGGAGGTATATAAAGGACTCATCTAAGAATGTTCATCATTTTCCTTTTCTTAAGATCTATTAAGAGGTTCAATTCTACTTCTTAATTCTCTAACATGTTATATTAAATATAATTCTATCTTGGATATGAATGCGATAGAAAGTTATTGTTCTCTATATTATTACTTGTACATGGTTATATATGCACTTGTAGATAAGTTGATCATGTGTATAGGTACATAATCATGAAGTTTCTAGTGTATCTTGATTGTTCCTTTTGTATAAGGTTGTAGTTGTTCTCTAGTATTGCTATTAGGTGTGCATTTTGAGTGGATGTGTTCTACAATTATAATATGTTATATCAAACATTTTAATGGTTTTGATTTACATCAATTTGGTATACTAACTTAGGTGTTGGCACTATATGTTTGAACAACCATGCAAGAATATATTGTTGTTATATAATATGTTTTATTGTGTTTTTCAAGGTGTTGACAAACACACGGTGTGTTTTTCAACACATTAAAAACACAATGTGTTTTGTAACCATGTTTAAAAACAATACAATTTTTCAATTTTCGAGACTTTTTGACTTATGTAATCAATAAAAAATGTAGTAAATAAATAATTATACATTATAAATATAATCTATTATTGTTGAATTAGAGTGAATTATTTAACAAATAGAAAGTATTATAAATGCTTCCTGATTGTGATACCTCATTGTGGAGGAGTAATAGTTTAGAATAATGATTAGAAGTAGAGATGAGCAACCTTCCTTTCCTGATTTTAGTCTGTTAGTGATTGCTAGTCCCATATGCACAAATCAAGCTACTACTACAAATTATGCCTCAACTTATATTGTCCATATGGATAAGTCTATGATGTATAATGAATTCCCCACAAACATTGGTATGCATCGATCATGTGAAGGAATTCACTCCCTTGACATTACAAATCCTCCCTAAAAATATTGTCAGTATAAATAAATGAAAATTTTGAGAGTTGTAGAGACCATTCAAACATACATTGGGTATAATCTTAGGGTAGTAATCTAGAGTCTTTTAACAATTAAAGTGATGAGTTGCCAAACTATTCAACTGGTAACTTTCAATTTTCAATGGAAATTTATAATCCAAATAATTGAAATGGTAACACAATTTATAAATGAACAACAACTTAATTTGCATTCTTCTAGTTGTCTGAATGTAAATATGATCTTAGGCATCGATCATTGAAGGAAAATTCAAGGATTCAATGAAGAAACATTGGTATGCATCATAAAGTTCAAATACATGTTAATGGTATGAATCCATGTTAAGTGGAAACTAAAAATTAATAATGGGTACTGCTCTGTGAGCCACTTCTTATTCTTGCAAGTAAGCATAGCCGCTTACCTTCTACTCTACAAATTCATCCACACCTTTGGCTTGACGATGGCTACCCTTATGGCTTTGGCTCTAGCTAGCTCGCTTCTATAAATGGTGGAATTGTTCGTGCATAAACAAAAAAAGTTACAGGGGAAAAATGGTAAAACAAGGAACTTTTAGTGTTTTAAAGGAAAAGTGCATCCACCTAAGCACAATTAATGCGTCAAGTACAAATATTTTCATGAAATCTCATCCAAATTGTCCTCTACCATCGCTGAACACTCCGACATGGGAAGACCTTCGTGTTTGACATGCCCAATGCACGACGCCAAAAACCCCCGACACGTCATGTTTAGTTGAGGAGCATGACATGTTCTATGGTTAATTTTTAGGGACACACATACATGGGTGAAAATTGAGTGAAGCGTAGCCACTTCCTCTTTTATGAGGGCATGATGTAGGGCCGATGAATGCATTGTCTCGGGAAAATAGCCGCCATTTTCTAGTGTTAGGTTTGTCATTTCCTAGAGTAATATCAATTTTTACTGGCTGAAATTTTCATTACCTTGAAATATATCCGTGCATAGCACAAAATATCTATTTCCATTGGGTTACATCTAATGCAACACTTAGTCGAAAAATGACAATAACGATACGGAAATTGCATATTTGGGGTAGATTAAAGGATGTAGTTCATACAAAACTTCCATTCAATTCCAACTTATATCCCATCTCTCGCAGTAATTAGTACAACAAAGTGTTAAATGGCCTCTTCATCAATTATGTAAACCAAGCTAGGTTTAAGGTTTTGAGATCAATTGATTCTTTTGGAGTGTTCAACTAAGACAAATCCATTCTTGTAATTTTGTGATCCATACAAATAATTGAGATCGTCTGGTCAAGTTGATAGGAGCGGCTCGATAATGATTTCATCGGATTTTCATGGCACAATGTGAGACGACAAAAAAGGATCAAAATTCACGCTCCAAGGTTTTAATCTGACCCCAAATTATATGGACGCACTGTGAAAAAAGGATCAAAATTCATGTTCTAAGGTTTTAATCCTCGACCCCAAATTATATGAACGCACTGTGTCAGGGAAAAAGGATCAAAATTCACGCTCCAAGGTTTTAATTGGGGACCCCAAATTATATGGACGACAAAAAAAAAAGATCAAAATTCACGTTCCAAGGTTTTAACCTGACGCCGAATTATATGGATGCTTCCAAAAATTGATGTGGCTTATTATTTTCCATTTGTCCTCTTGTGATTTAGTATTTCAAATGTATTCTGTGGTTTTATGGACGATGGAAAACTAAATTGAGGTGCCGCCTAAATAAAATTTAAGAAACTTTTTCATGCAAGTCTCAGAATCGCATAATTTTTGAAATATAATTGAGAAAATTTAGGTGAGTAAATACAAAATGCAAGTCTTATTAGTCCCACCCTCCATTATGGAAATTAGTGTGTAATACAATAGGGAAGTCGAAAGGCTTGTTTAGATAGATTTTAATAGGTATAATTTTCGATTAAGTATATTAAATTGATCGAATGATCATTTAGGTGGTTTTAGATGAAACCGTTATTTTCAAATCAAATGATTAGATGGTTTGATCCTACTTAACAATTTTGTCTAGGAGGGAAGTGCAACAATTTTGTTTTATTTGTCAAGTGTTTATTTTTCATTTGACATGTGTTGTGTATTTTTTATTTTTATTTTGTGTATGAGGCCGATAGGGAAGATGAAGGGAAGGAAGGAAGAAAGGGGAATCGGCCGTGGATGGTCATGGCTGCCCATAGTGAAGGTGGTCGGGGGAGGTTTTGGGTGATGTTTGGGTGTGTAAAGTGTGGATGAGTGCACCAAAGAGCCTACACGATTATTAAGATTACACTCCCACATAAGAAACTATCAAGGCAAAAGATGTTGGTATGCCTTCCATGATAGAAAGGGTAATAATTTAAAACTAAAACTTCAGTAGGTAGAAATTTGATATTTTGCCATGTAAGCCTTTTAGAACAATTGTGGTGAAGATAGAAGTTAAAATTGTAGGCAGGAGAGGCAATGGCTGAAGCTACTGAATCCAACCTAGGCCTTGGTAAAGGGCAGAGAAAGGAAGACCAAGTTGGGGAAGAGAAACCCGCATCATCCAAGCTTGGGGAATCTGTTCCAGATGTTGAGGATAATGTTAGAGAAGCAACTGCACCAATGGAGGACTATTTTCATGCCCCTCCTAAAAATTTAGAGATGGAAAATCGTGGAACCAGAGGGCATCTAAAGGATTGGAACATGGTAAGGAAAAATTGGAAGAATTTGGGGTTCGAGAATGGTCCAAGTTCAACTAAAAACTAGGGGAGGAGGAATCCCAAAGTTTAGTGGGAAAGGTCAAGATAATGTCACATAAGTCATGCATCGTTGGGGATCATTTTCATGCTTACTCCGAAAAGGAATATTTCGGGAAATCATGGAGTCGAAAGCACATGAAGGTGTAGGTAATACTAAGGAAAATTTGGGGGTTCACAATGGCTCAAATTCCTCTTAAAAATCGAGGAGGAGGAGTCTCAAAGCTTGGTGGGGAAGGCTCAAGATAAGCTTAATGACATTGGAGTGGGGAAGGAATTGTCTTCTAATGAGAAACCCCCATTTTACCGTAGGATTTATATCCAAAGGCCACCGAAATAGGCTCGGGGTTATGAAAAAGGCGTCTGAATTGGGCCGAGGGATTGACATAAAAAGACAAAAACAAAGGTCATGGAGGTTGCTAAAGAAATCCAAGAGAGCTTTAATAGTACAATTATTTCTAAATTGTCTTCGAGGGAAGATGAAAAGGCCTTATCTCGAGATGATCACAGGCGGCCAACACTAGTGCTCGATTTATGAAGGATTCCACAGAGGTGGATTCTATGGGGTAATGGAAAACATCCACCACAACCGATGTAGGGACATCTCGAGCAATACCCAGAGTATTTCAAGGAATCCTTGTGGAGAAAAAGGCACTATGGACCATGTTACTAGAGTTCAGGTTCATTCCTTTCTAAGAAACAAGTGGAGGATATTGATACTTAGATTTCTTCATCTTCACAAAAATTAGGTATGCTTATAATGTCAAATCCATCTTTCAATCTCATAATATAAAGAAAATCATTACCACTCTAATTTTTAGGCCTTTGTTATGAACGAAATTAGAGTGAACCCCGAATCGCATGGTATTTCATTTTTTTCCTCATTTTAAATCATAATTTTTGAAAATGGTGGCTTCATTTAATTAGTTTTTATGTTAGTTGTAGAGACAAAGAGTCTAGTGCATGTATGAGAGGAAAAAATGCGTAAATACCAACACCTTTGAGCAACAGTACAACATGTCCAATCAACTCGGGAAAATCCGATAGCAGAATGGAGATTGCACACTAATAACAAAGGCTCAGATGATTTAAAAAAATATTTTAACAGTTCTCTTCAACATGGTTTACAACTTAACTATGTATTTATTATCGTGATCACTATTCATTCATGCCTATTTTATGAAGATGGTGGTTATTATATTTATGTAATCGAATAATAATGATTTCCATTTTTTGGGTATATTTATAGACATATTTACATTGTTATTACTAGTAGTGGGAACTCCATTGAATTTGTAATAGATTTGAAAATAAAATCGTGGTAGAAATGTCGTAAGGGCATTAGATATGTAGAAAAGGGAATTTGAATCTACATCGAATTTTCATCACATTGAAGTTTTCTTATTCTTGCATCATAGATTCGACACCCTCTCATCATGACCGATGTTAGATTGGATAGTCTGTAAATAAATAAATAAAAATTAGAGTTGTTTGCATGCATGCGGTTTTAACGATCCACAGAAAAGTCTCATCTCTACTTCGATATATTCCAAGATGATCTGGTAGAGGCTTCAAGCCTCGATTTCCAACAATCTCTTGCTCGGATGGGATATCACACCCTCTTTATTCTCTTCTATTATCGGCGTCGGGTTATAAAATACATGGTCGATTATGAGTTATATATGAGAGACATCTATTGTATGACGTGGCCAATCAGACCTACATCTTCCCGCAAAGTGGTACGTTTTCCATCAAATTAGCTTCCCATGTTTTTAATACTAGCAATCGCATGTGTACAATGCAATGTGAACGTCACGAAAGGTATAAGTTATTTGTTTTAGAGGGATAGTTATGATGTTTTTTAGTTGATGTTGATAAAGGGTATGATTGATTTTGGTTGTATAAAAATATAGATGAACCACTTCATTTAAATAGCGCAAACATGAGGTCTAACCTTTAGAACAATTCAATATGAAAAAAGTGATATAATTTACAAAGCTTTGGATGGATACAAGAGTGCTAGACAGATAATCCTAAGCCTAGCACATAGTCAGTAAATTAGTCACAACCCTTTGAATTCAAGTATAGCTTAAAATCAAAGGAAAACACCATACCCTCGTGAATCAATGTTTCTAAACAACATTCAGACAAAACTAAGCCTATGATGTATCTAAACTCTTTTAATATTATAAAACCACAGACTCGTCTACATTGATAAAGTGGAAAGTAGTGCCTAGGAGGTGTGTTGGCTATATAGTGACCTCAAGACTTACCTTATGTTGAAAGTGAAACACCTATCTAAACACCAAAAATTGCATCCATTAAAATAGACTTCCATGGAAAATAATGAAAGTCCTATAGAGATTGCAGTAGGTTTATGAACAAACTCTCAGCTACTAGACATATGATCAATTTGTTCACTACGTTGGTTTATACTTGTTTGTAAGCATACTAGTTTAGTCGTAAGAGTATCTGGAGTCCGTATTCCTCCATTCAATCCCAAGCAGAAAGGAAAAGACAATCAAAACAAAAAAATCATTTCTTCATCTTCCTTCATATTTATCTTCACATCAGAATCATGTATTTATTCATAAAAAGTGTATTATTGCTTGCCATTGAAGTAGAGCATGCAATGGTATACTTTAGCCACGCGAGCACTCCAATGTCAAATCATTGATCGCAAATGATCACATTCATAGAAGTATGAGTTGCAAGAAGAGGCTATTGAAAGCATTCACAAAACTGTGACACCAGTGGAAAAAACCAAGTTCAAGCTTATCCAGCCTCCCCCATACACATGGTCGAGATCAAGAAAAATTTATTGGCTTTGCTAACTGGTAAAAAATAACAAATTAAATTTAAAAATCACCTAAATTTACTATATTGTCCAATCTTACTATATTTCACAAAATCTACCAGTACTAATTGTAAATGCTATACATTAGAATATAATGCTTATAGATCATGTGCACTATGATATTATTTTCCATTTTAATCTATAAGTGATTGGATATTTGGGCCGAATTTTGCATTTAGATGAGGCTTGGTCCCGGTTTCCAAGGTTCAGGCCACTAAGGTGGTGTTTGCTTCCCCAAAGGAAGTAGTGGTTCCTTCTGAGCCTGTTTAGGCAAGCACCAAGGCTTACAAGTCTTCCCATGTTGATAGGGTTCATATTATTACTGTGAAGTAGGTAGCCAAGTCTCCCATGGAAAAGGGCCCTTAGCTCCACTCCTCCCAGCCTCTGGAGAATTTTGTTGGGATATTTCTAGAGCTGCTGGTTTTAGAAAAGATGATTTGGCCCTTGAGTTATATGACCCCTATGCAATCTCCCTTAGAGGAGTTTGTTGGGGAGTCTTCAATTCTTGTGGAGGATTGAAGTCAAGAATAGAAAGGAGTCTACAAAATTTCTCTCTTCCAGCCATAAGACTCTCGGATCGAGCGAAGATTTGGTTAATTACCTATTTGTTTTAGATCTAGAGTGGCTTGTTAATGGGTGCGGTTGGAGTCTTGCTCTTATGTTTGGTATTTCATTTTCATGTATTTCAGTTGGGAAAGCTCATCTTTTCTTCCTTCCAATGATCGGGCGAGGGCCCGAAGTGAACCCCTAGTTTTACCTATTAAAATAAAATCATGCAAAGAAATAAATAATACACAAAAAAGGGGAAAATTCAATGTCCGGTGTTAAAAATAAATGAAAATCTGATACATCTATCTTTCATAAAATATTTAGAGGCGTATGATCTCTTGAAGGACCTTGAGACTCTAAAATGACAATTAAACATCATCAAAGCCAAAATCAGTTACATGATCTAATTCATGACCATTAATACAACTTGTGCCAACATCCTGATCAATTGCGTCTGTATCACTACTGAAATAATCTCATTTCTAAATCTATATGTTCAACATGATTGTGAAAGCATATAGGCTAGTGAGAGCTAGAAATAAGAGACATTAGGTGTGCAGACTAAAAAGTACAGTTTATGGGACAAACAAAAACATGGTTCAGCCTTCCAGACAGTTCAATGTTTGGAAAAATCCTTGAGGTTCAGTCAAACCATGTGCTCTGGAAGGGATAACATAGACAAGTCCAAGATGCTAGAAAGATGTGGCATCCAGACAACTTGATTTTCATAGCGGAGAAAAAATAAGTAAATGAATTTTTCAAGAACATCAAAGACCAATGTCTCTCAAATACAATCAATTCATGATTCATAATCAGCATGTACCACCCTGCTGTAAGGATTCATACGACAAATCACATTATAGCTTTGTTTTAGGACTCGTGGTTTAAGATTTGAACCTCGTTTCTTATCAAAGAATTAGTTATATTGTTTGGACTTTGTGCCCTATCCCCCTTAACCTACAAATGTATGTTTTCTAATTCTACTAAGGGAAACAATATGCAACACCAAAACTATGATGACAAGTGAATATGAACTTGTAGCTTATTTGTTGCTCAACTCAACATTCCCAATAGCATTCCCAATAAGTCTCCTCTTCCTCACATATTTGGCACGCAAATATCCATAATAAAGAGAATGGTGGAGAAATTGTTACCATGCAAGATGGTCTATATTTGGTAATAATCCTCTTCCTCAACAATATAAAATGATTGAAATAATTTCTCAATAACACAAGTGAATTTGGAGATGAAGTGGGTGACCGAGTTTCAATCACCACACACGAATATTTCTTATAACCCAGAGCATGTGTTGAGTTAGCACAAGAGTGATGGCCAGCTTCTCACTGTGGCAAGACATAATTTAGGCATCCTCCACTTTTCCAAGATCGGGGTAAATAGTTTGTTTCAGAACAATCGCTGACTTCCTGATCTACCCAGCTAAGTTGTCTAACACAACATATGTCTCGTCCATCTGTGGATGTGATTCTTCTCCCTGAACAAATGCGTACACTTTGTTCTTAACCTCAATCCAACTGCATCCTGGAGGTTTCTTCAATCCACCTCTTCCATCATTTTTCTTACCTTTGCTACATCGTTCCATCGGCCAACTGCTGCATACATGTTTGACATCAACACATAATTGGCAACATTTTCAGGTTCTAATTTATAAAGCTGCTTTGCAACAGATTCTCCTGCTTGAATATTGGAATGCATCCTGCATGCACCAAGCAATGCCCCCACAAACAAGCATTAGGTTGAAAAGGCATGCTTTCAATGATCTTCTGGGCCTCATCCAACCTTCCCGCATGGCCAAGAAGATCAACCATGCAGGCATATATCTCCATACTAGGCTTTATTTGAAGATCTCGTGTCATGAAACTGAAGTATTGCAAACCTTCATCCAACAGGCCTGTATGACTGCAGGCAGACATGATGCAAGTAAACGTGACGAGGTTTGGTTTCATGCCTACTTGTTGCATTTGGCGAAAGAGTGAAACAACATCTTCACCCAGCCCATGCATGCCGTAGCCTCCTATCATTACAGTCCAGGACACCACGTCTCTTTCAGATATGTTGTCAAAAACCAGACGTGCATACCTTATACTCCCACATTTGGCATACATATCTATGAGAGAATTCTACACAAGAATGCCATAGACAAAACCACTTCTAATCACATAAGCATGAACTTCCTTACCCTGTTTCAAGATCACCAATCCAGCACAAGCAGGGAGTATGCTCGCAATAGTGACCAAGTCAGGTTTCACACACCCCGTTTGCATATTTCTTAAAAGTTTCAATGCATGGTTACTGTGCCCATTTTGGCTATAACTTGCAATCATTGAATTCCACAAGACCAAGTGTCTATCTCTTTCAACTGTTTTGTCAAATACTCTGTGAGCATCTGCTATGCTCCCACAAGCACTATACATTGCTACAAGGGCGCTGCATACAGAAGAATGAAACTCAAAACTATTTCTGACTATGTAACCATGGATTTCTTTTCCGTTTTGCAGAGCTCCAACATGTGCACATGCAGAGAGCACATTAGAGATGGTGACCGAGTCAACCTTCATCCCTGCTTGTTGCATCTCATAGAAAAATTCCAAAGCCTTATCATGAAGCCCATTCTGGGAATACCCTGCAATCATGGCAGTCCATGAAATCACATTGGGTAACAACTCAACCTGTTGCATTTGATGAAAGAAACCCAATGCCTCATGGCACTGTCCACTCTGTGCATAGCTGGTGATCATAGTATTCCATGTGGTCACATATGGTTCTACATCTTCTTCCTGCATTTTCCTGAAAGCCTTGGATGCAGCATCAATGTGCCCTTTATGTGTATACCCTGCAATCATGGTATTCCATGAAATTCGATTCTGTACACAATTTTGTCAAACAGTTGGCGCGCATCTTCTAGAGTAGCACATTTTGTATACATGTCCATGAGTGCATTTCCCACATAAGCATTGGACTCGTACCCAATTTTAACTATGGAGGCATGGAGTTGTATGCCTTCTTGCAGAGCCATTAATTGGGCACAGGCCTTGAGAACTTTTGGATAAACATGATGGTCAGCGTGCACTCTCTCCTCTTGCATTTGCATTTGATAGAAGAAATCAAGCGTCTCTTCATAATGACCGTGCTTCAAATGTCCTGCAATGATCTCAGTCCATGCAAACACATTTCTCTGCGACATTTTGTCAAACAGTTGGAGTGCAGTCTCAAAACATCCATTGCCGGAATACATGTTCATTAGTTTTGTCTGTAATACATTGCTGTCAATTCCATTCAAAATCACGCGGGCATGAAATAACTTGACTTCTGAGAGAGATTTTATGTGTTGGTGGTCAACCATTTCGTTGTTGCAATGGAATTTTGCACTCACAGTGGCGAAGGTGACCTTGCCGTATTGACGTTGATATTGTACGCACATTTTTCTCGATCTGTGATAACATAATATGGAAAGTAAAGGAAAGAACTTATACAAACAATTGTCCATTTTGTTTACCTTTTTTTCCTGTAAGATAAAATTATATGGTTCGTCATGAATTCTGTACGATAAAATTCTATAGCTAGTAATGAATTTTGTACATTATGCTTTTCATTATTCTTGCCTCTCTCTTACCCACTAAGCTTTGGCAAGCGAGACGAATTGAAATCTCATCATAAATGTAAATTCAAGTGGTTTTATTCGGAAGCAGCGTAAAAATAATGCCGATAAGATCAAATTACCTGCCATCATTTTATCTGCAGGTTGCAAGGCTGAAGCAGGAGCTTAAAGATGTCGGAAAATACAGGGCAGAAGAGGAGGTTAAAATTGCATGCAAAAGTGAAAACGACGTGCAAACAACAGTCAAATTTAATCCCTTTGGAAAAACGTCTAAAAGGCGTCAAATTTAGCATCATTGTGAGAAACGTCCGGAGGTCCTCTACCATAGGGGGAACGCCTTCAGTATAAGGTTCGAGTTTTAAAAACATTCAAATTAATTTATAGTTTGCATTTATGTTTTTATTTAGTCAGTGCACAATCAATTTTAGAGACGTTTTATTCCCATTTAGATAATATTTTTGTTTGTCATCTTAGAATGGTCTTATAAGTAGTGGGTAAAGTATCATGTTTATAAAAGAATCAAAATTATTTTTGGAGTTTGTTATAGATATTTATAAAATTCATAAATTCATAATTTTTATTTCATCTTGTCTAAGTCAAAGTGTCATCGTCAAATTTGAGTCATTGTCAAACAAGTCAAAATATTGTAAAAAAATTATTTTCCTTATGGACGCATTTTCGATGTTATCCGACGCCCTGGAATATAAAGTGATTCACATTGTGGGAGGAGACAAAATAATGTACAATTTGGAAAGATATTTCCTTCATGTTTACATTCCGCTAAGTTAGTAGCACATGCACTTTGGAGGATGGAAGCATAGGAGGATGGAGGACAAGCAATTTCCTCTCATCAAAGACAAGGTACGCTTCTGCTATGGTGACATGTGTCACAGTGTGTGTTTATTTTAGTGTGATGTTTTTTAGAATAAATGTGGATTGTTATGTTTGCACTTACATAGTTATGCTCGATCTTTGCTTCCTCCTAGTTTTCATGTATGCAATTCTACTACTAAGATGCAAGCGTACATGGTTTTTACATTTTGAGAAAATTCCTCTCCTTATTATGGCCAAATATTTGTACTACTACATGGTTGATTTCTCAATTTCCATGAAGTTTTATATAATGTCTGTCCTTGAGACAACATAAGAATTAGAACTAGGTTTATGATGCTAATTTGATTCAAATGTTGTTTTGTAAGTGAAAATCATCATATTTGAATGGATTGTTGAATGTCGCATTATTGAAGGTAGTTGCAAAGTTCAAAGGCACATGAAATAGAGGAGAGCAATATGCATTAGTTATACTGATCAACTACTAGGTCCATGTTGGAGCCAGTGGTATCAAATTCCACCGCTCGTAGTTCCTTAATCCACTACACCCTACATTTTGAAGGGATTAATAAAAAACATCATCTCAATTTTAGTTTTTGATTTGGCTTGTGACTATTTTTTTCCACTTATTTTTACAATTCTTGTTCCACTTTATAACACTCTAGGTTACAATTTTTTTCTCTTAACATCCATATAAACTTATTGTATAGTGTTGTTTAGTGGGCCATCTTCAAAATTCTAGATACGTTAATGAGATTTCATAAGACATCTGGATGTTAAAGTTGAGGTACACCTATTGTATTTGTCTATAGGTTTCTACAATTCAACCATCATGAGAACAGTCCATGCTATCAAACAGTCCATTGTGGAAGCTTGAAACAAGAGTTACATAAGACTTCGATGGTGTAGTGAAGAGAAAAAAACATTTCACAAATATGGGTGATTTAAATAAGCTCATGGTTCAAATGGGCCATGGTGCGCCTGCAAGAACTCTTCCATCCTCCAAGCACACCTCTCTTGTTTCCAATCTACGAGATTCTTGTTACGAACAAGAAGATAACAAATTATCCTCCTCTTTAGGATTAAAAGACCAGATTACTTGTAGTTCACTAAATGGAATTAGGCCTTGTCTTGCAATGCATCTTGTCCTCCTCAAATGGATGCCTCATGGTTTCTTTTTCTACTACTACCCTCTCTTCTCTACTAAAACTATGCAAGGTTTGGTGGATGATATATCATCTATGCTTAATAACCTGGACAAGTTAGGTTGAAAGATGGGGTTATGCCAATTTAAACCCTTGTATTCCCTAACATAATCTTATATTTTTGTTCAAATTCACTTCCATCAATTGTTGAATAACAACACCATAAAAAGATATTTTCAAAGTCTTTTACCGGTACTAGCACTATCTTCTTTAAGTTTAGAATATGATAGAGTGTACCCATATGATTGGAAACATATCATATGGTGGAGTTTAAATTTTTGTGTGGCAAAATAAATAAATTTTCATCATCATTTGCAGAGCCATTATTCTTGCATTTTCATGAGCACTAAAAAGGGATTAAACTTGTTTTGTAATTTCTCTCTCCCCTTGTGTATACCGCTAATTAACTTAATTACATCCTTCAACATTTGGTTTGTACTATTTTAAGGACAATGTTTTTTTAGTTAAAATACTACAAGCATTTACAGAAAATATTGTCTCATAGTCCATTGATACCCTATTCACATTGTGAGTGTATTTTACGATAGAATTGGTCTTGTACATATCTTCGAAATAGATTTTGTATTGAGTGTAGTTTAGCTTTATTGATTTTACCACTTTCGACCCTTGTCAAATCTTAAAAATAACTCCTGGATAGATGTATCGTTGGAGTTTATCAACAATAGTTATTGAATACCTATTATTGATAAAATTTACAAGCGTTTGTATTTAGGTTGTGCTCTATGACATATTATTGATTCTCTCATTATTTCCCATATCCTTTGTAAATTTGCAACATCTCTTCCTTATTCCTTTCTTAAAGTATTTTAGTCTTTTCCTTCATCGTATAAATTCTCGTATTCTAATAGTTTAAGTGTGTTTTCTCGTGTTCTTCGTTGGTTTTTT
The DNA here is from genome assembly GCA_018340775.1 of Taxus wallichiana var. yunnanensis. Lineage (NCBI taxonomy): Eukaryota > Viridiplantae > Streptophyta > Pinopsida > Cupressales > Taxaceae > Taxus > Taxus wallichiana. Next base: position 157,080,486 of record CM031236.1, on the reverse strand, counting down.
TGGAAAAGATTAGTTATGTTGCGTAAATCTTGTGATCCTTGTACTCAAGGTTTTTTTCGGTTCTTTTTGCAGCATTAGCACAAATGGGACATTTGGCATAAGAAACAAGATGATCCCTTTTATTACTAATAGTACTTCTACATCACAATTCTCCACATCACCTTCAATTCCAAATTCTTTCCATTCTTTACTCTCTTGTTGCTCTTCCCATTATGCTTGGGAGTTTTCCAATTTTAGTGCATCAAAACTATTGTTGAGTGGAGAATTGAAATTGGAGGGTTCATTCTTTTCTTCTTCAAAGGTGAGAGCGGGAGTATTTCCCAGGTAGATAAGTGATAAAGATCACCTATAATTTTGGCAAAATGAATCATTCAAACCTAATTTTTGCAAGAGTGAACAAAATTGTTGTCACTCGAGATGGCTACATTACCTATGATTGTTTTATTATACAATATTTCTATAAATATATCTCTATATGTATATTTCATTAACATTTTCTAGTATAGTGCTCATTATCCATCATGTAATGAATGTAATGCTCGAGGTTATACAATTGGGAACACATTATTTTATCATCTCTTCTTTGTACAGAGGATGTAAAGTTTCCTATTTAATCTTTTAAAATGGTTAATCAAGAAAAATATATGAGCCCCATAAAACTTTAACAAAGCTATGCAAGACCTTAGACAAATGCAATAGAAGTTTTGTTGGCATGTTGGGGAAGCTAAATTCCTAGCAACGGAGGGAGTCTCAAAGGTAGTCACCACTTGAAAATCTATCCATGTGAAAGTAAATATTTTTTATGGGGATCCTATTATTTGCTTCTAAGCCCAGCTCAATTGCAAGATTCCTTCTGGTGCTTATCCCTCTCTGGACTATTACACTTCAAAGAGATGCAAGGTTAATGTGGGTATGTTTTTAAGTTTCCAGCCTTTAAGTGGAGACAATTTTAAAATACGTCAAAGTTGAGAGTGTTAAACATAAAAGTGTGTGTATTGCTACTATAAGCTTTATCCATCTATGTCATCCTCCATATAATTAAGCCAAGTTAAACAACACTGGACATGGTCACTTAGAGTAGGATATTTTTCTGAAAACTCCACTATATTAACAATGTATGCTTTCTTCGTACATGTATGAGTACCTCTGCAATATTAATGTGGCATCATTTATTTCCCATATATCTTCCTCTATGGCCACCCTCTTTTTTGATCAACCATGACGGACCACATCAATGTAGAAGGAAGATGCATGACATTAATATGATTTTGATGTATTTAAGCAAGGATTAATTTTTAAACTCCTCTCCTTTTGAGATAAGCCTCTCATTACATTACACTCTCCATACCACCTTGAGAAGAGGGATAAAAGTTTCCAACCTACAAAACCCTATAATATATCATATTTAAGCATACATGTAATAAAAGTGCATATTCTACCAAAAGAAATATACAAAACAAGATATATAAATCAACACCATATTTAACGTGGTTCACCTAGTGTGGGCTATATCCACCAAGAAACATGACAATCTATTATCCAAAGCTTTAAGAGGATTTACAATCTTCCACATCTCACGATGTACAATACTTTCTTTCTCTCAAGCTTCTCCTTCTTCTCCAATAATTATCTCTCACAATTATTCTCACAATCATCATCAAATTCTATAATTATTACTTATAAACCCTAGTTTTCATGCTTATATACGAATATACAAACTTAGGGTACTTAGCCATGCAATTACAATCAATAGATTTACTTTAATACTAAAATTAGATCTAATTCCCATGAGTTAAATAAAAACTCACACATAGTAACAAGTATGTCGGTTCCTCCTCGTCGCTTGTCATAGGTGATGATTATCCCTATAACGATGTCGATTCTGTTTTCTTGCAAGTTTAATATCATGCTAAACTGAAGTAATTGAGCTCCACATCTCAACAATCTCCCACTTGGAGATAAATTACTGCACTATACTTGTATAGTGTCATTCTTGGATCCTTTCCTTAGCTTTGTTTCTTCCTCTTCAAGTCTCAAACTTGAAGACCCAAAAGTGGAGTGTAGCTCCAACTTCTCTTTTTTAATGGCTTCATTAGCATATCCACAGGGTTTTCACTCGTATGAATCTTCTCCAGTTTCAATTGCCCATCCTCTAATACCTATCATATGAAGTGATACCTCAACTGAATGTGTTTCATTCTAGAATGAAATGTTGAGTTCTTTGCCAAATGAATTGCACTTTGACTATCACTGAACAATTTACAATCATCTTGCTCCTTTCCCAACTCTTCCATGAACTTGCTCATCCATATCATCTCTTTTCTAGCCTCTGTAGCTGTAACATACTCTGCCTCTATAGTAGACAAAGCCATAACCTTTCTACAATCTTGAAATCCAGCTAACTATCATCCCACCTACTGTGAAAATATATCCAGTAGTGTTCCTTCTACCATCCAGATCTCTAGCCATATCCGAATCAACATAGCCACATAAAGAAATATCTGAACCTCCATAGCATAACTGCATGCTAGATGTCCCTCTCAAATACCTGAGTATCCATTGGACTACTTTCCAATGCTCTTTACCTGGATTAGCCATAAATCTACTCACAACTCCCACTACTTACTGTGCAATGTCTGGTCTAGTACAAACCATAACATACATGAGACTCCCAACTGCTGAAGCATATGGTACTCGTGTCATGTATTTGACCTCCTCATGTGATGAAGGACACTGATCTTTTCTCAATTTGAAGTGTCTTGACCATAGGTGTACTTATAGGTTTTGAATCTTGCATGTTAAACCTTTCCAACACCTTATTGATATAAGCCTCCTGAGACAAATACAATTTCTTGTTCTTCATGTCTCTGTGTATTTGCATGTCAAGGATTCTTTTTGCAGCTCCTAAATCCTTCATAGAAAATGTGTGAGCTAGCTTTCCCTTAAGCTCACCAATGTCTTGCATACTAGATCTACAATAAGCATATCATCCACATATAGTAACAAAATAATATAGCTCCCATTTTCAAGCTTCTTGAAATAAACACAATGGTCAGATTCACATCTCAAATAACCATGCTCATGCATGAAACTATCAAACCTCATGTACCATTTCCTTGGAGCTTGTTTGAGCCCATATAGGCTCTTTTTCAACCTGCACACTAATTTATCCTTACCCTTGACTTCATACCCAAGCGATTGTTGCATATAAATCTCTTCATCCAAATCACCATGAAGGAAAGTCATCTTCACATCTAGTTGTTCTAAATGCAAATCATGTACTGCAACTAAACTCAATATAGTATGAATAGAAGTCATTTTAACAACAAGAGAAAATATTTCACCAAATTCAATACCTGTTTTCTGTGTAAATATCTTTACTATAAGTCTTTCCTTGTACCTTTTTTGTATCCACCCTCTTCTTCCTTGATCCTATAAACCCACTTGTTTTGTAATGTCCTCTTACCTGCTGGAAACTTAACCAAATCCCAAGTTTGGTTTTGTTCAAGGAGTCCATCTCCTCATCCATGTCATGCTCCCACTGCACGTGGGTCTTATCCTACATTGCTTCTTCAAAAATTTCTAGTTCACCATTATCAATCAATAATAAATAAGATAGAGAAGGTGTAAATATTTCTAGAGGTTTACTTACCCTTTGTGACCTTCTCACTAGAAGTTTGGGGTACTAGAGGCTCATTCTAGACCTCTTGGACATTTGTTTCCAATTATGATAGTGACCAACATCTGGTCACCTGTAACCGACACAAATTTTTCTAATCGATGTTGGTTTGGCTCTTTTGTAACCAATACCGGTTATCTTTGATCGATGAATGTCGGTCAAAGGTCAACTAACACCGATTATTGTGTAACCTGTAGGTATGAATTTTAAATCCGAGAGTTCATTTTCATTCACAAACTTCTCAACCGGTTCATCCTTGGGTACCAAAATTTGATCCATGTACATTCTCTTTTCATTCCATTCAATGTCACTGACTCCTAATAATTTTAGAATTCTCTAAATCCCAAAAATGGAATCGAAATCACAGATCCATAACCAATGAAAGTGCATCTCTTGGATTTTGCATCCAATTTTTCCTATTTTCCTTATCAATATGCACAAAAGCTTTTGAACCAAAAATTTAAAAAGAAAGATCTACCTCTTTTCGGTCCAAGCTTCCTCTAGTATTCCTCCATCTAGTGAACTTGAAGGCCCACAGTTAATCAAATAAACCAATTGTATCAACTGCTTCTACCCAAAATTCAAGGGCAATCCAACATGTATCCTCATACTTCTAGCACGTTCCATGATTGTCATGTTCATTCTTTCTGCAACACCATTCTCTTGTGGTGTTCTTTAGAATCATCCTTTCTCTACGTATTCCATTCACTAAACAATAATCATTGAAAGCCTTGCTTCTGATATTCACCACCATTTTCAGATCTAAGGCACTTTAACTTTGAATTTGATTCATTCTCAACAAGGGCTTTCCATCTTTTAAAAGTCTCAAAAACATCAGATTTATGTTTAATACAATAAACCCATACCTTTCTTGTAGCATCATCAATGAAAGTAACATAATATTGGGATCCTCCATGAGAAGCTACTGAGATTTGGTCCCCACACATCTGAGTGTACAAGCTCTAATTTATGCTCCTTCTTAGTTGCCCCAACTTTGAGAAATCTCACTCTCTTTTTCTTTCTAAAGACACAATGCTCACAGAAATCAAGATCTAAATCTTTCAAATCTGATAACTTACCCTTAGCCTTTAAGATTTGCATTACTTTTTTGACTCATATGGCCCAACCGATTATGCCACATGCATGCATCTGAATCTGAAGTAGATAACACAGAAAAGGAATCAATAACATAGGTAGATAAATATAATGTTCCTACCTTCTTTCCTCTTGCCACAACAAAAGCACCCTTGGTGACTTTCCAAGAGTCTATTGTGAATGTAACCATGCAACCAACTTCACCTAGTTGCCCTGCAAAAATAAGATTCCTCTTGAGGCTTGGCACATGCCTCACATATTTCAATACCCATGTATTTCCATTCTAATTTTAGATGAACTTCCCTTTACGATAATACTACAAGGTTCATCATCACCCAAATAAACATGCCCAAAATTTCCTAGACATAATTTCTGAAATAACCCTTATTAGGGGTTGCATGGAAAGAAGCTCTGAATCTAAAACCCATGATTCTATTCTATTATCCAAAGAAATAATAAGAGCATCTTGCATTACCTTACTACAATATTTGTCTCTTTATTTACTCTTTACCTTTTTTTGGGTGTTGGTTCTCTTTATCCTTTGACCAATAATCTTTCTTTGCATGTCCTTTCTTTCCACATTTCCAATAGGTAATTCCCTTACCTTTGGATTTAGATCTGCCATCCCTTGACTTTGATTTCCCATTATTCTTACTCTTGGATCTCTCCTTCTACATACCCCTGCTTTCTACATTCAAATCATTCCCAGATGATGATTCCTCTGTACTTTTCTGTGAATTTCTTCATTCAAGATTATACTAACCACATCATCAAACTTCAAAATATTATTAGCAGATGTTGTATTACTAACAACCATTACCAAGTTATCCCAACTATCAGGAAAAGAACATAAGAATAAAAGTTCTTTCACTTCATCATCAAACAAAATATCAACCAATTTTAACTGATTTACAATAGATCGGAAATCATTCAAATGACTAGATGCAGATCCACCTTCATGCATCTTAGAACTAAATAGTTTCTTCATCAAATAAAATTTATTTGAAGCACTAGGTTTTTCATATAAATTAGCAAGAGATTTCATTAACTCTATCATAGATGTCATTCTGTAATATTAGAAGCCACGGATGTTTCTGCAGGCTCAATCTTATAGATCCCAAAGCCTTTCTATCAAGAATATTCCATTCTTCATCAGTCATCTTCGTAGGTCTAGAATTTTCATCCAATGGTAAGTACAAATCTCTTTGATACAGATAATCCTCAATCTACATCTTCCATAATTGATAATTTTGGTTGTCAAACTTCTCTACCTTGTATTTTTTTCTTTTGCCATTGTTATAGCTCCCACTCAATCAAAAAACCCTTTGTGAGTAAATTTGTCAACACATAAAACCCTCAAACAAAGCTCGATACCAATTGTTGGGGTTAGCACAAGGTTGTACAGATAATATATCAAATCTAAGCATACATGCAATAAAAGTGGATATTCTACCAGAAGAAATATACAAAACAAGAGATATAAATCAACACTATATTTAATGTGGTTCACCCAGTGTGGGCTACATCCACCAAGAAACAATCCAATCTATTATCCAAAGCTTTCAGAAGATATATAATGAAGATTTACAATCTTCCACACCTCTCACGATGTACAATACTTTCTTTCTCTCAAGTTTCTCCTTCTTCTCCAAGAATTCTCTCTCTCACAATTATTCTCACAATAATCATCAACTTCTCTACAATCCTTACTTCTAAACCCTAGCTTTTCATGCTTATATAAGCATATACAAACTTAGGGAACTTAGCCATGCAATTACAATCAATAGATATGCTTTAATACTAAAATTAGATCTAATTCCCATGAGTTAAATAAAACACTCACACATAGGTAACCGACACCGGTTAGCCATAACCGATGCCAGTTCCTAACTTTCTGACCGATTCGGTCATAGGTGACCGATGTCGGTCCCTTCATAACCGATGTTGGTTACTATGTTTTCGCAAGTTTAATATAACATGTTAAACTGAAGTAATTGAGCTAATTGTTCTTGATATTCTTACTATATGATTAGGAATACATAGCCATGGGGTGTAGCTCTTCTAATGGCTATTAAAAATTTTATTAACACGATAAAATCTATGTTCTCATCCTGCCTTTACATAAACTTATTAGGGATTTACATCTTAGATTTATTTGAAGTCTACGAGTGGTATGTAGTATTTGCCCAAAAAAAAATCCTTGATATAAAATTTCTATTGGATTTTGCAAGTACAAATTGATGAGTGAAGCTAAAGTTGAGGTAATTTTTATTTTCCCAAAGCTTTGGTATAGCTAAGAGGCAATTGTAGAGACTGAGAATGCTAGCCATTGTTGTTGAATATGCAAATTGTATAGTAGAATTCACTCTTAAGGTTTTTATACCCTTGTTTAACATTTTATTCACCCAAATTTGCCAAGTAATATTCATTTGAATTAACTTTATTCTAGGTGAGAAGGGATTCTGAGTAAGCTCTATAACGCCTGCTAAAACAACCCACTTGAGACTCAAGAACAACCTAGGATTAGTCAGAAAAATTATGGGATAATTTATTTTGTATAAAATTTTTCTGCTACTAGATTACAAAACAACAGATTTCCACAAGCAAGGTTTAGATGCCAAATAACAATCTTAGCTCATAGTTTTCCCATTACAATAATTATTAAATTTACGGTGTTTAAAACTTAGTGTTAGAATAACCATTAGAATTAAGAGGGCAATTTCTCACTCTCCCACCCTCCGACAGATTAAGAGATTCAACCTATTTTTTCTAAAAATTAGCACACTTGAAACCTTCTTAAAACATTCCTATTAGTTAGGAAATTTTCTCACCTTTCCAAGTGATATAAATAATTCCTCCTAAGTCCCTGTATTTCAAAAGTTATGGGTTAGGGGACCTTGGGAGGAAAATTTTCCCAAGGCGGGCCGACGGGCCTAGGGGAGAAAATTTTCCCTGTGGATGGGTCTCATGGGCCATGGGGAGAAATTTTTTCTGAAGGAGGAGTTGGTTGGTGGGGATGGGGAAAAATATCATCCCCTGTGACGCTGGTCGCGGAGCCACGAGAGACGTTTTGGAAATTTTCCCACTTGGGGCGAAAAGCCACCTATACACGCGTGTGCCCGCAAGTCCACAAGGGATACGTGGTGCCTTCTAAGCTAATGCGGGAAAGCAAGGTGGTGGGAATAAAATTATTTTAACACCTGAAGGGTGAAAATGGTAAAATTCACTCATGCCTCCTCGACGCCTATACGATGCCACGTGGCGCATCCTAATTGGTCATGGGTCGGCGGGGCCATTGAGGAAACTAGGAAAAGTTTCAAATTTTAATTTCACAAGTGCCAAGGTTAAAATAGATTCCACGCTCTAAAAGAGACTTGTTAAGCCTCGTGTCAAGACCTTATTGGGCTGCAGGCCTATGGGGACATAGGGGAAACATGAAATTTTTCCCAAAAGTTTTTTCATTAACTTAGATTGTTTTGTTCAACAAGAATGTTTTCAGTCAGAGTAGGCGGGAACTTCATGCCTTAAGAGTTTTTGGGAAAAAAGTGCAAAAAGGAAGGATTAAGCCAGAAGGGTCCGCCCAAGAATATTTTATTAATTAAATTTGTGATTAGAAAATTTTGAAGCCAAAATGAAGTGGCACTTTAAGGCCATAACTTTTGATTGAGAGCTCTGCTTTTGGAAAACGAGGAATTTTTAGAAATATCTCAAAGTATTATTTTCACAAGAAGCTTAAGATTTAAATTTTGATGAATTTTGAAGGGTCAATTTTAATAAAACATATTTCTGTCACTTAAACGTGAACTCGGATTCAACTTATAAAATTTGTCGTAATTTTCCATAATTCCTTCTCAACATGCCAACAGGCATGGAGAAATTTTCTTGGAAAATTTTAGCATAGATTACAAGGGTTAAGTTGTTTGGTTTATTTACATTTCAAAAATTTCCCAATTTGACAACAATAATGTGAAACTGTTTGAGCCCGAATTGAAAGGTTCTATGGAAATTCCTTAAGTCTTTTTGTTTGTTTGGGATCATTTTGATCCCACAAGTTCCATTGGTATTTCAATTTATCGCTTCAATGTTCAAGGTCGCTCTATAATTTTTGATAAAATTTTGCAAGTATACAAAGTGAAATAAAGGATGGAGTTTATACTTGATTTTAAATAGAACTGTGTTTCCTTTACCAACTTGATATATGAAATTTATTCCCAATCCAATCTAACATATGTAGTTGGTTTTTTTTTTTTTCAATTCAAGTATTCAAAAGCCAACATACGATTTTGATTTCTAAATCATGCATTTCAAAGGAACGGAGCAAAGATAACATTTCTTCATGCATATTTAATTTTCAATTTTCCAACCAAATCTTTTATACTATATTTCAAATGCATATTTCTAATGTGAAAAATCATTAGAGCAAGGTACACAACTTCCATCAATTCAAATGAATCTTTTACGACTTCTTTCCCATTTATTTTCAGAATATAACATATGTCAATACATATCTTTCTTTTCTATTCACAAACCGAATACAAGATATATTCTTCCATAATCACAACTACTTTCATAAATAAAACAGAGTAGCCTTTCCATCACGTATAATAGACAATGTCATCCACTTCAAAGTGGGAAAAGGTTCCAATAAGAAATAATCTCAACAAGGATTCATCAAATTTGTCTTTTTCCTCTACTCTAGTACATCAATGTGAAGATCCTTCATTTTCCAGCTTTGATCGCAACAAAAGTAGGTTCAAAGGAAATGCTCTCAACCAAACCAAGACATCCAATGAAAAGGAGAATCCATCCTTCTTCATTGGTCCCCGAGCCCCAACTACAATGCACAATAAGAAATGTGTTTCAACTCATGGAAACAATAGGCTTCACAACACACATACAAATTCATATTTAAAACATACACTTAACAAAATCGTAGTTCACAACCACCGATAAAAGACAACAAACAACACTCAAAGCTTCTCATGCAAGCCAAAGGAACAATAAACTATAGGGGATGTTGATATTCCTCCCAAGGGAAATGGGTATCACCACCTAAGAACAAACCGCCAAAACGTATCATTTCAAAACCCCGACATGCCCTTATACCTCCCCAAGTACCCCTTATTCATCCCATTTCCTTATGCCTCCCAACCACTTATGGCACCTTAATGAGTAAATAAATGCAAGCTATTTATTTTGCTAGGTGGAACCCAAATCCCAACTCCTCCACACTTATACCTCCCCATAACACTTATGTCTCCCCAAAAGAATCCCCATAGTCTTCTCCTACACCTTTCCTAAAGGCCATCTAACCAACCAAATGAATGAATAAAACAACACATTCACACACTCAACTTCACTCTCAAGGCATATTAAATAGGTGGGTGAATAATATGAAAATTACTTACACACTCCAAAACAAGCCCACACTCCAAAGGACTAAAATTAAAACATGTAAGAAAAGTGCAATTAAAATTTATAACTTGACTTACGAAATACATAACGAAAGTATAAATTCAACTCTCCAAACATAGGTATGGTTGGTAAATAAATTTAAGAGGTATGGGACAAGTTTAACTTGTCCCAAAACCTCCAAAATCAGCCTTCAAGGACAACTTTGAGTTTCAAGAAGGTGGAGTGTTTCATACTCTAAAATCAACTTACACATCTCTTACAACACTTACACCAAGACCAAAAATTCTATTAATTATTCATTTGCAGAAACTCACAAAGACCCCTGGAATGCAGATCGGGCTTCTAGGTTGATCATTCTAGCATCCAGTGTGATTGCACAACATGGAAACCCTCTCTCTAAGTGTGGGACTTGTTAAACCGAGAGAGGAATCTCCAGATTAGAGGCTAGTTCCTCAAACTCCTCCGATTTAGATCTATATTTTGCAAAACTACAGAGGTTCAGTCCTAATCCTACTCTAAATTTGTAAGGAGACAGGGGTAAGAAGATGCATAAAAATAAATCTAAACTAAAGATGGTGATGCACCAAAAAGGAGTGGTGAAACATTTATGTCATGAAAATAAACACGTACTCAAATTTCATAACATAAACATACACAGTGATAAGATGTAATTTAGGATCCGAAATGAAGCAAATAATACAAACAAAGGATTGAAAACCTTTCACAAGGCTTGCATTATCATTTCCAGTATCAAAATCATCGCATTACAACCTCGAGAGGTAAAAATATTACAATCCTTTGGAGAGGTCTCGATTCTTGTATCAATCACTTATGGAGGTGAAAGAATAATTCTGCTATGCTAAAAAAAAATGTTCCCCCTTTGAAATGAGCCAAACTCGGCTTTTTATAGTGCAAGGGTCGAGCCAGGGGACAAAAATGTACAAAACATGGAAGCCCATCCCTCCTCGACCGCAGTGCATTAAAACGGCATGGGGACCTTAAAACCCATACCCTATCAATTTGATCGGATTACAGGAGAATGCGACCCATTCTACATTAAATATGGTCATGCTGAAATGTCACTTCTGGCCATGAACACGCGTCGAGATCCGTTTTCTCGATTTCCTCTCTCTAGACTACACCAAAACAAAATATTAACCCGAGAATCATGTAGATAATTTCACAAGATTTCCGTTGATATAAATAACGTGCCAATCCGAGCTCTGGATCAAAAGATATGGAGATCGAAGATCCAGGCACAAAATGCACGACAAAACGGATTTTTAAATTTCTTCCGCGCTCTGCCACTGGATGACACGTGGCATGCATCGATTGGTCACGTGATTCTCTCTCTTTTTCTTACCCATGGGTTTTTCTTGAATTTTTACCTTTTTGATGATTTTGGGACTTTTTCCACTTTTTCCCGCGCTCCCGCACACTTGGTCGACACGTGGCATGATCTTGTTGGAGGACAAAGGGGTCTTACTTCACTTTTACCCCTTTTTGGAGAACTCGGCCAAATTCTCTAACTTCTCCCGAGCTCCACACTTCCTCTGCCCATTGAACACGTGTCCAATTCCTATTGGCCCACGGACTTCACCTTTGACGCTCTTTTCAGCGCCCACATGTGTCATCTCCCGGGTTCACGTGATGTCCCACTTTTCCTCAGGTCCACCGCCTTTTTTTCCGGATGTGTTTCTGCCGAAGTTTTTTTGTCGGCCGAACGCGGTTCAAGGCCCATTTGTCCCAAATGTCCCAGTGCTTCGCGGGACAAATTCTTCCGGTTCGCCTCGATCCGGCCGATTCGCGTCTTTACGGCCCAAATGTCCCGAACGTTTGGTGCAAAAGTTCTCCTTTTCGGCCGATCCGGTGGTTCAAGGCTCCATTTGTCCAAATGTCCAAGTTTGTTAGCCGATTTTCTTCTCTTTCACTTGAACTGGATTTCCACATCCCACGCGTCCTTCTAATCCAACTGTCCCTTGGTGCTACACCTCTGCCCTACCAAGCCGGTGGTTCGCGTCCTTCGCGTACCTTCGTCCCATATGTCCCTTTGCTGTTTGGGCCGCCTGTAGGCTTTTCGGCCGATCCGCGCCTTGGCGTCCCAAATGTCCCACTTGTCCTAGGACAAGGACTTAGCCGATTTTCACATTTTTTTCTGGCCCAAGCTTATTTTCTGCAACTTTTTCACATTTTCTCAGAGCTTGCTCTTTTCAACCTAGACAGGAGAGTTAGAAAACTTTCTAAAGGGACCCTAGAAACATGATTTTTTCCCTGGATCAATCAATTTTCCTGGGACTTGAGAATCCTGATGTATGTTATCATTTCAACCTGGGGGTGAAATTGGATAACAATTTGGCGACTCAGCGGGGTCATCTGCCTGCTAGATGAAAAGACCAGTTGCCTGAAGCAGTCCATTGGGCATGGAGTCATCGAATATTCTGTTTAGGACCCTAACTGACTCAGAAAGTGCAAGGAGGAAGATGGAATGTTACCTGATGAAAGCAAGGACTGCAAAACATCTCCATGGACAGCAAGTTGTGCCAAAGCACTTAGGGAAAACAAAGCTAACCTACAGCAAAACAATGTGCACAAGCACTTGGAGGAAAGAAAATCTAATCTAATATTTACAGAGGTAGTGAACTTCCCTCTTAGAAGCAACGCTTAAGATAGATTCCATTGACTGGAATCTGCAATTCTTCACCCTCCAGTGAGGCCAATTGAAAAGCATTGTTGTTCTTGCACTTTGTGACCACGTATGGGCCACTCCAAATGGCATCAAATTTTGAATGCCTTCCCGGTTTTGCTCTGTCCACATCCCATTTCAACACTAGATCTCCAACTTGAAAAGATCTATCTTTGGCCTTCCTATCAAAGGTCTTCTTGATCAAAGCTTGATCCTTTTCCATTGCTTGGGATGCTTGATTTCGATTTCTTGCAGCTCCCTCAACTCGCATACCTCACCTCCATGGGCTTAAATTCAAGTAACTCCAGCTACTTCATGAGTTCCAATGTTGGAAACTCAAGTGACATGGGCAAGATTTCCTCTCTTCCATAGACAAGCCTCGAATGGAGAGTTACCCGTGGATCTTTGGGAGTTATCCTATCGGCCCATAAGGCTGATTTCAGTTTGGTATGCCAAGACCTCTTATTCTCATCAAGAGTTCTCCTAATGATCCTCAACAAGTTCTTGTTTGTAGACTCGTCCTGGCCATTACCCTTAGGGTAATAGTTCGATGAAGTGCTTAGGTAAATACCGTTCTTAACAGCCCACTCAGTCACCTTAGATCCAATGAATGCCAATGCATTATCAGAGATTATTGTGGCAGGTACACCAAATTTGGTTGTTATTCCCTCATAAAAGTCTAAGATGCTAGACTCATTTTCCTCTTTGAGTGCTACTGCTTCTGTCCATTTGGTGAAGTAGTCTGTGGCTGTCAAAATCCATTTATGCCCTTGGCTTGAATTGGGATTAATGACTCCAATGAAGTCCAAACCCCATTGCATGAATGGCTGGTCAACTGAGATCGGATGCAATGGAAGGGCAGCAAGTCTTTCTTTTCCTGTGAAGAATGCACAATTCTTACACCTCTTGATCCATGCATAGCAATCACTGAAAATTTTAGGCCAATAATAACCAGCCTTCATGATTTTTAGAGCTGTCACTCTTGGTGCAAAATGGCCACCAGCTGGTCCACCATGAAACTCTTCCAACACCCTTTGAATCTGACCTGTGCTAATGCATCTCAGCAGCACTCCATTCACGTCTTTCTTGAACAAAACTCCATCAACAATGGCATACGGAACAGCCTGCAACCTGAAGTGTCTCCTTTGGGTCTTGTTCATCTCTGGAGGGCATAGGCCTGTACTTAGGAAGTGTATAATACCTTGGGTCCAGCAAGGAGTGGGGGAAGCATTGTCTTTCTCTTGATTGCCACTTGGCTCATGGCTGTCTTGGACTGTCAAAACAGCTTCTTCTTCGTTGCATACTTCCTTTTGCTTCCCCAAAACCAGCTACTCACACAGTCCTTTCCCTCTTACCAGTTTGGTGATCTTGATATCAATGTCATATTCCATGACACGGGTGATCCAACCTACCCTTTTCTCATTCAAATCCTTGTTGAGGAGGAAGTCTTTAACTCCAGCATGTGAGACCAGCAACTGGACCTTGTTGTTCGAGATTAAATGCTTGAATTTCTTCAAGCTTCTGATTACTGCAAGCACATGCCTCTCAATAAAAGAGTACCTTACCTCACAGTCATCTAGGCTCTGGCTGAAGAAGGCAATCGGCTGCTCATCATTATCTTTGTTCTTCTGTACTAGGATGGCAGAAATAGTGTCATCACCTCCAAATGCATAGAGGATGAAATCCTTGGAGAAGTCTGGGTTGATGAGAGTTGGTGCCTGAGAGATAGCTTCTTTGATTGCTTCAAAACTCTCCTTGCCTTCTGCTGTCCACTTAAAAGCCATGCTCTTCTTTAACATTTTGGTGATGGGCTTGACAAGGGTTGCAAAATCTGGGACAAACCTCCGAACAAAGTTTATCCTTCCCAAGAAACTTTGAAGAGCCTTCTTGTGACTTGGCAATGGTAGTGCTCTTATGGCTTCAACCCTCTCTGGATCAATTGCCAGTCCCTCTTTTGAGACAATATGGCCTAAAATTTTTCCTTCATGTGCAAGAAAGATGCACTTCTTGGGGTTCAAAGACACTCCAAACTTTCTACACCTTTGAAACACTTGCCTGAGGTGAAAGAGATGGTCTGCTGCATTCTTTGAGAAGACAGTGATATCATCTAGGTATATCAGCACTACCTTGTTGATCAAACCTTTGAATGCCATGTCCATTGCCCTTTGAAAGGTAGCACCAGCGTTGGACAGCCCGAATGGCATCTTCTTGTAAGCATATGTGCCCCATTTAGTTGTGAAGGCTGTCTTGAATTGGTCTTCTCCCTTCACCATAATCTGATTGTAGCCTGAGTATCCATCTAGCAATGAAAACCTTTCTGAACCAGCTATCACCTGCAATATTTTCTCCATGGAAGGGAGTGGGTAATGGTCTTTGAGAGATGCCCTATTCAAATCCCTGAAGTCGACACACAACCTGATCTCTCCATTCTTCTTTCTGACTGGGACTAAGTTGGCAACCCAACTTGAGTGTTTGATGGGGAAGATGATACTGGCCTCAATAAGCTTGCTTAACTCTTTTCTCATGAGAGGCTCAATATGGGGATTCACTGGCCTTTGCTTTTGCCTGACAGGCTTGGATTCCGGATCCAGCTCAATAGTATGTTGTGCCAACTCTGGGTTGAAACCTCTTAGATCTTTGTAAGTCCAAGCAAAAACATCTAGGAATTTTTGACAAAGCTGAACAAAATCAGATTTCTCTTGTGAGGTACTTACTTTTGCCAATCTGCAATGTTTTGCCTTCTTCCACTAAAATTGTCTCGAATCCTCACCCTTTACCGAATGTTCACTTTCTCATTCCGAATCGATCATTCGGGTTGAAGATTGACTCCAAGGTTATGAGGCCTTTTGGTAATTTGTTAGTTCTCACTGCACCACTTGGTCACATATCCGTTGCTAGTCTTGTCTTGATTCCTAAATGAGAACTCAACTTCTTCTTGGAGGAAATTAACAATTTACCGATCATTCTCGAAGACTTTCCAACTTGTGTTGTTATCCTGGAATAGCTGGTCTCACAACCACTTTGATATGAGGTGAGCTTTCTCACTTTGATACTTTCTACAACATCAAACGCAGCCCCAATTGCTACCAAAGCCTATCAAGCGGCTTCATTTTTCTTCCCGGGTATGGACACAATGTCAAAGCTTCAAATCCTCAATGAGGTCCCATACCCTATTCTTGTAGCTCCTCAGCAAGTCGTTCTTTGTAGCATGTTGTCCCCTAACTTGGTTGACGATTAGCTCGCTATCCCCGAACACTTGTAAATTCCTGATGCCTTTCTTCATTGCCCAGTGCAGTCCATGAATTAAGGCTTCATACTCAGCTGTGTTGTTTGAACAAGAAAACTGAAAATGGAAGGCTGAGTAATACTTTATACCTTGCGGTGAAATGAGCATAGCTCCTCCTCCTGCACCTTGTCTACTCCTTGACCCATCAAAGAATAATTGCCATACTTCATTCTTGTCTTTATGACTTGGCTTAGTGACGCTAGGAATAGGTTGATTTTCTTCGTGTATACAATAGACTCCCAGCTCAGATTCTTCTACTTCTTGATAGGGATCAAAAGCATGTATCTTGTTTGCCCATTCATCAAGAGTTAGGTCCGGGATGCTTCCAACCTTAGTGTCAGCCTCATCTGTGTTTGGATAATCTTCTTGATCAAATGCTGAACAGTTGGTATTGATTTGGCTTGGAGTGTAAGGCTCAATGTGAAAGTTCGCACAATAGGTTCAGACCTGATTGTGGCTTTGGTTCCATATCTTGTTCTGAACAACATGTGTGACCAATCCGCCGAAAGATAGCCTCCAATTTTAGTGAAGTCTCTTGACAAGCACAATGCAAAGAGTGGTGGTAGGTCTATGATCGATACATCTTGTAACACTATTACGTTGGGACATGTGTGCAAACAGAGGCTCAAACCTTTGATTACTCCAACCCTTGTCACCGTTGTCCCGTCTAATTGCACTACACCCTCTTGGAGATGGTTTCATTGGAGTCCTAGCTGATCAGCCTATCTGTTTGGGCATTACTAAACTACTTGCCCTAGAGTCAATCATGCAATTATGTACCAACCTATCTCCTATGATCAATGAAACATAAAATGGAGGGGCTTCAACATTTTACCTTCTCAGCCTCCTCCATGATTTCCCTCAGTCGGGCAGCATTTGTGAGTACCTTCTCTTGCATTTGGACCGTTGATTTGAAGTTGACCAGTCTTTCATGGCAACTTGTAGCAGATCTCTTTGTCTTGGGATAGATAGTGATTCTCACATTGATATGTTTACATTTGTCTTCTTCATCCGATAATGATAATCGAATGGAGATGAAGTATCCCTTCTTGTCCCTTGGCTCGCACATTCATTCCTTGCACATGGGCAGCAAGAATCGCATCCGAGTTGGTTTAGGAGCTGGTCTTGGCTGCCCATGTGTATTTGAAATGGACTCTACTTGCCAATCATTTGTGGAGCCGTGGAAGGTTGTGGATTGGTCGGGGCTAATGGTTTTCTTCACCCAAATTTCTTCTCTTTGACCTTGTGTTGGCTGCAACACCTTGAGGAAGTGTATTTCGATTCATGCCACGTAAATCATTAGCCTGCAAATTGACAAGAGTAGTTTCATTTGGAGATGTTCCTTGCCGAGGTGCCCTTGCACTTTGGTCTTCTTCGTGGCTAGACTCATGCGACCCACCAATGGTTTGCACCATCGAGCCTCCGATTTAATGCACCATTAAAGCACATTAATTGGTTATGTGGCTGACTGCATGGAAAACACCAATCATATTCTTGGGCCATGTTATTTTGCACTGGTACCAAAGCTCTGGATGTGGATGCAACATTGGGGTTATAGGGCTGAAATGGTCTATTGGTAGGAGGCCTTGCTTGATTCTGATTTGCAGCTAGATTGGGTGGTCTTTGAGGTTGATATGGCTGCCTGTTAGGCTAAGCTTGAGGCTGATATGGTCTAGCACTTTGTGCTTGCTGTCTTTTGATAGTAACCAGCTCATTTCCCAAATTTTGCAATTGTTTCATGACCTCTTGGAGTTCATTTGAAGCACTAGAGGATGAGGTAGAAGTCTCATTTGAACTTTGATTTCTAGGAGTGGGAATAGGAGCCAAAGTGGGTGCTTGACTAGTACTTGGATTTTCTAAGTTCGGATACAAGGGCATGGGAGGCCTAGGAGCCAGTTTACTAGCTTGAATAAGACAGTTTTTGGCTCTAATGGCAATGCTATAAGCAGCAGGTAAGGTTGTGCCTCCCATAGATTGAATTAACATAGAAATATCAGAATTCAAAGCTTTAAGGTAATATAGAAAAGCACCTTCTTGTTCGACTACCATTGGAATCCTATTCCAAGACCTTTGAAATATAAAGTTGAAGTCGGGCCACCGCTCGTTGGGAGCTCTCTTGATAGTTTTCAATTGTTCTAGTAGAGACAAATTGTCTCCCTTCTCTCCAAATCGCTCATGGAGAACTATGCACAACCGATTCCAATTTGTGATAGAAACGACCGCAAGGCTCCTGAACCATTACAATGCCTTCCCTTTGAATGATGATGCCAGCAATTTGACTGCCACATCCATTTCATTTATCTCATGGATTGCACAAATGTTAGCAATGTCTTTGACATGATCACCAGGAGTGGTATGATTTTCTCGGTGAAAATGGAATGTTCTTCAATGCTGCAATTGGAACTGGATTCTATGCATTGAGGGCAAGTGGGTTGCTACCAGTGAAATTGACAAAGGGATTTAGTCGTTGCGCCATTCTGATTGGCCTGAGAACCCTTGTTGATGCGAGAAAGGGTCTACCATGTGGAGGTGTAGACAAAGTTCTATTACGTGGAGACGCGGATCTTTGAGCTCTTCTTCCCTTCTTTCTCTGCCTGGGGATAGATGTAGATAAACAAACAATCCTTCCTCCCTTGTTCTTGACCTGGTCTGTATTCTTCTCATAAATTTTCCAGGCTTGGACTGCTGAAACCAGCGGATTATGCCTCTTTGGGAGTCGCCAGATGTGCGATTTTAAAGCTCCTTCAAAGCTAGAACTTACAAAAAGTGCACATCAATCTTGTTGCAATGAAAGTGAAGACCTCTATGTCCCACTGGGCGTGCCAAAACTGTTGTTGCAGACTCACAGCACCCCTGGATGCAGATCAGGCTTCTAGGTTGATCATTCTAGCATCCAGTGTGATTGCACAACATGGAAACCTCTCTCCAAGTGTGGGACTTGTTAAACTGAGAGAGGAATCTCCATTAAAGGTGGTTCCTCAAACTCCTCTGATTTAGATCTATATTTTGCAAAACTACAGAGGTTCAGTCCTAATCCTACTCTAAATTTGTAAGGAGACAGGGTAAGAAGATGCATAAAAATAAATCTAAACTAAAGATGGTGATGCACCAAAAGGAGTGGTGAAACATTTCTGTCATGCAAATAAACACAGACCAAAGTTCATAACATAAACATACATAATTTGATAAGATGTAATTTAGATCTCGAAATGAAGCAAATAATACAAACAAAGGACTGAAAACCATTCACAAGGCTTGCATTATCATTTCCAGTGTCAAAATCACTGCATTACAACCTCAGAGAGGTAAAAACTATTACAATCCTTTGGAGAGGTCTGATTCTTGTATCAATCACTTGCTGGAGGTGAAAGAAGAATTTCGCTTATGCCAAAAAAATGTTGCCCCCTTTGAAATGAGCCAAATCGGCTTTTACAAAGGCAAGGGTCGATCCTGGGACAAAAATGTACAAAACATGGGAGCCCATCCCTCCTTGATCATAGTGCATTAAAACGGCATGGGGGACCTTACAAACCCATACCCTATCATTTTGATCGGATTACAGGAGAATGCGACCCATTCTGCATTAAATCTGGTCGCTGAAATGTCACTTCTGGCCATGAACACGCGTCAGATCCGTTTCGATTTCCTCTCCCTGACTACACCAAAACTTGAGATTAACCCTAGAATCATGTAGAGAATTTCACAAGCTTTCCGTTGATATAAAGAACGTGCCAATCCGAGCTCTGGATCAAAAGATATGGAGATCTGAAGATCTAGGGCACAAAACAGACGAAAACAGATTTTTAAATTTCTTCCCGCGCTCTGCCACCTGGATGACACGTGGCATGCATTGATTGGTCGCGTGATTCTCTCTCCTTTGCTTACCCACGGGTTTTTCTTGAATTTTGACCTTTTTGATGATTTTGGGACTTTTTCCACTTTTTTCCCGCGCTCCCGCCACTTGGACGACACGTGGCATGATCTTGTTGGAGGACAGGGCGCGGGGTCTTACTTCACTTTTACCCCTTTTTGGTGAACTCGGCCAAATTCTCTAACTTCTCCCGAGCTCCGCACTTCCCTGCTCCATTGGACACATGTCCAATTCCTATTGGCCCATGGGTGCCTGCTCTTTTCGGCCCACCGTGCGTCTTTTTGTCCCGGATGTCCCACTTTTCCTTGTGCTGAAGTTTCTTGTTTCGGCCGAACCGGCCGGTTCGCGTCCATTTGTCCCAAATGTCTCAGTGCTTCACGGGACAAATTCTTCCGGTTCGCCTGATCCGGCCGATTCGCGTCTTTACGGCCCAAATGTCCCGACGTTTGGTGCAAAAGTTGTCCTTTTCAGCCGATCCAGAGGTTCACGTCCATTTGTCCCAAATGTCTCGGTTGTTAGCCTATTTTCTTCTCTTCGCCTGAACCAGCTTTCCGCGTCCCACGCGTCCTTCTCGTCCGACTATCCGGTGCTACAATTCCCTTCGGCCGAACCGGCCGGCCAAGGCGTCCTTCGCGTACCTTCGCCCCATATGTCCTTTCTTTGTTTGGGCCGCCTCTAGGCTTTTCGGCCGATCCGCGCCAAGGCCCCAAATGTCTCACTTGTCCCTGGGACAAGGACTTAGCTGATTTTCACATTTTTTTCCGGTCCAAGCTTATTTTCTTCAACCTTTTCGCATTTTCTCAGAGCTTGCTCTTTTCAACCTGGACAGGAGAGTTTGAAAACTTTCTGAAGGGACCCTAGAAACATGATTTTATTTCCTGGATCAATCAATTTGCCCAGGTCTTGAGAATCCTAATGTATGTTATCATTTCAACCAAAGGGGGGGTGAAATTGGATAACAATTACATTCTCAAATCACAATTTAATTAAATAATGAAAAGGAAAACACATCACTTATACAACACATACAACATTAACAAAAGACCAAATAAAAGAAAAGCATAAAGTCCCTCGTCACATTGGAAGGTGATTCCCCATGGGAATCCCTAACAAAATCCACCACACACAAAGAAAGACAAGTTGCCATGGTGACCTTGTTGAATTCATCTAGAATTCCAATGTGGTTCGTCTCAATCCCCAATGTTTGTTGTGATATTTTTAACTCCGCAAAATATAAATACCTCCTTCGGTCTCGTGGCCGCATCAGAACATCCAAAATGAATATAAATATAATTCTAAAACCATATATTCATATGAATCACATCATCATCAAGGCAAACAACAATATCATTTGTAGTTCTATCAACAACTATATGATCATCAAATTAATTCATCTTTCTAGGTGTACTCAAAATATCCAAATATCACATGTCCAAACCACATCTATAATATAACCATGTCAAACAAAAGATATCAACATCAATATTATATAAAAAGTTTCCAATAATCATCATGCACCACATATGAATCAAAGTCCACAATAAACCATGATCTAAAATCTAACATCATACCTGAATCAAACTATAGCAATGTCCATAATATAGTCAAGTCAAAGATCAAGATCAATATCACAAGGTGTCGAAGGGAAGCAAGGCACTACAAGCTCAACTTTTATTTGTATATTTAATCTGATACACAATAAATTCATTATCATTTCTCACCTCTATCATACCTTCTAGATGCCTACTCATGATAAATGAAATTTGTTCTTACCTTATAGTGGGAAAGGTTAATAAAATGCCTTTTATTTTGGGTCACATGGTCATCATATCTTCTACATTAATTTCATTTGTGGTCAATTGATAGGTCTCATGTTGTGTGTGACATGTTTGTCTTATTATCTATATATGAATGTATTCTTGTAAAATGTTAGTATTTTTGTGGTCTTACTTAAACATAAATTGCATTAGTTGGGGATCGATAGGCAATAAAAATGAGTTTATGAGGTTATGACATGTATTTGCATTTTAGACCTTGTGAAATATTAAAAAAAAAAGATTAATTGCTCAAAAAATGACAGCTTGCTTAATAGGTTAAGCAACCACATGACAATTAATCGATCAATAATTTTAATGAATGATTTTTCAAAATATTGATTTGACGAGGCTTAGGGTATATGATTCACATTTGGAACACCTAGATCAGGGGACTAATACAATTAATTTCAATAGGAATACTCTAGCCTAATAAATGGAGAAATCTCAATGGTCAAAATAAATAAAAACCTTATACTATTCGGCATTCACATTGCATGTACACATGATTTTTAGTTTGTAAGCATTATACAAAATCAATAAATTATAGAAGTTTTGATGTAAATGTCCTCATTTAGTGGACTTATGTTTAGAAGCTTATTCATCTCATAATTACAATGTTTCATTTAACTTGTCTCAATAAAAATTAAAATCTTCTAAACACTTTCATTAGGAAATCATGTCAAAAAAATTTAATATAGAGTTGTGATGCACACAATAAATTTTGATTATATATAGATGTTATTATCTTACCATGTTACATATTAACTATTATACCGGATTTGATGTGTAATCCTTTGTGGAAAAAAAAACAACAAACAATAACAATATAATATAATTTCCAACCCGCCACCACCATAACTACTCATTATCACACATAATAATCTACAACATAATAACGCACCATGATGAGCAAATGATATATGCTCACCACTCTAATACACTCTCCATTCTTGCTAATTTCTTTCTCATTTACTTTAACTTTAAACAATAGAAATTATTATTATAATCAAAGCCAATAGAGCCTTTTTACATAATAGTTTTATAGACTCCATAATCTTTTAAAAAATATATTTGGAAAAATTAAATGAAAGTCATAAGAACGAATAGTCGAGATTCAATTAAAAGGCGGAGTACGCAAGCAATACAAAAATTCCAAGATCACCGAAGACTTCCACTTCCACTTCCATTGTCTTAAGATTAGTTTGGAAATTGCCAAAAATGTCGATTGAGACTTGTCACTTCACCCTCCCTTCCATACGTTATATTAAAGATATATAATCATTTAAGCAGAGATCCTTGATCGTATTTGATCCTTCAATATCATAATGAACTTGTTTTGGGTCGTTTTGCATTTTACGCTTTTACGCGATTTGATTTGTTGGGGTTTTACGTGTTTACATTATGAAAGGAATTTGTTGTTGCTTCAAAGGAGGTCTCCACGACCCCTCCCATCGACTCAACACGTGGAATGCTTCCACCAATTCTTTGTGAGTGGAAAGGAATTCGGTGTGACCATGGCACGTGCCACGCATTGCTCCGGATCTTCGCAACCTCGTGGTTACATTCCGCTAGCAAGCATTGCAAAATTTAGCCGATGATGGTTTTACCGTTACATGGCGGTTAAAACCCTGTGATTAATTTCGATGTTCGTCACCGCTGATGAAGCCGCAAATGTTACAATACTTGGATCTCGCCTACAACACCTTCATCGGCTATCATTCACAATATAAATATTGTAAATGTATATATGTCTCATTATGTGTATGTAAGTCTTCATATATCTAATGTTGTGATATATGATTTTGCAACCTTAAATGTATGAATCTATAACAAAATTAAGTGTACACATACAACCTTTTAATGTAATGTTACATTTATATTCATACACTACCACTATTAATCATAGTGTCATAAATACAATACCATTTCCACATAAACTGCCCTAAGTATTTCCATGTGCGTTCATAAAGACGAGTAAGTATTGCAGTTAATTTTTTCAATAAAAGTTTTGAATCTCCCTCCACTTTTTGAGTACCTGAAATTTTGTATTTGTTTGTAATATACTGCTCGAAGTTTTCTCTTACAGTTATGGATATGGACACCTAAATATTAACATTTAATTCACGATATTCCAACTTGATATACAAAAGTTCCAGATAGCTGGAGTTTTTCCTACATGCCACCGGTTTTCTTCAAAAGTTGCAAATAGCCAGAGTTTTTTCTACATGATATTCTGGTAGGTTCTACATTAATCATCTCTCTCCAATTTTTAAGCAAGTTCAACATCTTCTATTATACATTTTTTCCTTCAAAACATTATGGGCCATGCTTCCTTGTTGTTTGTTTTTTCTGCTCTGAATTAAAACATGATTTTTATTATAATAGTAGTTTAAACTATGTTAATATTGGAAATAATGACCAATAAATTTCAAATTTTTTACAGATTTTAGGAGGGATTATAATTGAAAAGATCATTGACACTAATAAAATAAGATGTTGTTTTGAATTTTTCAAAAACTTAATAGGAAGACCTTGAAAATATCAAAATGTCCCTAAAATTTTAGCTGACGGGAAAGGATGAACATCAAATCTCAACCTTGTCGTCAGCCACTCTGACTTCAATTTGTAAATCCAGAAAAAATATTTAATTGTAAATGCAAAATATGGAACCAAATGGTCTTAAATCAAACTCTAGCGGGATAACAAGGAGCTACATGTGTTTGTGTGGAGCTCTAGTGTTTCACTCATGTCGGATGCAAACCACTTGAGTGCTTGCAGATATCAACATTGTTGAAAATTTTACTTTTCTATTTATTTGTTTATAATAGAAATGAGAACTCGTCAATTTAGGAGATTTACTAGATTCAACTGTTGATTGTAAAATCACAAAAAAATTCAGATGATAAACTTTATTTCTACTTAAATAATATTAACTAAGTTTTTTCCCCTAAATGTGAGGACTTTTTTGTTATAAATAATTTAAGGTATGTTTAATAGGGTTGAAATAAGAATGGAGTGAATTATATAAAGAATTTAGTAGTGGGCATTCCAGTGAGCAAAGAAGGTTATAGGAGAGGATGTCGAAATGAGAATCCCTATTATTCAAATAGGTCCAGGGTTTTCTATCGACTTTAATACTAAAAATTAGAGTCAAACATCAATATGTAAATCAAATATGCCTCTTGCAAACGTGATAACTATAAGGCTTATCCTTATCATGGTTGGAGAAAACCCATAAAAATCCCAATTCACCTATTCCAGAGTATTGGGTCTCATACAATCACTTGTTGCTAACATGTACTTCTTTTAATTCTCTATACTCTTTACTTCTTAAAATAAATATTTGGAATTAAATAAATAAAAGAAAGATTGATTTTAATAACATCCACAAACCCAATAGTTTATAGAATTAAAAGTAGCAACAATGACCACACAAAAATAATTAGTGGATATAAAGTCTCGCCCATCTAATTTGTGTATATATTTATTTTAGACTATTAATTTTTGTCCTATTAATAGTTGAAAAATATCTAGTAAGTTTCCTTGAATTCGTAAAAGACCTTGAACTGATAATTCTTAAATCTTCCCAATTAGGCCATATAAAGACTTTGAAATTACTATACTTCAATCTTCCCAACTAAGCCATCGATGTCCAAATTGTGGGAATATGGATTATGATGGGAAGTTCATGAATATCATGCTTCCTAAGAATATATACAAGTTACAATGATAAATGTGCAGCTATAGAAAGGTTCAAAAAGATTAGTGTGTTACACAAAAAAACATTGAAGGATATGGGTGTCAAAGACGTGTCATTTGAGAGTATGAAGCAAATTTTTGTTGGCATGCAATATTACAACCCTTTGTAGTGAATGGATTTGACATGTAGACTTGATTTATTCTTGTCATGTGAAGTGTTAAGTATTAATGATACTTTTCATCATGGAAGGACTGGTCAAATATTTGCCCTTCAAAATAAAATTTTGACCAGCCCTTCAAATTTGATCACTATTCGCAACCCTCGTGGTAACATTCCGAAGCGATCATTGCGAATTTAGCCGACAATGTTTTTACCCTATTCTATGACACCGATGTTGTTCCAACCCACCCTTTGATTAAAGATAACGTTATTTCACCGTTGACGTAGCTGCAAATGTTACAACACTTGGATCTCGGCCTATAACGCCTTCATCGGCTATCATTCACGATATAAATACTACAAATGTATACATGTCTCGTTATGTGTACGAAGTCTTCATATATCTCGATGTTGTGATATATGATTTCGCAACTTTAAATGTATGAATCAGTAACAAAATTAAGTGTACACGTACAACTTTTTAATGTAATGTTACATTTATATTCATACACTACCACTATTAATCACAACCATTATCGAGTGTACAATAAAGGTTTTTCCAAAAAAACACCAACCGAACAATCAACGCAACACTAACACAAGTAACCCGAAACAAATACAAACAACATCAACTATACAAGTAATTAACTATCGAAAAGGTATCAAATGTATTCATGTAAAATTTGTAACAAGTTTGAAATGTAAAGAGAACCTTTAAATTAAGTGGCGCATCTATATTTCTACACTTACAAAATCAATCACACTCGTTATCAACATCAACTACAAAAATAATAATTATACCTCTAAATCAAATAGCATATACCGTTCGGTGTTCACATGCATTATTGTACAAATGCGATTGCTAGTTTTATCAATTATTTACAAATTTCTAATATTAATATGGTAGAAAAATAATTTATTTATACAAATTACATATGAATTTGTTAATTATATTTATTTAAATCTAAATTGTATAATTAATTATAATGTGTAATACAAGTGTAGAAATTACATTCTTAATATTATTAACTTAATATTTCAATGTACAATTTTAAATAAAAAGTTGTATCTATATATACAAATATGAATTGAAGAGAAAAAAAAGTTAGAAATTTAAAAAATTAAAAAAAAAAACAAAAAAATAAATAAATAAATAAATAAATAAAATACGCGTTAAATTTTAAATTAAAAATATTAGTTCGTTTAAAATTCGAGAGCAGTCTAATGTTTATGGAGAACCTCTTTTAATTTCACCTCTACAACATTGATAATACATTTCTAACCTCATCTTAATGGGATTCTGATGATGGCAATTCATACGCGTTAAGACCAAACACTGCACACTGCCTTTCTTCGCACGCATCAACCGTAGTCCACCCAAAACTTTATCAAAACACTGAAATAAATCATTCAATCAATCTCGATGTCTTCTCTTAGGTAGCCTAAGTAATTTAACATTTTGCCGAAAATAATTCGCATTTCCGTAACGAGCAAAATATTTTAATATTATTTTATGATTATAGCTGAAACTACTTGACTAAAACGATTCGCTTTCCCGAATGTTAAATTAAGTGGATAAAAATTGGTAAATAAATTACCTTTGTAAGTTTGTAGTTGCGTTTGGTTTACGGTAAATGTTAAGGGAAGTTTCGTGGGAAGTCCACGTGTCCATTTGTACGTGTGATCCATGATGTCATCATATTCATGTTGTCTGTGGAACCCAGCGGGCTACATCAGATTATAGCTTACTGTCAAATATTAAAAAAATCATTTTCAATAAACGCCAAATTCCAAACCAAATTACGTCTTCCTCCCGTTACCCGTACTCGTCGAACATTTTTTTCACCCGTTCAACTTTCAATAATTTCGAGACTGAGAAATGATGGCGATGTTTTGTTTTCGTTTTCGAGTCGGTTCAACGTGGAAGACTGGAAGTCGTTGCTGTGGTTGTCGCGGTGAATAGTGTCAGAGAACCTACTCCAGATTCTATTTCCAACATCTCATCCTTGAGAGTGTTGGATCTTTCCAACTGTCTTATTGAAGGTATGCTTCCTCCCACCTTGGCCAATCTTACAGCACTTTTCAAGTTGGATCTGTCAGTGAACATGTTTATAGGGATGATCCCGCCATTGGGGGTTAAACGTGATTTAGGATGATCCCGCCTTTGGCCTATATCGATCTTTCATATAACCAGTTGGATGGTTCTATTCCCGTCGTGATGTTGCGTGCATTAAACAAGCTACGGTATGTTGACTTAAGTCAGAACCAATTGAGCGGCAGCATTCCGTCGCCTGAAGATAAGCTAATTTCCCTTTCATGACTGGATCTAAGCAACAACAAACTGACAGGTAAAATCCCTTCACTGGCCAATCTGACGTCCCTGGTGAAGCTTGACCTCAGTAATAATCTTTTGAACGACACCATCCCGCCTTCCATATGTCATATGCGCTCCTGAATAGCCTTGATTTAAGCAACAACAAATTGGAGGGATACAACAACATGACAGGGAACATTTCGAATTGGATTGTGGAGCTTCCCCATCTCAAGATTTTGGTCTTAAGATCAAATAGATTTGAAGGTACAATCCCTACTCAAGTAACCAAATTGCCATTTCTTCAAATATTAGATCTTTCGATGAACAGTATATCAGGAGTAATTCCAGGCAGCATTTCAGAATTGAAAGGTATGACAAACGTCTCAATGGATGCAAGAGGCTTTGAATTTGGAATGATAACAGGTTCAACCTATGTAGAGAAAATTATCATCAGGAACAAAGGGAAGGAATTCCAGTATGTGAGATCTTTGAGTCTAGTTAAATGTCTTGATCTATCAAGCAATAATATAGCTGGTCCTATACCTGAAAGCATGGGATTTCTCGTGGGTTTGATCATTCTCAACATTTCAAGAAACCAGATTATTACTGGATTTATCCCAGAATCCATGGGAAAGATGGTGGCCTTGGAGTCACTTGACCTTTCACGAAACCGACTATCTGGAAAGATTCCTGTAGGGTTGTTGAAACTCACATTCCTGAGTTTTCTAGATCTGTCTTACAATAATCTTAGCGGAATTATTCCGCAAGGGAACCAATTCTCAACATTTGAGGCCTCGTCCTTCTCAAATAATTCAGGTCTATGTGGTTACCAACTCAATATGAGCTGTTGCGAGCTTCAGCGCAATAAAATCTGTCCAACAAAAAAGAGGGCGATGCAGAGGCAGAGGCAGAGGCAGGGGAAGAGGCGGAGGATGAGGAGGAAGATACATGGTGGGCAGTGGGTGTGGGACTGAGCTATGGAGTCGGGTTTTCTCTTGTGATCGGAGTGTTATGTTTTACCACAAGGGTGAGTAGAAAGTGCTTCCACTTGATGGACGGTGTTATCATTTACCTCTTTGAAAGATTCAGAAAATAATTGTTGCGACCTGAACGTCTGTTAGGTCTCACACCTAAGTAAAAACTTTAGAAGATTTTCATCCTGTGAAATAGAAGTATTTAAATTGATGTGCTCAAGGGTCTTGTTTGATGGTGGGGTCTGAGTGTTTTTAGTCACTTATGGAGACTCATTCAGATCTTAATATGTATTCAGTGTTAAAAATATGTTAGATTATTGGGTCATTAATTCTTATAATATTAAAAAAATATTTCAATAGATGGAGATCAATATATTTAAAAATATAATTTTATTAACATTGTAGGATTCTATGAGGACCCCTATAGAATGCAAAAGTAGAAAATAGAAATAGTACATATGCTTTGATATTGATACTTGAATTTTCACACATTTTTATTGAGGTGTGTGTGTAGGTTCAAGTGAATAGACACATATATAATGATATAGAGGCAAGTATAAAACTAAAAATAAGGTTGACTACATAATATTTAGAATTTGTTTTTATGGATCAATGTTTAAGACAATATTCCTCTATTTTAAGTAAATATAATATTTTGTTTTAATTTATTTTAATGTTATTTTATAATTTTAAATTGATGGGTTTAGGTAGTAATCAATGTTTTTTTATATTTATTAGATCTTGATTACATAAGACATGAGTGATGGGATTTTTTTGTTTTCTTTTGTTTTGTTATTGTTAAACTTGTCCAACGCCAAGTAAAATAGTATATCTTATACATCTGCATAAATAGGGACATTGCAACTATACGTGCCAATCTTAATTTTCTTTTACACTTATTGCTTATATGTATGTGGAAACATTAATGTATTCCACAAATGGTACATGTGATTGTTGATATTATGTGTTTTATGATGCAACTTATTACTATGAATCGATTGAAAACTTGTTTTGTAACTTTGTCAAATGTAAATCATTACATAAAACTTTATATGGGTATATGATTGTCTATAATTCAATTAGGTACAATATTGTGGTCATTTAAATTATGAAAATAAGTAATAATGACCATTAATCATTACACACCATTATGGTTATTGTTTTAATTACATACATGGCATAATCAAAAGTTCATCTAAAGTACTAGAATTAGTTTTTGCATAGATATATATAACACGATAAGTCATAACCATTTTAGGGTACTTTGAATATGATATTTGGATGACCTTAATTATGATCATTTTCTTGTCTTTGAAAAGGAAACAATACTCACAATTTAGCTCATGGAGTATATAATAGACCCCTAGTGTGCCGACACCATGTGTCAAACAAGTGCTTAACGATGACTTCAAATCTCTTATAAGTGAAAAATGGCCCTTACTACATAGACATGATCTTGTTAGGCCAAGCTTCACCAATCACATGCGTAAACACCTTGAGTGAAATATGGCATTATAACACTTGATGATCATCTACCCTTACAAGTCCTATTGTGATAGTGAAAGGTGTTTAATTCTATTTACTCTACAGGACCTTTCTTGATAGACTATGAAGTGAAC
Organism: Taxus wallichiana var. yunnanensis; assembly: GCA_018340775.1. Lineage (NCBI taxonomy): Eukaryota > Viridiplantae > Streptophyta > Pinopsida > Cupressales > Taxaceae > Taxus > Taxus wallichiana. The sequence continues at coordinate 157,049,874 of CM031236.1, read as the reverse complement.
TCCATAATGAGTTGTTTGATTGAGTATAGTGTGTGCAATTAGGATTGTTGATCATTAGCATTGAGGTGTGGCACTTGATTTCAAAATTTATCTTTGCAATATTCGGGGATTAACATCTTATTTAGGTTAAACTGATTATTGCAAAGTTATGTGCCTTTATTATAAAGATCCATTTATGGTTCATGGTGGTGTTTGACATGATTGTTATCAAATTGTGTGGATCATGTTGCATGATTTGGTGTTTACTATTATTTTTTGACCTTATGGTTATTATACATGATGAAGACATAAACGTCATTATCCTGTTTGAGACCACATGGGGATTGCTTTACATACTAGGTAGAAATTTTGGTATAAACTAGATAATGGTGGTGAATGTTTTAGACCGTGACATTTTCTTGTAGTAATAATAGAAAACCCATTGGGAATTTGACTCTATTATTAACTTATAAACCTAATTTGATTTAGTAGGTATTTTTGTAATGTCAAAATTAGGGTTAATTTGTGATGCCCACAAAACGACTAACTAGGAACACGTAAAAACCTAACACTTATCCCAAAAATCGCGACTATTATTTTTTTATAGAAAAAGGTTACAAGGGTGTTAACCCCTAGGGTACATTAAATTAACTTACACCACTAATCTCAACTTTACGATTGGGGAACCAGGTCTAGTTAAAAGATTAAAATATTCTTAATTTATCTCTAAGGTCCATTAATCAACATTCAACTAGGAAGGTGCCCTAATTTAATTTACTTGGTTAAATGTTTTCTCCTCTTTAATTAATTTCCAATCCCAATATGGTTAACCTCATGTTTAATTATTTTAGTTTCTTTATCCTAATAGCTTAAAGTCCTTTTTATTAAATTCCTAAAACATACTAAGAACTAATAAAGACTTTACACCCCAAGGCAATTAAATGGCCTCATTCACCCATCTACACATACCCTTAAGGATTTAATTTAAACACTTTAAAATACATCCCTAACAAACAAAAGTAGGGTTGATCCTCCACCCTTAGATCCATTCATTTGTGGCCACTATATCCTAAGGTTCCAAACTAACCCTAAATATCCTTATGAATTTTTCTTAAAACCTTTCCTTTATTCTATTCTCCTCATTTGGTCTATTTTCTCTTGTTTGATTTGCAGGTTGGAGCAAAGGAAGCCATGGGAACAAGAGAGGAAGAACTATGGAGGATTTTCTTCAAGATCAAGTTTAGATTAGTTTAGATTGTAGTTTTTATCATTGTAATTTATTTCATTCAAGGATTGAAGGGGATTTTCCTTTCCAAACTGGTTTTATTTCAAGCCATTGTATTTGGGGTTCTCTATTTGGGGCAAACCCTACCCCCATTAATATAAATGAGAAAGAGTGTTTTTAATTTGCTATTTGAAGATTTTATTGCTTAAAACCATGAGATTTTGCCATTTTTGATTCTGGAGATGCGCTTAGTAAAATTATGTTCTTAAAGTTTTAGTTGTTCAAGTTAGAAATAACATAAGCACGGATCCGTGATTTTCCGCCGTAAGTGACAGAAATTCCTCCCAAAGCAAGCCTGGTGGTCTTGGGAACGCCGCCATACCGGGTGACAAACTATGAACCACCGCCTTATAGAGCGGAGGTTTCGAGACTGTCTCTCTTGCTCGAGCGGTAGTTATGAGACCGCCACTCTGCATAGGGTAGCTTGAAATCCTATTTCTTAGAAACAAAACCTAAAATTTTGAGTTTTCTAAAAAAACAAAAGTCACTAATATGTTTAAAAATACATTCTGAACTTGATTTTATGCACCTAAAGTTTCTAGTTGTAAGATTTAGTTCCATTTATTCATTCCTTAGTTAAAACTACTCATTTTAAAGCATTTCTTGTTTCAATAGTAACAACAACAATGAATCATTTTAACAAAATAATCTACTTAACATTTATCACAACTATATACTTCAAATTTGTGGCTTATTCCATTTCCACTATAACTTATATATTCAAAATTAACTATAACAACTTTGCTATTTATTCAAGTTTACTATGCAGACATTTTAAACATCTTACAACTTCTATATTTCTTCTTTCTCTTTACGATAATACAATATAGTAAAAAGTAAACACAGGAAGAAGGAGAGATCCAAGAGTAAGAATAATGGGAAATCAAATTCAAGGGATGACAAATCTAAATCCAGATGTATGGGAATTACCTATTGGAAATGTGGAAAGAAAGGACATGCGAAGAAATATTGTTGGTCAAAGGATAAAGAGAACCAACATCCAGACAAAGGTAAAGATTCAAATAAGAAGGAAAATATCAGAAAGAGAGGTAATGCAAGATGCTCTTATTCTTTCTTTGGATAATAGAATAGAATCATGGGTTCTAGATTCATGAACTTCTTTCCATGCAACCCCTAATAAGGGTTATTTCGAAATTATGTCCAAGGCAATTTTGGGCATGTTTATTTGGGTGATGATGAACCTTGTAGTATTATAGGTAAAGGGGAAGTTCATCTAAAATTGTAGAATGAAAATACATGGGTATTGAAAGATGTGAGGCATGTGCCAAGCCTCAATCTTATTTCTACAGTGGGAAACAAGGTGAAGTTGGTTGCATGGTTACATTCACAAGAACTCTTGGAAAGTCACCAAGGGTGTTTTTGTTGTGGCAAGAGGTAAGAAGGTAGGAACGTTATATTTATCTACACCGTGTTATTGATTCATTTTTTGTGTTATCTACTTGATTCATATGCATGCATGTGGCATAACTCGGTTGGGCCATATGAGTCAAAAAGAAATGTAGATCTAGAGGCTAAGGGTAAGTTATCATATTTGAAAGATTTCGATCTTGATTTTTGTGAGCATTATATCTTTGGAAAGAAAAATAGAGTGAGATTTCTCAAAGTTGGGGCAACTAAGAAGGAACAAAATTTGGATCTTGTACATTCAAATGTGTGGGAACCAAAGCTTAGGTAGATTCTCATAGAGGATCCCAGATTATGTTACTTTCATTGATGATGCTACAAGGAAGGTATGGGTTTATTGTATTAAATGTAAATCGATGTTTTTGAAAATTTTAAAAGATGGAAAGCCCTTGTTGAGGATGAATCAAATTCAAAGTTAAAGTACCTTATATCTAACAATGGTGGTGAATGCCATGTAGCAAGGCTTTCAATGATTATTGTTCAAAGACATGGAATACATAGATAAAGGACGAGTTCCAAGAACACCACAAGAGAATGGTTTTGTAGAAATAATGAACATGACAATCATGGAATGTGCTAGAAGTATGAGGATACATTCTAGATTGCCCTTGTACAAATAAGATGAATCATCATGTCTCACGATTCCTTGAGGTACTTAGAGTGGAGTGAAGAGAATGCGTGATTTCTTTGTGTAGATAGTCCAAAATGTTTTCTTATTTGCTCGATTATGCTAAGCTAAATTATAGTATATGAAAAAACAAAAACACAAATAGTGTATTCTTTTTCTTCTTAGGACCAAAAACAAAAACAAAAAAATAGATTATCATGGGCTCGTTGATGAACATGGAAATAGCTCCACGCTTTTTGAATAAAATATAAGTTGGCGTGTTAGCATGAACTCGCCCAACATAAAGGGTTGCAATGTTATTTTTCTTCACTATCTAGACAAAATAACTATTGAGTGATTATGAACAAAAATGACACTATTTATTTTTCCGTTAATTATTTATTTAATATACAAAATTAAAAAAATATTCCAATAAAAATTTGGTTTTTTAAAGAAATAATTGTTTTTTGAGATTTTAAGAACTCAATGAAAATTTGGTTTTTAAACAATAATTGTTAATTTTTTTAAGAACCCTTACTAATTTAACTCCCTCTATAATTATACTTGAGAAGTTATAGGAACGAATATGAAGGAGTCAGTTAAATTGTGGGGTTCGCTAAACGCGGGCAACAAATTTCTTAGTAGCCGCCGAAGACTTCCACACCGACCCTCCATTTTTTCCTTGTTTTTTCGTGGAGCTTTCTAGTCTACGAGAAGACTTATTTGGAGCTTTCTACAACTTTCTTAATACGAAAAATCTTGAGGAGACTAGTCACTGCACATTGTTTGGAGCGATCATGGGACCTCACCCTCAGTCCCTTCCGCACGTTATATTAAGGATATATATATTCAGTTCACCAAAGGAGTTTCTTGCATTCGTGGATGTATTTGAGCCATTAAAATCATTCACCTCCAATGAGTTTGTTTTGGGCAGCCGTTGCATTTCTGCTTTCGCTGCAGATTAGTTGGGGTTTTACATGTTTCAATGATGAAAGGAATTTGTTGTTGCAGTTCAAGGAAGGTCTTCACGACCCCTCCCATCGACTCAACACGTGGAATGCTTCCACCGACTGTTGCCAGTGGAAAGGAGTCCATTGCCACAATGGCTCAGGCCACGTCATTCGTCTGGATCTCCGCAATCCTCGTGGCTACAATCCGGCCACCGTTTTGAGCGATTTAAGCGCCGATGCTCTTTCCCGCTTCTATCGCAGTGATGTTCTTCCAGTTCCCCCTGTGATTAAAGCTGACATTCTTTCCCCGTTGATAAGGCTGCAAATGTTGGAACACTTGGATCTCAGCCACAACGCCTTCATCGGTGCTGCCATCCCTCGGGAACTGCACACGCTCAAGAATTTGTATTATTTGAACCTGTCAAACGCCGGATTTGTGGGGGTGATTCCCCGAGAGTTGGGGAACATGTCCAAGTTGCAATACTTGGATCTTTCTACAAATTACTACCTTCCGTTTTTATCCATTGCTTTGAAGACTGTCGACAAGCAGATGTGGATTGGAAACCTGAGAGGTTTAAAGGAGCTGTTCCTGGACGCGGTGCATATGAGTCAAGTGGCAAGCGATGACTGGGGCAAGGCTATCTCCACCATGCCCAACCTGAAGCGTCTTCAAATGTCCTACTGTGAGCTGTCTGGACCAACCCCCTTCCCTTGGAAATCTTACAGGAATAACCTACCTCCAACTCAATGGCAATCCCTTCATATCGCCCATTCCGTCTCACTTACAAAATCTGTCGAATCTGGTTTCTCTGAAACTCAGCGACTGTTATCTCAAAGGTTCCATCCCTTCTGATCTGTTGAGACTTTCAAGACTGCAAGAAATTGACTTAACTGTCAACGAAGACTTGGGGGAAGCTTTCAAGCATTCTGCCGCAACACTCTGCGTCGCTTGATACCCTTTTTCTTTCAACAACAAATGTCAGTGGACCTATTCCAGATTCTATTTCCAACATCTCATCCTTGACTGTATTGGATATTTCCAACTGTCTTATTGAAGGTATGCTTCCTCCCACCTTGGCCAATCTTACAGCACTTTTTAAGTTGGATCTCTCATTAAACAGGCTAACAGGGAAGATCCGCTATTTGGGACAAAATATGCCATAGGAAGCTCATTTCCTTTGGCCTATATTGATCTTTCCTACAACCAGTTGGATGGTTCTATTCCCCTCGTGATGTTGCATGCATTTGCGAAGCTCCGGTATGTGGACTTAAGTGGGAACCAATTGAGCGGCAGCATCCCATCCCCTGCAGATAAGCTCAACTCCCTTTCATGGCTGGATCTGAGCAACAACGAACTTACGGGTAAAATCCCTTCACTGGCTAATCTAACGTCCCTAGTTAAGCTTGACCTGAGTAACAATCTCTTGAATGACACGATCCCGTCTGCAATTGGTCAACTTCTTTCTCTCAAAACCCTTGATCTAAGCAACAACAAATTAGGAGGTGTCATCCCTACCGAGATTTCAAAGCTTTCTAAAATGAAGGTCCTTTCCCTCTCCTCTAATCGGTTAAGTGGAAACCTTTCAGAGTGCCACCTTCAAAACCTCTCCAGCCTTGTTTCTCTGGACATTTCGAATAACATGGTAACTGTGAAAGTCAGTCCAACTTGGATTCCTAAAACCTCTTTCAGAACATTGAAATTAAGCTCATGCAACATAGAAGGTCAGCTGCCCGCATTCCTAACAACTCAATATGCCATTTCCTTTTTGGATTTTTCCAAAAACAGATTAGTTGGCATACTTCCGCTGTGGATATGGGAATTTCCTGAACTTATACATCTCAACCTGTCTTATAATCAGTTTGCAGGGGATTTACCTTCGAAGTTAATGTGGCCCAAAAATTGAAAGTTCTTGACTTGCATGGCAACAACTTACAAGGTCCGCTTCCGGTTCCTCCTCCCACAGTGATTGCGTTGGACTTGTCACAAAATCAATTTCGTGCATCCATTCCAGCTGAAATTGGTAAGAATTCTCTCAGTTATCTGTCTCTCTCTAACAATAATCTCAGCGGTAGCATTCCACCTTCTCTCTGTGAAGGAGGGTTTATGCAGATTCTCGATTTGTCGAACAACAGTCTTGGAGGTATGATTCCTGCAAGTTTGGGACACTGCTCTAATCTTGAGGTGTTGAATTTGCAAAATAATATTTTAGAAGGTGAGCTGCCAGCGGAGTTAGGGAACATGACTTCGCTTCAAACATTGAAAGTTAGTCAGAATCGTCTAAATGGGTTTCTCCCAACCCTTGTAAATAGCACAAGTTTGCAGATATTGGATGTGGGGCACAACAACATGACAGGCACCATTTCAGATTGGACTGTGGAGCTTCCTAATCTTAAGATTTTGGTCTTAAGATCAAACAGATTTGAAGGCAGAATACCTGTTCAACTAACCAAATTGCCATTTCTTCAAATATTGGATCTTTCCATGAACAACTTTTCAGGAGCAATTCCAGGCAGCATTTCATAATTGAAGGCAATGACAAACGACTCAATGGATCTAAGAGGCTATGAATTTGGAACGATAACAGGTTCAACATATGTAGAGAAAATTATCATCAGGATCAAAGGGCTGGAGTTGGAGTATGTGAGATCTTTGAGATTAGTAAAATGTCTTGATTTATCAAGCAATAATATAGCTGGTCCTATTCCTCAAGGCATGGGATTACTTATGGGTTTGATTGTTCTTAACATTTCAAGAAACTCTATTACTGGTGGTATCCCAAGCTCAGTGGGAAAGATGGTGGTCTTGGAGTCACTCGACTTCTCACGAAACCAAATCTCTGGAAAGATTCCTGTAGAGTTGTTAGATCTCACATTCCTGAGTTTTCTAGATCTGTCCAACAATAATCTTAGCGGGATTATTCCGCAAGGGAACCAATTCTCAACATTTGACGCCTCGTCCTTCTCAAATAATTCAGGGCTATGTGGTTACCCACTCAATATGACCTGTTGCGAGCTTCAGCTCAATAAAATCTGTCCAGCAAGAAAAGAGAGGGAGCGGAAAGTTCCAGTAAGAAAAGAGGGCGATGCAGAGGCAGAGGATGAGGAGGAAGATACATGGTGGGCAGTGGGGGTGGGACTGAGCTATGGAGTCGGGTTTTCTCTTGTGATCGGAGTGTTATGTTTTACCACAGGGTTGAGTAGAAAGTGCTTCCACTTGATGGACAGTGTTATCATTTACCTCTTTGAAAGATTCAGAAAATAATTGTTGTGACCTGCACGTCTGTATGTGGAAATTTTAGAATACTTTCTTCCTGCCAAATGGAAATATTTAGATAGATGTGGGTTAGGGTCCCCGCTGCTGGATTTTGACGTTCAATGTTATATTTTACAATACAGTCTAAAAAATTATATAGATGTCATTTGGCCTTCAAAATTTAATATGCACATTTATGCTTATAAAAATTATTACAAAATACATATTTTAAATTAAATTTTATATGGATGTTGTTATTCTTTGTAATATTACCTTATAGTTCTTAACTTTTATTTAATTCTCTATAATGGATTGAAGTAATAAATTTCATAGTTTTCCACATATTCATTTTCCTCCCTAAAAATTAATGTTGCATTAATTAATATGAATATCCATAAACATATCATTAAAATTTATGAGAATATAAAAACAACATTTTAAATTACAATTTTAAAATATTTATTAAAGAAAATGATAGAAATGATTCACTCAAAATTTGTAACACCCGCTAAATTTTGCCCACACGAAACCTAAAAACAACCTAGGGCAAGTTAGAAAAATTATGGAGTAATTTTTTTTTTGAAAAGTATGCTCGCAAAAAGTTTTGAATTAAGAGTTGTCACATTCTTGTTTCTAAGTTACTTAAATTAATAATATGATTTTTTTAAAATCTCCATTATAATAAAATAATAAAACTCTCAATACCTTTTAATAAACTTAGTTAGCCTAAGGTATGGTTTAGGTTCCTAAATGCTATTTTGATAAACATTTAAATTTCACTATAGTCAAACTTGCACAAATTAATCCCATGGGTAAAAGGGGTCTTTTTAATTAAATACTAAAGTTATATTAATCCCACAAGGAGACAAGGTTCAAAAACAAATAACAAGGTCCTTAATTTAGCACAAGGGTGAGAAATATAATCCCACCCCCTACACAACTAAAGTGCCCCCTAAAAGTCAACCCATGCATTTTAAATTTAAATTTTGAATTTCCTCTCACCCACTTCCCACCTACTTTTTGTAGGGATGAATCTCATCCATTGGATGGATTCATTTAGGGCCCTTGGATTTAGAAAACCCTCTAACCCTAAGTTTTCTTATGAAAAGCTTATTTCTCTTTGTTTGGCTTATTATTTCTTTGTTTTGTTTTGCAGATTGGTGGAGGAGGAGGTGGAAGCCATGAAAGGCCACCTCAAGCTTTTGGAAGGATACACATGCTTCATTTATTTTCTTATTTTATTTACACCCTCACCTAGGGTTTCAATGTATTTATTTATTTTATTTAACTCATATTTTTAAGATTTGCCCAAATGGGCTTATGGGTTTTGCCCCATTTTAGTGATATGGTTAAATTTGATATATGTTTTCATTTGGGTATGAGAATATATATATATATATATATATATATATATATATATATATATATATATATATATATATATATATATATATAATTAAAAGGAATTTAAACCAACCATTACTTGGCACAAAGGGTTATCTTTTTACACAAATTACAGAGGAGGGGAAATGCACCAATTTGAAATCATTTGAGGGGGTTTAATGTTAATAGACAATAGTTTGGGGTTAGGGGAGGGTCGTTGACCCCACCTACCATCCCATTTGATAATGGGGTGGGGGTAGGGTCGGCGACCCTCCCCTAACCCTATTCCCTACGAAAACTAATACAACCCGCAAATGTAAACTTCTAGGTGCTACATAGTCAAATGATTAATCTTTGTTTTGTTTAAAAAAGTATAGAGTAAGACTTGTTTTTTTACACACACACACACACATACCGTAACGTCCGCTAAATTTACCCACACGAAACCCAAGAACAACCTAGGGCAAGCTAGAAAAATTATGGAATAATTTTTTTGAAAAACATGCTCGAAAAAGGTTTCAATTACAGTTGTCACATTCTTGTTTCTAAGTTACTTTAAATTAATAATATAAATTTTCCTTTTTAATCCCCATTATAATAAAATAATAAAACTCTCAATACCTTTTAATAAACTTAGTTAGTCTAAGGTATGGTTTAGTTTTCCCCTAAATGTTATTTTGATAAACATTTAAATTCCACTATAGTCAAACTTGCACAAATTAATACCAAGGGTAAAGGGGTCTATTTAATTAAATGCTAAAGTTATATTAATCCCACAAGGTGACAAGGTTTAAAAACAAATAACAAGGTCCTTAATTTAGCACAAGGGTTAGAAAAATAATCCCACCCCTTACACAAATAAAGTGGCCCCTAAAAGTCAACCCATGCATTTTAAATTTTAATTTTCTCTCACACACTTCCCACCTATTTTTTGTTGGGATGAATCTCATCCATTGGATGGATTCATTTGGGGCCATAAGATCAAGGGATTCACTAACCCTAAGTTTGTTCATCAAAGGCTTCTTTCTCTTTTATTTGACTTATTATTTCTCTTTGTTTTTCTGATTGGACAAGGTAAGAGAAGGAGGAAGCCATTAGAGGCCATCTCAAGCTTTTTGAAGGATACACATGATCCATAGGTTCTCTTGTTCTATTTATACCCTTACCTAGGATTCCAATGTATTCATTTATTTTTGTTTATTTCATTTGAATAATATTTGCCCAAATGAGCATATGGGTTTTGCCCCTTTTTGTGATATGGTTAAATTTTGATATATGTTTTTCATTTGGATAAAAGAATATATATATATATATATATATATATATATATATATATATATATATATATATATATATTAAAATTTTTTTATATATTAGAATATACCCAAAATAAGAACATACAGGATTTATATATATAAAATATATGTATAATATATATATGTGTAGCGTGTGTATTGAAAATCTTCTTTTTATATATTAGAATAAAGCCGAAATAAGAACATACAGGATTTATATATAGAAATATTTGTATAAATATATATGCGTGTATCTATCTTATATATATATATAAGAATTTTGAATGGCGCGGATAGGGTCGTGCATAGTCTACAAAATCCATAGAGGCCAACAAGGTTCAATAGGGTTTAATTTGTTTTAAAATTTGTGTAGGAGGGGGAGGCCACCACCCCACCCCACCTCCCATCCTATAGTATATGGGTTGGGGGTGTGTGGTCATGACCTCTCGACCCCACCATTTCCATAAAACCAAACCACCACTAAGCCAAAGGCCGCGACAAAACAAAACCCACCCAAAATCTATATAAACTTTATCAAAATTATTATTAATATTAATATTACTAATATTTCAATATCAATATCGTGACGGAAAATCGTACATGGTATCGAGTTGAGATCGGATAAACGTGCATTCATTATCCGAGTTGCGATTACTCTTGGAATCTTGCTAACGTATCTAACAAGTTGTTCTTAGAAAGTTGTTTTGGTTTGTTGTGTTCTTCGTGCATGCGGCAGGTATTCCCAAGCTTTAAGGGGTTTTGCAGCCTACATTTAGCTAACTACAGCTCAATTTAGAAGATTAGCTATAATAGAGGTTGTTTATTTTTTATTTTTTAATATTAATTAAACTAAAAAAAATTTAGATCTCTGGCTTTTTTGGCTCTCTATGTTTTCATGGTGTTTTGTAGATTCAGGTTCAAAATTGCAGGTTAAGGTGTTTGGTGTTTTTTGTGCTCAGCCACGAGCTCTCTCCATTCACCACCTCTCCTTTGCTCTCCACCAAGTTTGTTCAACTCGCCACGAGTTCTCTCCTCCACCGAGCTACACCTTCCTCCCAACCAATCTCATTCAATCAGCTTGCCATGAGGTCTTTTCAAATTGGCCTCGTTTTCAAAATATGTGGTTTGGAGTGATGGTTAAAATTTGAAGGACATTTGTTTTGGTGTGTGGTTTTTAACTGGCCGAGTCATTTTCTAGCCCGTGAGCTCGCCACCAACTCCTTCGAGCTTCCCTCTCTACCGAGTTCCTCCTCGTTTTTGCCTCAATCGAGTTCCCTCAAAGCATTTTTTTTTTTTTGCTCAAGCTGGTTTATTTTCTCCGGCCGAGCTTCATTTTCCTCCTGGTCGAGTCATCCTTGGCCGAGTTACCTCATGTTTGCCTTGTGTAATTAGCTCAATTTTTTTGGCGTGTTGGCTTTGCCCCGAGCCTTCTCTCCTCTCTTCCCGCGTGGTCCTCTCTCGTGCCCTTGGCTTTGGCTCTTCTTGCCTTTGCTTTCTTTCGGCGCTCAACCACCCCACACCGCTAAGCCGCTATCTCCAAGAGTTCTTTCGCTCCCTTACGTGCCGACCGAGCCCATCGAGCCTCGTCCTCAATGGCTCGCTCTCTCCCGTGTGGTCACCTCTCCTTGGGCTCACCCCGAGCCCATCCTCCTCGACCCCACTCTGTCCCCCACTCCGAGCTCCCTGCTCTCCTCCACATGCCCATTGAGCCCACCACATACCTCGGTCTCCTCACCTTAGTCTCCTCCCCTCGAAACACCCAACTCGTTCCCCACCGATCCCTAAGTGGGTGTTTTCACATCTTTAAAAAGGTGGTATTTTTAAATTTTTGCAAAGGGGGTGTTCAAATTTTTAGGGGGAACTTTATTCCAAAGGGAGTATTTAATATTTGAATTTAATTCGGATTTAGATCTTAATTAGGTTTTTGTAATTAACTATATTTAATTAGATTAAATCTATTTCTATTAATTACAAATCAAATTTATATTATTTACAATTAATAATATTTTAAAATCATCTTTTCAATAACGGTCATTATCATTTTTTAGTCCAATAGCTCTAAAATTAGCTAAATCAGACGTTTCTAAATAGTAAAATTTAAAGCATTATTATTAATTTTTTTGCTAATCATGCGCTCAAGTGTGCAGTGACACTCTGAGCACCTATTTTCCTTCCGAGTGCATTTCCAACATTCTAGCGATTATCTGGACCTTCTTGTGTCCATTTTCTCATTCAGTATTTTACCCTTATTATTGCTTTGCGACTAGTGAGCACATCTCGCCATAGTTTTGCAGCAAGGGTGTAGTGCCCACTTTCCTTTCGACAACTTTTGTTACTAATCATGATACTACCGATTATATTATAGACGTGATTATGATCCTTATTATAGTATGATGATAGATGTAGATCATGGATTATTGTTGGCTTGATTCAGTTATGATGCATGATGATTATTAGAGGTATTTTGGATATTGATGATGGTATACTATTTGACATGGTTATATTATGGATGTTGTGCGAGACTTGTGATATTTGGATATTGTGAGTAGACCTAGAAATGAAAATTATTGGATGATGATATAATTATTGAGTAAAATTACAAATGATATTGCTAGATTGCTTTGATGTTGTTGTGATTCATATATCTAGATGATTTTGGTAATTATATTTGTATTATTTTGGATGTTCTGATATGGCCACGAGGCCGAAGGAGGTATTTGTGTTTTGCAGGTTTAAAATATCACAACAAACATCGGGGATGGAGACCAACCACATTGGAATTCTAGATGAATTCAACAAGGTCACCATGGCAACTAGTATTTGTTTGTGTGTGTTAGGGATTCCCATGGGGGATCACCTTTAATTGTGACCAAGGGGTTTTATGTATTTTCTTTTATTTTGGTCCCTTTGTTTATGTTTGCATGTGTTTATTTTGTGATGCTTTTACCCCTTTCATTAATTATTAAATGGTGTGTAAATTTTGTGAGTAATCATATTGTTAAAATAAATAAATCAAATATGTCATAAGAAGGTAATTAATGAGAGTTGTTGGCCATGATTTAAAGTGATATAAGTATGTGTAAGAGATGTGTAAGTGATGTGTAAGTTAACTTTTGAGTGTGAAACACTCCACCATCTTAAAAATTTGAATTTGTCCTTGGAGGCTATTTTGAGGCTTGTGGGACAAGTTAAACTTGTCCCATACCCCTTAAATTTAATTACCAACCATACCTATGGTTGGGGAGTTGAGATTAGACTTTTATAATGCTTTTGAGAAGGTAGATTGTAGGTTTTAATTACACTTTTCTTACATGATTTAATCTCAGTCCTTTGGGGTGTGGGTTGGATTTGAGTGTGTAAGTAAACTGTCATATTATTCACCCACCTATTTATTATGCATTGGAGAATGAAGTTGACTTTTGGGTTGGGGTTGAAGATGTGTGATATGGCATCCTACGTGGATCTGCCTCATCCTCTTCCCTTCCCTCTTCTATAAAATTTGAATGGCTTGCCTTGTTTTGGGGTTGCTTCATTTTGGAGACTTTATTCTTGGGTGAATTCCTTGCTGTTTTGGGAGCTCTTGCTTTGAAGAAGTTTTTTGGGAAGATTGTTGCATGCTTGTGCTTGGCTATTTTGGATTGCTTGCATTGGGATAAAGCTTGTTGTTTTGGAACTTGGAACAACTCCATCATGGAGAGGTAGGAGCTTGACTCTTGAAATGCTCTTCTTTTATGAATGTAAGTGTTAATGTATGAATGTTTTGGCATGTTTGTGGGTTGTTGGGTAGATGGCCTAGGAATGGTGTAGGAGAAGACTATGGGGTTATATTTTGTGGGAGGCACAAGTGTGTTTTAGGGAGGTATAAGGGTGGAGGGAGTTGGGATTTGGGTTCCACCTTACAAAAGAAATAAATTGCATTTATTTACTCATTATGGGGTGCCATAAGAGGTTGGGGAGGCATAAGGAAATGTGAGGAATAAGGGGTACTTGGGGGAGGCATAAGGGCATGTCAGGGATTTGAAATGACACACACACACACACACACACACACACACAATATGTATGTATGTATGTATGTACACACACGTGTGTGTGTGTATGTGTGTGTGTGTGTGTGTGTGTGTGTGTGTGTGTGTGTGTGTACATATATACATACATATATACATATGTATGTATGTATGTATATGTATAGACACACACACACACACACATATTTTGGTGGTTTGTTCTCAGGTGGTGATACCCATTTCCCTTTGGGAGGCATAAGCAACATCCCCCATAGTTTCTTGCTCCTTTGGCTTGCTTGATGAAGCCTCAGTAATTTTTGTCATGTTTTAATGTAGTTGTAAACTACATTCTATTTTGGACTATATTTTTATTGAGAAAAAACTACTTGAGTGTTTGTGGAAGCCTGTTATTGCCATGAGTTAGATCACATCTTTTATTGCTTTGTGGTTGGGGTCAGGGGCCAATGAAGAAGGATGGATTCTCCTCTTCATTAGATGTCTTGGTTGGGTGGAGAGCATTTCCTTTCCCCTACTTTTGTTGTGATCAAATTGGAAGAATGAGAAATCTGCATGTTGTTGTTCTGGAGCTGAGATAAAGACAGTTTGAAAATCCCTTGTGAAATGAAATCTTATTGTAGCCCCTTTCCCACTTGAAGTGGATGATCTGTGTATTCATTATAATGGAAAGATACTTTGTATTGGCAATGAAAGTGGAAATTTGAAATGTAAAAGAGTTATACTCTGTATTCTGTTTTGGAAAGAATGTGAAAGAATGACACGTGTTTTGTATGTTGTATTTTGAAATCAAATGGAAAGGAGGTTGTAAGAGTTTCATTTGAATTAATGGAAGTGTTTTCCTTGTTCATATGATATTCTTCCATTGGAAATCTGTATTTAACATGTTCTATGAAATCCCTGTTTGGAAAAGAGGAAAAGTGAAACACGTGAGAAGAAAATGTAATATTCCTACTGTTTATATATATATGATTTTGGAAGGAATAAAAGAAGGATGTTACAAAGTTGTCTTTTGGAATCAATAAATGATGTATCACCTTTCTCAAATTACATAGTGGCATTGAATCTGATCTTTTAAATGTAATTGAAATCTCTATTTGAAAGAAAGAAATGCGTATAAAGGAAATGTAATATCATTCTTTGAAATATGTAAAAAATTGGAAATCAAAGATGTATTATAGTTTTTGAATAAGTTGAATTAAATCAACTGAATGCATTAGATTAGGTTTGGAACACATTATAATACTTGGAAGAAGAAAATGGCAAATAGACCTTTTAAAATTTGAACTTTGTCCTATTTTTTCCAATTGACAATTATTTAATCCCAAATGCTCAGACCGAATCTGCAACAAAGGAATAACAAATGAAACATTAATTTGGGCATAATAAGATCTAACCAAATTCATCTAGACATTAACACTTAAGGAAATTCTTATAAAACTTAGCAAAATCGGGCTCAAACCATTTTGCAGTCGTGTTGTTGTCAAGAAATGTAAATGTTCAAATTACAAATCAATCAGACAAATTGAATCTTGAAATCTCTCTTAAATACACCTAAGAAAAATTTTCCATGTCTATTTGACATGTTGAGAGAGGGACAAGAACAAATTGAACAAATTTAATAAGTTAAAATTTACTACTTGCACCGTAAAATCCTAGAGAACGTTTTCATGAAATTGACCGCTTAAACTTTATCAAAATCAAAAATTAATTATTCTTGGGTAAATAGGATGTCGAGAGCTTTCCAAAAGTCCTCGTTTCTCCAAAACCAAGCCCTATATCAAAATTTAGGCCTTGTGAAGTTTTTCCTTCACTTGGCATCAAAATTTTTTGGGAAAAATTTCCTTGGCGGGCCCGAATTTTTCCCTTAGAACTTCAGAAAATTTTTGGGAAAATTTTCCTTTTTTTGCCCACCGACCCACAAATGACTAATCGTGAGGTTGACATATGGCACCATGAGGCGTCTGGAGGGGCAAACCCCTTTTTAAGCTTAGCGCTCTGAAAATTTTGGGAAAATTTTCCAAATTTTTCCCGCCGTCCCGCCAGCCGAAACCAATCAAGTGATGCCACGTGGCATCATAAGGCATCGACGGAGGAGCGGGTCCTTTTTTTCCTTTTTTATGTTTAAGAAAACTTTGGGAAATTTTTCCAAGTATTCCATGCTCGTTAGCCCGCAATAATCAAGGAGCCGCCACGTGACATTGCGAGGTGCCGACAAAGGCACGGGTGAATGCTACCCTCTCACTAAATTAATTTTCTCCCCATCGCCCGCCTTCCCGCATTGGCTTGAGGAGGCGCCACGTGTCCCTTATGGACTCATGGGAGTGTGGGCACAAAGTTGGATTTTTTCCTGTGAGGGAAAATTTCCAAAAGTCTCCCCGTGACCCGCCGACCCACCCTTGGGGAAAATTTTCACCCCTGGGCCCGCAGGCCCACCCTTGGGAAAATTTTCACCCCAAGGCCCACCGACCCATAACTTGAAAAATATGAGGAGTTAGGAGGACTTCTTTATATCTATGGAAATGTGAGGAAACTTCCTATCCAATGGGAATGATTCAGGGAAAATTTAAAGGCATTAAATTTGAGAAAAATCAAGTTAAACTCGTAATCCCGTTAGAGAGTGGGTATGGTGAGGAATTACCCTCCGAACCTAATCAATCTTCTAACCTTAAATATTGGACCTTATGACCTCTAATAATTGTTAATAAAAGAAAAGTATGTCCTAGTGGATTAGAATTGTTCTAGAACCCTGTTAGTGACAATCGTTGTAGATTCTTTAAAAAAAATTATTCCATAATTTTCCTATTTAACTCTAGGTTGTTTTTGGGTCTCAAGTGGGTTGTTTTAGCGAGCGTTATAAAGGGGGTATCCATTGCGATGTGAGACACTTTTTCTCACAAATAGGATTTGTTTTTGTCTGTTTTCATGTTTTTTGCAAGATGTGCTTGTAGACGGTTTTATCTTCTTTGTATTTTACAAAACTTATTTGTGGTCTCCTCTCTTGCGCATTATTACACTAATTGCAAGACGAGTTACAAACTGTTTCATGATGCATGTTCGGACCCGATTATATCCAATGCACTCAACTATAAAGTTTTGAAAGCAGGGGGTTACTATATTGTCCAGGTGGTTGTGATTCTTTTTACATTCCTTCTCTCTCTTCACGATGGATGCTCATTCATTTCCTTTGCTCACACCATTCAAAATTTTTGAGTGGAGATCAAAAATAATTACTGGAACTAAGGGTTAAAGGTTTATATCGCATCACATTGGGAAATGAGACTCGAACCTTAAAAATCTAAGTGGTTTAACTGTAGTGATCAAGCTTTAGGTTTTCTCTGCAAATTTGTTTCTCCTGACTTGCTCTTCCTCATCGAGTCATCTAAAACACCAAATTTAGTGTGGAAAACATCGATGAAGTGTTTGGACAACAAGACGAACTAAGAGCCCATTAGTTGGAAAACTAAATTACTAGGTTTAAATCCTAGTGACTTTGAAAACCTACAAGCCTTCTTCTCAAAGTTTGTTCACACTAGATTATTGCTAAAGGAATGTCAAGTAGAAAAGAAAGATTCCCAATTGATCTTGTCGATTCTTTCTAAGTTAGGTCCCGATTACTCTGTCTTCGTGTCTACTTTTTACGCTACAAAAGTTTCCTTGGACAAGGATTGGAATATGCCCTCCTTTGACTCTTTTTCATCCCAACTCATTCGAGAACAGGAAAACTCATTCAAATGGGGTCTCTCAAGTCCAAGTCACATGCCCTTGTAGCAAGTACTAGTAAGGAAAAGAAGACTGATAATAAGATAGAGAAAAAGGATCAAACTAAGAAGGAAACCAAGACCAAACCTAAATTTAACATGAACACTTTGACTTCTGAGCCTAGAGCACAGAAAGACAAGTTTTTGTGTTCCTATTGCAAGAAGTCTTGTCATAGTGAGCATCTATGTATGAGAAAACAAATTGATCACCTTACTCATTTACTTGAGAAAAATCAAATAGGTGTTCCTGAGTCTATCAAACAAAATGCTCTGAAGGATGAGTCTTCTACTGCAAGAGAGTCTAAATCTGATAAGAAGAGAGGAAACGCCCTTGTAGCCCAATTTGTCCCTTCATCAATTTGGATTATAGATTCTGGTGCCTTGCACCACATGGCTTCTTCACCTATTGAGGTTCTTCAGCTCTCTGATTCGGATTTTGACTCCACAGATGATGGTGTTGTTGAGCGTGCTCCTCTTCTTGACCCTCAGACTTTTGAGTCTTTTGATTATGATAGTAGTGATGATGAGGACTATGTCCCTTCTCACTCGAGTGACAAATCTTCTGATTCTGAGCTTAATTCTCCTGGTCCTATTTGGGCTAGAAAAAATTTACAAAGTGCTAGAGATTTAGTTGAAGATACTTCGGATATGAGACGTACTCACTCAAATTTTGTTGGACCCCACTCTTTCTTTGCCTTTGCTTCTGATTATGTTGGCTCATCTATTTCCTCGTGTGATGACAGCCCATGACACGTAATCACTTGGTTCTATTTCGATGATGAGGATTGTGTACCCAATTCTAATATCGAGACTACTAGAGAGGACTCTTCTCTTCCTTCTCTCACTATTCCAGAGAGTGTTGACACATCCCATATCTCATCAAATATTGAGTAGTCTTGTATACATGATCACACGCTCATCACACTCCGCCTCTTTTCGACCTTCGTGTGTGTGAGGCCCATTTCACTCCTCTACCTTTATTGGATGACTCGTACTCTATCTCGACATTAATCTTCTTGTTAGGAAATAAGGGATAAAATATGCGGAATAATCCCTCACAGAATTGTAATAGTAGAAACTAATATGCAGAAAATATTACAGATCTCAAATAAAATTACAAAATAAAATAACACAACACAAAGAGACTGTATTTAATGTGGTTCACCCAATTTGGGCTACGTCCACCAAGTATCACTTGCTCGATTTTATTACAAGCCACCACTCTCTCAATACAATACCAGATTTGTTTAGAGCTATGCTCAAAAACTCTACAAAATTCACACCCAAATTCAAAACACATATGCAATATTATATTACATCTACCATATGCACAAAACCATATAAATAGACAATTTCTTAAGTAATTTTACAAAATCGTGGGTATCAAAACCTTGGGCCAAAACCATCCCATAAACCTATGGGTCAAAAATCCCGCCAATATGAGAAAATACATTTCGATATATCGTGCACATTTTAAGGCCAATTTTTTTTTCAAGGGTTACGCCTAGACCCTACTCAAGGCCCATCTCAGCCCCAAACCCCTGGTGAGACAATCGTGGAAAGTGTACAAGACTCTTAGTTTACAGCCTTCAACACTTCCTCGCATGAAAATAGGCTTCACAACCTAACACTTCTGCTTTTATTGAGGCCCTCATTGGGATGAGTATCTGCTTGACCTTAGTCATCTTTTCGCAAACTACACTTGTGATGTACTATAGTTTCCTCATCCATCTATATGTATTTTAGAGGAGTTCATCATCTCTGTTGTTAGGAGTGCCCCTTCAGGAACTCTTACCACTTCCACTTTTCCGAAGACTTTCATTGATCCACCCTTGTTTGTGGATCCTTTTTCTGTTGTGAGGGATGTTTTGTTGCCTTCAAATCAGTTCGACATTATTTCTACATGTGTTCACCCTTCATACTGGAGATAGTTCTACACTCGTGACATTACCTTTGGTTCCTCGCACTCACTGCTAGACCTATGTCACACTTTCCTGACCAGACTTAAAGTTCTTCGTGCTATCTTGTCTTCGATTTCCTTTGTGGAGTGGGCATACTTCCAGCACATCATTTCTGTCCTTCCTAGGGGCAGACAAAAAGTTTGGTGCGGATGGCTCTTCTTCAGCCCAGAGGCAGAGGATCTCATCATCGACATTCTTCTGGGAGACTTCTTAAAGCTACAGATTTCAGATCCATCCATGGCATCTTTTGCATCCATCTCGTCTCCCTATTCCTCTCTCTTCTTCATATTTCCGAGAGATTTCCCTTTTGTACATGGGTACCTTTACAGGCTAGTCTATGGCCAGGACCCATCTTTGGCATCTTTCTTAGATTAGAGAGTGTTTTGTTCTCTTGTGGTGGATGTTTTTCCCACTGGGTTTTCCTTCATTGCTTGGGTTTTTCATGGGTACCTCATCAGGCTTTGTGTTGGGACCCATTTCTAGTCTTCTTCTTCATTCTAGAAGATGTTCTTTCAGATATGGGCACCTTATACGGCCTTTAGTTACTAGGCCCCATTGACACATCTTTCTTAGTTGTTTAGGAGTGTTTTCTTGTTCTGTTCGACTCATCATTGCCACTACCCTATCTTCGATGAAGGGGGTGTTGGTGTGAGTGATCCTATGTGTCCTCCACTCACATATGGAGGGTCATCTCACATGGGTGATTTCATTAGGGTTAGCTTGTGTTTCATGCACTAGGGTTACTTAGCATCGTATATGTATCCCTTCATTTGACATTTATGAGCATGCCAAGACACTCCGTTGTCTTTCTTGTATGTGCAAGCTTTGTTCTATTATGTAATTTCTTCCATTGATTGATCGATTCATCCTTGTGATTATGCTGGACCTATCACGATTCCATCCGAGTGAAACTTCTTCGTGGTGCATTTAAGTTCTTTCCATCTAAGCATACAAAGTTTGACTTTATTTCAACAATACAAGGAAATGAACAAATATAACTTATCTATCCATCATATGCCTTCCAAATAATACAATAGAAATTGATGTTTCTTTCCTTACAACATACAAATTTCAAACATTCCCACAAGAGGTTTACAACAAGATTTTCCAATAATTTTAAAACAAGAATAACACACCTAATGAAGACTACAATTCCACTAAAATGAGAACAAGTTATTTTCTCTTTCCAATCACATTTCTATTATATCAAAACTTGCTTTACTAAAATGTCTTTCTTTCCCACATACATTATAACTTAATAACAAATATCGAATGTAACTTTTCTTTCAAAAGACAATACAATAATCTTCCACTTGAAGTGGGAATTTTACAAGAAGGTAACTACAATAGAGGAATTTTTAGTCTTCTACAAGTGCTCCAAGTATCAAATCTCCAACATGGCTCCATCTTTCTTCACTTGATCACAACAACAAAAATGGGGGAGAGACAACACTCTCCACCCAACCAAAACTCCAATGAGAAGAAGAATAAATTCTTCTCATTGGCCCCCAGCCCCAAACCACAAGGAAATAAGGGATGGATCAAACACATGGAAACTATACAATGCTTCCACACTTACTTTCAAGCAACAAACACACAAGAAAATATAACCACACAAAAACACTCATTTTTAAGCACAACAACTTCCCAAAACAATGGCTCTAAAATAAGCCAAGTAGAGATAGGAATATGGGGATACCCTTGTGCCTCCCAAGGGTTTGGATGCCCACCTCTAAAATCCTCCAAAACACAATCAACCCCAAAATCTCTTATGCCTCCCCACAACAAAAATATATGTCTCTTATGCCTCCCTCACTCTTATGCCTCCCTCTCTCTTATGGCTCCCACAATACACAAAATAACAAAATAGAACAAGGTGGGGCATCCAAAACCCACTCCCTCCTAAACACACAAAAAGAATCTCTTATGCCTCCCAACATATTTCATCCCCATTTCAAATCTCAACACAACCTAAGGTCAATTTACTACCCAACACTTCAAACAAGAACACACATCCATACAACACATAACATACAAGAAAACAAGAAAAAATAAGAGTGCAAGATCCTACCTTGCCATGGTAAAGCTCCACTTTTCAAGCAAGTCCCAAAATATTTCAAACTCAAGAAACTCCAAGCTCCCTTATACTCCAACAAGAAATCACTCCCAAAATCCAAGATCCAAAGCTAAGCAAGTAACCCCCTTTACTTCCCAAAAATTTCAATAAATAGAAAAGAGGAAGAGGGAGATGATGTGGCTCCATGTAGGATGCCACATCATTTCTTCTCCATCCCACATCACCCAAGTCAAACCCATACTCCAAGGAAAAATAAATGGGTGGTTGAGAGGTATGACAAACCTCTTACACACACCACTCCAACCCATACCCTTTAGGACAAAAAATTAAACACATGTAAGAAAGTGCAATTAAAACTCACCTTTTTCCTTCCAAAACACATAATGGGGTCTATTTTTGACCCCCAACCCATAGGTAGGGTTGGTATAATAAATTAAGAGGTGTGGGACAAGTTTAACTTGTCCCACAAGCCTCCAAAATTGGCCCTTAAGGCCAAATCTGAATTTCAAGAGAGGTAGAGTGTACAACACTCAAGATCACATACACTCAACTTAAAACACATAAACCAAAGAACCATCTAATCTAATAAATGAATTATTTTTGTCCCATCCATAATTAGTTTAGTAACATGATTAATTTACTAATCTAGACACATAAATTAATTAATGATAAAAGGGAATTACATCACCATAAAATCACATACTCTAAAATTAAATAAAGGAAAAGAAAATAACAACACACAAACCCCTTGGTCACAATTGGAGGTCATCCCCCATGGGGACCCCCTAACAAAAAAAAAAACACACACAACATAACACAAGTTTCCATGGTGACCATTGTTGAATCCATCTAGCATTTCGATGTGGTTGGTCTCAATCCCCCTTTGATTGTTGTGATATAATCACCTACAAAACACACAATACCTCCTTTGGCCTCATGGCTACATCAAAACATCCAAGATAAAATATATGCATATAAGTCAACAATCATCCATACATAAATTAAATCATCATCTAGGAAAATAATGTTACTATTTTAAAATTCCAACAACATCTCAATTCTATATTTCATCAATACCAATAAGATCACAAGATTAGTTCACTGCTAAATCCTACTCAATATGACGAAAATGTCGAATGTCAAAAATATATAAATATGTCAACAACACATCATCATCAATATAAAATGTCTCTCTAAGAAATCACACAATCATACTATGAATCAAAATCCATCAATAATCAAAGTATCTCTATCATCTAATCATCATGCTAAGTCAAAATGATACAATAATATCCATGTATATAACCAACAATAATCGAAATCAAAATATAATAAGTGTCGAAGGGAAGTGGGCACTACATCCCCCTCCCCTTAGACTTGACTTCCTCCTGGAAGTCACTGAAATAGGTGTGGAAACTTAGACTCATAGCAATGTAGCATCCTCCCATGTAGTAATAGTCTCATCATACCTATCCCAATCTGGAACTCGAACCTGGTCAATCTCTCTACCTCGAAGGCCCAAGGTCCTGCGCTCTAAAATATATAGATGGGCTCCACCATCACCTTCCCCGATCCTACACCTGCAATGAGGTCCAATATAATACATGAGAAGGATCAAAAATGTATCTCCTAAGTACAGAAACATGAAACACATCATGGATGTGAGACAAGCTAGGTGGAAATGCTAGACGATAGGCCAAAGGACCGATATGCTCCAAGATCTCAAAGGGACCCACAAATCTAGGAGAAAGCTTAGATCCTTTTCCGTAATGGATAGGGCTCTTATGAGGCCTGACACGAAGAAATACCTTCGTGCCCACCTCAAAACTATGATCTGTCCTATGTTGATCCACATACTTCTTCTACCTGTCCTGAGCCTCCTGTAATCTCTTCCTGATCATAACAACCTACTGCTCCATATCTTGTAGTAAAGATGGCCCAAGAGAAACCCTATCCTCCAACCTGTCCCAACTCAGTGGTGTCCTACACTCTCTTCCATATAGTTCCTAAAAAGGAGCCATGCCTATCGAACTCTGAAAACTATTATTGTAGGAAAAACTCCACCAAATACAAGTACTCCTCCCACCTCGACTAATGGTCCATGACATACATCCTAAGCATGTCCTCCAAGATCTGATTCACCCGCTTAGTCTATCCATCTATCTCAGGGTGATAAGCTATACTAAAATTGATCTTCGTCCCGAGAGCATACTACATCGTAGTCAGAAGTGAGAAGTGTACAAGGGATCGTGGTCACAAATGATCTTTCCATGGAATCCCATGCAATCTGACAATCTCATCAAGGTATACCATGCCACTACACTAGTATGTGTAGGTGGTCTTCACCAGAGAAAAATGAGCCACTTTCATCAATTTATCCACCGTGACCATGATGGTTGTGGTGGTATCTCGATAACGTCGGTAACCCAACTATGAAGTCCATGGAAATGGTGTCCCATTTCCACTCCAGTATAGTGTGAGGGAAGAGAAGGCCATCTAGATGTTGATGCTCGCCTTCACCTTCTGACACTCTAAACAAGTGTGACATGAACTGAGCCACATCTCTCTCTGAAGTCCCCTCCAATGGTACAACTGTCTCAAGGTGATGTGCATCTTTTCACCCGGGATGGGCTGAATAAGGTGCATGATGAGCCTCTATCAAAATGTCCCTGTCTCAAGCCTCCATCTCTAGGAACATATATCTAACCTCTATGCTTGAGAAGGCCATCTGTCTCTAATGAAAATCCATCAAATATCCCTCAAGGGGTCTCTGAGACTCAATATCTTTCTCTTGCTGCAAGGTAGAAGATCTGTCATGAGGAAGCTGTTGCTACAAAATCCTACTCACAAATATGTACCCACTGAAGTAGCCATAGCCACATGTCTCCATCTACTCAGGGCATCTACAACCACATTCTCCTTCCCCTTCACATGCTCTATCTCCATGTCATACTCACAAAGTAACTCCATCCAATGCCACTGATGAGCATTGAGATTGGGTTGTGTGAAGAGGTGGTGAAGACTCAAGTGATCAATCCTGAGTGTAAATCTCCAGCCAAGAAGGAAGTGTCTCCACCACACCAAGGCATGCACAACTATTACAAGCTCAAGGTCATGATTTGGATAATTGAGCTCATAATCCTTGATTTTTGAGACTCAAAAGCAACTACTCGGCCCTCCCTGCATCAACACACCTCCAAGTCCTTCCAAAGAAGCATCTATGCAAATGAAGAACTCACCCTGAGGGTTTGGCACTACAAGAATAGTGTTTTGTGAGGCATTCCTTTAGTTTCTTGAAGGCCTTCTCACATCTATCTAACCATAAAAACTTCTTCCCTTTCCACTAAAGGGAAGTGATGGGTGCGCACAACCCGAGAAAATTCATGTACAAATCTCCTGTATAGTATCCTGCCAAACCCATGAAACTAGCACCTCGGTCACACTAGTGAGTGTTGGCCAATCCATAATAGCTCTAATCTTGGAAGGATTGACTACGATACCTTCCCAAAAATGATGTGACCTAAATATTGCACCTCTGTCTTAAAGAATGCACACTTCTCTAGGTTCCCATAAAGTTGTTGTCACGAAGACACTGAAGAACCTAGAAAAAAGGTGCCCTCATGCTCTCCTCATGTGTACATGAGTATATAAGAATGTCATCAAGGAAAATGAGCATGAAGCGATCTAAAAAAAATTCCAAAATACCCCATTCATCAAGCTCATGAACACTTGTGGGGCATTCGTTCGTAAAAAAAGGCACATTCATGAACTCTAGTGGCCATATCATCATGAAAAGGTAGAAATCTTAGAAATATCCCTATGTGATCCTCAAACGGTGATGATATCCTCTTGACTTAAGATCTATCTTGGAAAAAACTGTGGCCCCCTTCATCTGATCAAATAAATCATCAATGTGTGGAAGGGGGTAACGATTCTTGATCGTTACTTTGTTAGATGGAGATAATCAACACACAAAAAGAGATCCATCCTTCTTCTTACAAAAATCACCAGTGCACCCCAAGGGATACACTAGGATGGATTAGGCCTTTCTCAAGAAGGCCCTCAAGCTACAACTTGAGCTCACAGAGCTAGAGGTACTCATCCGATAAGGTGCTCATGAGATAGGCTCTGCTCCAAGAACCAAATCTATGTGAAAATCTATCTCACGTGGGGGAGGTAACCCCGATATCTCCTAGAAAGACATCTAAAAACTCTCTCAAGATGTGATGGTCATCAAGAGATGGCCCACTAGACTCATCCTCAGATCTGTCACTAACCGTAACAACATACATCTGGAAACCTCATCGCACACACCACTTAAGTTACATAGCGGAAATAGTGTAGATGGAAATGGGCCTCCTAACTCCAGCTATCATTGACTCAACTCCCAAGATCATTTGTACATGATATAGTCTTATGGTAACAATCCACTCAGCTAGTCTGTGTGTAGATAACCAATCCATGCCCAAGATGACTCCATATGAACCCAACGGAAGGATACGAAGATCCGAGGTAGTGGTGAAGGGTCCCAAATCCACTACACACTCCTTAACTAAGGAGTCTACAAAGATTTTGGCTCCAGAAGCCATCTCGACGTCCCAACTAAGACCCTACCTAACTACCACCAGTCCTGCAACGCTCTACTAAAGATGGTGTAATAAATGAATCAAACGAACCAGAATCAAACAATATAGAGGTAGGAATACCACCAATGCTACCTGTAGTCTCTATCATGGTACTCTGGTGCTCAGCCTAGCAGTTCTCGACCACTATGTAGATCGATGGCTACATCCCATGTCACCAACCATAGGATCTAAAATATGTGCCTTACCCTTATTACTAGGGTTTTTGGGAACTCTCTCAATGATGTCCAATAATGCCACAACCATAACAAATCTGGTCCTCTCCAATGAGATGTAGCTCCATCCGGTACTCTAGAGGTCTATGTCATGGATCATGATGATCCGGCTATGGACTATTGAGGTCTCTGCTGATGAGCTCCTGTTAACTGAGCTCTCGGTGCACCTGTGTCCTAATGGGACCCCTAGGAGGAGGCCCCATACTCATCCCCTTTGAGCATCGAATATCTATGGAGGTCTAATGGTGGATGAGTTTTTGCTGCTCTACTTAAGGTGGCTCTTTGTGGTGGCCTGAATGAAGACTATGTATTGAACCATGTCTACCATGAGGAGGAGGAGTTGAACCCCTCAACCTATTATCCTACATTTTGGATGCGGCTCGCACTCTATCCCTGGCCTGCTAAGTCTTCCCCGAGTCTCCTCTATAATGTAGGCCTTCTCAATGGCCTCTGCTAAGGTCTATGGGAAATGAATGTGCACCACACCTCCCAAATCCAAATTTAGGCCCTGATGAACCTGTGAATCTGAACCTTCTCATCTTGCATATAGTTGACATACTGAAGTAGGTCCAGAAATCGACTCTCATACTCTAGCTACATTCATGGATGCCTGATGGAGGTCATGGAACTCATCTATCCTCTATTGAATGAACCTCTGGGATAATACCTACTCCTGAACCACTCCTCAAAGAGCTCCCAGGTAACTGTCTCTGAGTCTACGTGGAGATTTTTCTCCTCATTCCTCACTGACACTTACTCCATCCCTCGAAGATGGATCAACACGAAATTTCATGTTGCTAGTACATGGGTAGAGCTTGAAGCACCCACTCAAGCTCACTAACTAGGCCTCTTCCCTGAAAACCACATGTATCTCTAGAATAGTGAGATAAGTGTAGATTCAAGATCTCCTGATATGGTCTGCAGATGATGACTAATGACCCCTAGGTCTCTCTCTACATGCTCCTCCCTCTTCTAGGGCTCGAGATCTATCCCTGTGTCCTGAAATCCTATCTCCATGTCCCCTCTGTGGTGACTTCTTCTCTAGCTGACTCCACATGGGAGTTCTCTACCCTATGCTCCTCACTATGTCAAGGAGATGCACGAGCCTCAATTGATGGCTCCCTATCCTATCTAGTTAAGTCATCCTCCTAAGGATCCTCCACGTATATAGCGGCATTGACGTCTAAAGTGTCTGTAATATCTTGAGGTAGAATGGCCGCTACATCCTAATCTGGAGGTGGTAAGTCTAGATCTATGTGCAAGAACCCTCGTCTAGGTCCACACCTCCTACAAGACCAAGGGAGAGTTAGTTCATCATTCTAGGTTTTGTTCCAGTTTTCTAAGTTTGTTATGTTATACAATTATCATACAATGTTGTTTTCTAGGTTTAAAAAAAATTGTGCTAGGTTAAATGTTCATGTCTCGTGTTTTCAAGTGTGCCCAAGGGTCCAAGATTTGAACCCACGAATTTGATACCAAGTGTAACGCCCGCTAAATTCTCTAGCACAAAACCCAAGAACAACCTAGGGCAAGCTAGAAAAATTATGGAATAATTTTTTTGAAAAACATGCTCGCAAAAAGGTTTGAATTACAAGTTGTCACATTATTGTTTCTAAGTTACTTTAAATTAATAATATAAATTTTTTTTTAATCCCATTATAATAAAATAATAAAACTCTCAATACCTTTTAATAAACTTAGTTAGTCTAAGGTATGGTTTAGTTTTCCCCTAAATGTTATTTTGATAAACATTTAAATTCCACTATAGTCAAACTTGCACAAATTAATCCCATGGGTAAAGGGGTCTATTTAATTAAATACTAAAGTTATATTAATCCCACAAGGTGACAAGGTTTAAAAACAAATAACAAGGTCCTTAATTTAGCACAAGGGTTAGAAAAATAATCCCACCCTTACACAAATAAAGTGCCCCCTAAAAAGTCAACCCATGCATTTTAAATTTTAAATTTGAATTTTCTCCCACTCCCCACCTAATTTTTGTAGGGATGAATCTCATCCATTGGATGGATTCATTTGGGGCCACAAGATCAAGGGATTCAACTAACCCTAAGTTTTCTTATGAAAGACTTCTTTCTCTTTTATTTGACTTATTATTTCTCTTTTGTTTTGCAGATTGGTGGAGGAGAAGGAGGAAGCCATTAGAGGCCATCTCAAGCTTTTGGAAGGATACACATGATCCATCTATTTTCTTGTTTTGTTTATACCCTTACCTAGGGTTTTAATGTATTCATTTATTTTTGTTTATTTCATTTCAATAATATTTTCCCAAATGGGCATATGGGTTTTGCCCCATTTTGTGATATGGTTAAATTTTGATATATGTTTTTCATTTGTATAAAATAATAAAATCCGTAGAGGCCGACAAGGTTTGAATAGGGTTTAATTTGTTTTAAAATTTTCTCTTTCCAATCACATTTCTATTACATCAACTTGCTTTGCTAAAATGTCTTTCTTTCCAACATACATTATAACTCAATAACAAATATTCAATGTAACTTTTCTTTCAAAGAGACAATGCAATAATCTTCCACTTGAAGTGGGAATTTTTACAAGAAGGTAACTACAATAGAAGAATGTTTAGTCTTCTACAAGTGCTCCAAGTATCAAATCTCCAACATGGCTCCATATTTCTTCACTTGATCACAACAACCAAAAATGGGGGAGAGGCAACACTCTCCACCCAACCAAAACTCCAATGAGAAGAAGAATAAATTCTTCTCATCGACCCCCGAGCCCCAACCACAAGGCAATAAGGGATGGATCAAACACATGACAACTATACAGTGCTTCCATGCTTGCTTTCAAGAAATAAACACACAAACAACAACCGAACACAAGAATACCATTGACTATGATAAGAGTAATGACGACAAATCTGAAATATCAAAATAAATTATAATATTAACATGAAATCATATAATCTCACCCATGAGATACTTCAACAAGACTATGGGAGAAACTTTACAATTACACCTCTTGATGGCTTCTTCAACACACCTTTAATCGATGGCTTCCTTCGCACACTTCCTACAATATTTCTCACTACTTCTTTCTATGCTAAATGAGGGGGTGGCCTCTCTATTTATAGAACTTCCAGCTTATCCATCCTATCTCTAAGATAGGATAAGAAATCCACTCGACGAATCATATTCCATACCTTAACTCTTATCTCATACATGTAAGCTTATCTCGTTAAGATAAGATAAACCTTATCATTTTACATGGGTTCCACATTTTTAGACTTTTTACAAATAAAATACACAAAATATTTATGACCTCACTCCTTGTCCTTATTACCAATATAATATTTCTAATTCCTAATCATGTAGACCCTACTTTCTAATTACCCAAACTTTGACATTTTAACATTACCGGACCACTTACTTACGACAAATATTTACTTTTACAACATTCCTATTGTACTTTGATCTGCTACCGTACTCCACATTATTATTGGCGGCACCTGCATCGACGGCGCGCCGTTATCTTCTATCGACGCTACTACTAATTACACTTAACAACATCCTATTCCTAATACATACATTAATGAAATAGAAATTTTGGAGGAAAATTTTAGTGTCGACATCTTCCCCTTCCTAGCTTCTACTCCGTCCTGAGTAGACTATTCGGGTGCTTGGAAAATCTTCAACTTGTCGTGGTTGACCCATTTCGTAATGGGAGTGCCATCCAATTCCTCCAAATCAGACGTACCATTTTCATGCACAACTGCTATTTTGTAGGGCCCCATCCATTTTGGAAGAAATTTTCTCGTCTTTTTTTTGTATCTCGAATCATATACTAGAACCAAGTCATTCACATGAAATGGAGACCACCGGATCTTTGATCAAAGTATTCCTTTCGCTTCATTTTCTTCTTATGGCTTGTATCCTTTGCTATTTCCTCATTTCCTCTAGCAAATGAAGATGTACCAACCTTTCTTTTATCGAATCACTTTCATCCATCCTTTCATTTTTCATAACTCACAAAGGGGGAATATCAAACTCAATAGAAGAATCGATCAATGCCATAGGCCAACCGAAATGGGGAGTATCCTGTTGCTGACTTTGATGTTGCCCTATATGCCCACAATGCCGCATGAATCCTTTTATCCCATTTATGTACCGCAAGGCCGCATCTTTGCTAGAATTTGACACAAAGACAAAATTTGTTCTGCTCCACGCCCATTTGTGCTTGGCTTGTATGTTGTTGCCTTCCCGTGCTTGATAGAAAACTTATTGACTAGGGCTTCTACCACCTCATTAATGAAGTGGCTTCCTTGATCTGTTACAATTTCTAATGGACAACCAAATCCGTGTGACAATGCGCTCATATATGAACCTGCCACTTCATCCATGGAAGTTGTTTTCAATGGCCTAGCTTCAACCCACTTGGTTAAATAACTGTGGCAACTACAATATACTTATTTTGACGTGATGTAGTGGAAGTGGACCTACAATGTCTATTCCCATTTTTCAAAGGGACCAAGGGGAAGAATAGGACATAATGGAGCTGATGAAGTCTTACGGTTACCATGTGTTTGACAAATATCACATGTCTTACAATAATTATAACAATCTTTAAAAAGAGTGGGCAAAGTTGATAACTCGCATCCAAGATCCTTCTTGCTG
The DNA here is from genome assembly GCA_018340775.1 of Taxus wallichiana var. yunnanensis. Taxonomy (NCBI): domain Eukaryota; kingdom Viridiplantae; phylum Streptophyta; class Pinopsida; order Cupressales; family Taxaceae; genus Taxus; species Taxus wallichiana. Next base: position 157,018,369 of record CM031236.1, on the reverse strand, counting down.
TAAGTTGTCCAGAGAAGTGCCCTCCACATGTACCATTGTGGAATTCTTCTAAGCAGCTCCTTTCCTTGATCACGTCCAATCGCCTCTCAGACGCTCCATCGTCCTATTCAAATAATGCTCCATGCAGTAATAGAATATGGACGATCGGCTTGAGTAATCTTTCTCTTAGTCTTTGCATTGGCACCATCAGAAACTTGAATTCATTCAGATAATTCCAAATATCTATGTATTCACTAGGATTGTGTCAAGGGAGAACAATGTGCAGATCGGAAAATCATCATCATCACAAGATGATCCTAAACCATCATAGGCTCGAGAGAGTGCATCCGCATTGACATGCTTCTTTCCCGGCCTATCTATAATATCAAATTCAAATTTGTAGCAAAATTATCCATCTTGCTATCCTCCCCGATGGGTTAGGCTTATTGACAATATATTTCGTGAGCTCGATGATCCGTTACAACTATAAATTTCTGCCCTAGCAAGTAATTTCTAAACTTCTTTACAAAGAAAATGATAGCCAGAGCCTCTTTTTCAGCACATGATAGTTTACCTCAAAGATCGCTCATTTGTCTCGCTCCCAAAGTAAATTGGATGTTCATTCCCATTTTCATCCTTTTGGCTCAAAGTACTACCTAGTGCCGCATCCGAGGCATCGTGTACACAATGAATGGCTTGCTCCAACTGGATTCTTCAAAACAGTGAAGACACTGTGGCTTCCTTCGCTTGTCCAAAAGCTTCATGCGCCTTGTTTCCGGTTCATAAGCAACATCCTTCTTCAAGAATCGGGTTAGTGGTTGTGCAATCTTTGAGAAATTCTTGATGAACCTTCTATAAGAACTCACATGGCCTAAAAATGATCTCAACTTACTTCTATTCATAGGAAATGGTAAATCTTTGATTTTTGAAACTTTATCAGATCGCACTCAATACCATCTCTCGGATACAACATGCCCTAACAAAACGCCTTTAACATCCAAAGACACACTTTCAGAGGGTTTAGTGAGGCTTGTGCTTCATCTAACCTTTGAAATGTTGTCTCCATCTCGTGCAGTGGTCCAACTTGCTCCCATAGATGCAAAAATCATCCGTAAATACTCGATGAAGGTCCCAATGTAGGGTTCGAACACCCTATTCATCAAACGCCGGAATGTCCGGAGCATTACACAACCCAAAAGGCATAACTCTATAAGCAAACGTTCCCAAGGAGTGGTGAACGTGGTCTTCACTGATCTTTCTCTCGCTATACGAACTTGGTCAGTAGCCGCTATATCCATCAAAGAAACTATAGCACTCCCGCCCGCCTACTTCGCCCAAGATCTGATCTGAAAATGGAAGAGGGTAATGATCCTTTTTTGTTGCCTTATTGAGCTTCCCGTAATCAACACAAATGCGTAGCTTCCCATTCTTTTTTATTGAGATCACAATGGGAGAAACCCATTCGAATTCTCCACAAGAAATATGAATCCCGCATCAAGCAACTTATCTATTTCTTCTTTTACGCCTTGGAAAAATTAGGATTCATTCTATATGGCATTTGCTTTATGGGCTTAAGACCATCTACCACTCAATACAATGTTCTACCCAACTTACTTGACGGAGTTCCTTGTAATCAAAAGTGAATAGGTGTATGTACCTTCGAAAGAGCCGGAGGTAGGATTCCTTCTCACTCTCCATCACAAAGATCACCAATCTTTATTTGTTGGAGACGATCATCAACTTCTTCTTCGTATAATTTTATGGGGTCATGAGTTGGTGTGATCGGGCAGATATCCATGATGAAACATCCACCTCACTTTCTTCATCTTCAAAGTGTCCACTTCACCGGTACTAGAGTAATCGAGGATGTCCAATCATTAGTTTCATCACTTGAATCCACATGTGTTCTACTTTATGATGTCGAGGGATCACGTTTATCTTCACCCTCTCTCTACCACGTCCAAGTGTCATGAAACCTTCATTCCAAAGAGTTTCTGCATGAACTCTCCTTAGCCATGGTCTTCCCAAAGCAAAGATTGGGTACGCAAAAAGCATTCATTTTTCATCACCCGAAAGTCTACCACACATACAACACCCATAACAGATATTGCCACATTTGAAACTACACCTTCTCGGTTTAGTTTTTCCCTTATTTAATGACCTTAACATAAGTGTCAAGGGCGATCAATTTTTAAACCCAACATATTCATTATTAGACTGGTCATTACATTAATCGCAGCACCTCCATCAACTAAGACATCATGAATTGAAATACCATTACATAATACCTCACTTGTGGAGCATAGGGATCCGCTCGCCTCCAAAACAGGACCTCAACCTCCTTCCTTCTTCGAGCATTGAGTCCACCTCGCAACTCCCGCCTCTTCTCGTAAGACATAGCCAAGAGTTGACCATATGTAATATTTGCAGCCTTTGGACAGATCTTCCAAGATGGAGTATGGTCCTGCCCCGTGAAATCGAAAATCCCGCACACCCAACTTTCTTCTCCTATGTTTCTTACTAGTTTCTTCTTTCATCTTCTTAGATCATTTCCATCTTGATTATCTTTTTTTTTTCTTTCTTTTTGTTACAAACACATCTACTTCATTATTTCTCGCTCTTATCTACTACATCAAAAGAATTCACATGTGTGCTTTTCCTTTATCATTATCTCCTTACCTGATGTAGAAGCTCTATCTAGACAATTATACTTATAATGACCCTTTTATAACAACCATAACAAACAACTTCAGTAAATATTTCTTTTTCGACCTCTATCTCCTCCCCGAGAACTAAATTCCTTTCTCAAGAAGATTAATAGTTAATCGACCCATCTTTTTGAGCAGATCTTCATACTCAAGAGATGTATTAGGAGAAATATTTGTGCTCACGGGAGTGGTCAGGATTCAGACCAAAGGTGCCGGTGTAGGCTCTACTTTAGCAACAATTTCTTTGGGCTCCTCTTCCATGCTTTCTTCTTGCCTTCTTGCAATCTCCTTTGCTTGTTCAATGGTAGCTGGGCGGTCATACTTCACTCGTTGTCTGATCTCCGGCTTCATCCCAAGAATGAAGTGCTTACAGAGGAGATTATCCACGCCATTCATCAACCCATCCGCTAGTCCTTCCTTCCGGATCTGGGCATCGAGCTTCCTCCTTAGCTCTAGAACACGAGCATGATAATCCCTTATCTTCTCCTTCTCTCCTTGGGATAGCTTTGTGATCTCGATCATGAGATCTGCATATTTCTGTTGTTCACCAAATTCTTCAAGAAAACTTTCAGTTAATAAATCCCATGAATTTTTCACATTATCACCTAGTGTTTCAAACCACCTAAGTGTCGAACCATCCAAAAAGGTAGGAAAAATTCAGTCCATTGCTCCTCTCTTATAAGGCCATTACAAATACAAGATCGTTTAAACTCTTGAATGAAAGAAGAAGCATCTTCATTAGATTGAGCTGAAAAACAGAATCTTTCCCATTTTCAAAAGTAACCACCGTGAAATACCAACCCACAAGTACAATTAACAAGACTTATGTGCACAAATAATTGGAATCACTATACTAGAAAGTGACTTTACACCTTTCTACAAAGAAAATAGAAATGACCACGGTAAACTATGGTAAAACTTGACTTACTACATGTAAAATCGACTTTACCGTGGTAAACACTATTCACGGTAAAAAGTGAAGTTATCATGTAAATACTATTCACGGTAAAAAGTGACTTTATCGGTAATTACTATTCCCAAAGAAAAAGGACTTTACCAGTGGTAACTACTATTCATGGCAAAAATGACTTTAACATGGTAACTACTATTCACGGTAAAAATGACTTTACCATGGTAACTACTATGCACAAGAAAAACAAGGTTACCCTCCAATTAATTTTTGCCTAAGTGGGAATATCTCCGTAAAATCCACTAACGAGGAATGGTCCCGCAACGGAACCAAAATGTCATCACCAATCCGCACTATGATAATTCTTCACCGAACTCTCTCGTGCTATGATTATTTACTAATGCACAGCCTTTAGTTTGGTGGATGTAATCTGGAACAAAACAACAACCGAACACAAGAATACCATTGACTATGATAAGACAGAATGACGACAAATCTGAAATATCAAAATAAATTATAATATTAACATGAAACTGTTACAATCTCACCCATGAGATACTTCAACAAGACTATGGGAGAAACTTTACAATTACACCTCTTGATGGCTTCTTCAACACACCTTTAACTGATGGCTTCCTTCGCACACTTCCTACAATATTTCTCACTACTTCTTTCTATGCTAAATGAGGGGGTGGCCTCTATTTATAGAACTTCCAGCTTATCCATCCTATCTCTAAGATAGGATAAGAAATCCACTCGACACGAATCATATTCCATACCTTAACTCTTATCTCGTACATGTAAGCTTATCTGTTAAGATAAGATAAACCTTATCATTTTACATGGGTTCCACATTTTTAGACTTTTACAAATAAAATACACAAAATATTTATGACCTCACTCCTTGTCCTTATTACCAATATAATATTTCTAATTCCTAATCATGTAGACCCTACTTCTAATTACCCAAACTTTGACATTTTAACATTACCGGACCATTTACTTACAAATATTTACTTTTACAACATTCCTATTGTACTTTGACTGCTACCGTACTCCACATTATTGGCGGCACCGCATCGATGGTGCCGTTATCTTCTATCGACGCTACTACTAATTACACTTAACAACATCCTATTCCTAATACATACATTAATGAAATAGAAATTTTAGAAACTCCAAGCTCCCTTCTACTCTAACAAGCAATCACTCCCAAAATCTAAGATCCAAAGCTAAGCAAGTAACCCCATTTACTTCCCAAAAATTTCAATAAATAGAAAAGGGGAAGAGGGAGATGATGTGGCTCTATGTAGTATTCCACATCATTTCTTCTCCACCCCACATCACCCAAGTAAAACCCATACTCCAAGGAAAAATAAATTGGTGGTTGAGAGGTATGAAAAACCTCTTACACACACCACTCCAACCCATACCCTTTAGGCCAATAAAAATAAACACATGAGAGAAAATGCAATAAAACTCACCTTTTGCCTTCCAAAACACATAATTGGGTCTATTTTTGACCCCCAACCCATAGGTAGGGTTGGTATAATACATTAAGATGTGTGGGACAAGTTTAAGGCCAAATCAAAATTTCTAAGGAGAGGTAGAGTGTACAACACTTAAGATCACATACACTCAAATTAAAAACATAAACCAAAGAACCATATAATCTAATAAATGAATTATTTTTGTCCCATCTATAAATATTTTAGTAACATGATTAATTTACTAATCTAGACACATAAATAAATTAATGATAAAAGGGAATCACATCACCATAAAATCACATACTCTAAAATTAAATAGAGGAAAAGAAAATAACAACACACAAACCCCTTGGTCATAATTGGAGGTCATCCCCCCATGGGGACCCCTAACAACAAATAAAATACACACAACATAACACAAGTCTCCATGGTGACCATTTTTGAGCCCATCCAAAGCATTCTGATGTGGTTGGTCTCCAATCACCCTTTGATTGTTGTGATATAATCACCTGCAAGACACACAATACCTCCTTCGGCCTCGTGGCCGCATCAAAATATCCAAGATAAAATATATGCAGATAAGTCAACAATCATCCATACGTAAATTAAATCATCATCTAGGCAAAAAAAAAGTTTCTATTTTAAAATTCCAACAACGTCTCAATTCTATATTTCATCAATACCAATAAGATCACAAGATTAGTTCATTGCTAACTCCCGCTTAATATGATAAAAATGTCGAATGTTAGAAATATATATAAATATGTCAACAACACATCATCATCAATATAAAATGTCTCTTTAAGAAATCCACACGATCATACTATGAATCGAAATCCATCAATAATCAAAGTATCTCTATCGTCTAATCATTATTCTAAGCCAAAATGATACAATAATATCCATGTATATAACCAACAGTAATCAAAATCAAAATGTAATAAGTGTCGAAGGGAAGTGGGCACTATAGAATTACATGTGCAAACTTGCAATTTTGTAGAAAATGAGTTCTAGCTTCCAACTTCCAACTTCTAGACTTCCAAGTTCAATTTTCAAATTTCATCTTTATTCCAAAATCCGCAAATCCAATACATCTAGTCCACTATCCAATGTTTATTTATAAGAAATCAAACAAATACAAAAAAGTAATTAAAAATTCAAATAAATAAAATGATACTAAACAAGAAATCAAATAAAGCTAAAAAAGAAATTAAAAAAACTAATTAAGAATCAAAATAAATAAATGTTTCTATTTTATGAATGAGATAGGAAGATGTTCATATTTCATTAATAAGATATTCAATTAATTATATTTGTTATCTTATTTACAAAGTTTCCATTTTCGTTTATGTTATTTTTGTCATGAATCTAAATAAACATTGTGCACATTATTATATAGATTCTACTCAATAATGGTATAAAGTAGTCAATGATGTGGTGGCACCTTATATTTACAATTTTAAATACCCAATGCACAAGTTTAGGTCTAATTTTTAAGTACATTTTAAATTTAATAGTATATATTATGACATACACTTCGTATTATTTGAGATGCACTTGTATTATACACTTTACGGATAAAGCATGTGTATGTGCACATATTTATTCATACTTACTTATAATAAATTTTTAAAAAATATCGTTAGTGAGTTATCCTTAAAATAAGGTTCATCAATTTTGAATTTTATTTCTAAAGATAGAATCCCTTTTTTATATTAAACCTCCTTACTTAAATCAGTATAAGTTGTAAGGGTATGGATTAAGAAAACAAGTTTAGTGTAGTATTCTAGTGAGGAGGGCCATTGATCCTCCCTCACTTGTGTGTTTAATATATTGTGATATTTGTTCTACCTTGACATATATGTGTATATATTTTATTAGTGTTTAACATGTATGTAAATGCTATTGTCAGGTGATAGTCTTGAAGTTGTTCGCATATGGATGTTTAGTTTTCATTGATTTCAAAGACATATTAATGAAAAATTAGGATGCAAAAGAGCTAGAGGGAGCTTGGAGTGACCCAGAAAAATCAAGACAGGTCAAAGGCTTGAGAACACCTGACTAAGCACTGACTTCTTGAGCACTAGTGATAGGTACAAGAAGGGTGATGATGTGAGAGCATAATAAAATGATGTTATACTGATTCTAGCATGTATATGATGTGGAAACAAGGTCATAAGGATGAATATAGGGGCACATGAGTTGAATTTGTCAAACTAGCTTAATTCAGGATGCCTAATCCCTAGGCCTAGTTAGCAAAGTGACTTGGAAAGGTGGAGTGAAGGCTTGAGGTTTATGGTGAAGCATGGTAGAGGAATGAAACACATAATAAGACATGTTTAAGGGGCTATAAGGTGAAGAATGAGATAGTCATGATGAGATACAAGTGTAAACTAGCTCAATCGGCCTAATTCAAGGACCTAACACGAGGGTATGAAACAAAACAAGATGTATCAAGAAAATTTAAGCATGGGAAGTGTGTAGGGAAATTTTCAAGAGTTCTCACATGAATCTTTAGGTCATAATTCAATATCTAGAGGCATGGTTAGGGTCATTGGTATGACTACCCTTTAGGAAAAACAAGTTTAACATGCCTAAATGAGATGAGATTGAAAATTTCAGATTAAACCATGAAAAATTAGCAATTGGAGATCATAGAGGAGGTAGTCATTAAGTTTTGGACAAAATTTGATGACTTGAGGAGGCGTCTTGTGACATTCACTTAAGTGGCTCAAATGTTTCCAAAATTGACCCGACATAATTGTTGAAACTCTTACAACCTTTGTATGATGTACATCATGACCATCTATGCCATGCATGATTTAAATTTGATAATTATTTACATTTTTTCCATAGTTTTAACCATAAAATAATTATAATTTTTGAAATAACCATCACTATTCAAGTGGATATTTAAAATATGAACATCATGTTCTATATAAACTTATATATAAATTATGATAAAACACATCATTTTTTTAAAACTATTAAAATAAATGTATAGTTGCCTTTTATATATTGGTACATATGTCAAGAAGGAAAATATTGAAATATTATTGTCTTTTAAAAATTATTTGGGAAGTATATGTGACCATCCAATATAAAGTCTCGATGCCATTGTTAACTTAAAATATGTGGTTTTAAATTTTATGGTTATTTATATATTCTTTTTTTTTAATCAGTAAATATTTACAATTTTTAAAATAACATACATATGTACTAACTTACATATTTAAAATATGATCGTCACTTTGATATACATACATGTACATTAAAAACTATTATAATGTATGAAAATTGTTTTTATATGTATATCGTTAATGGATTAATAATATTAAGCTCGAGAGAACAACATAGAAATATTTTGTTACCACTTTTTTTTGGCAAAGTATAGAGGGATAGATATCCCAACCCAAAATTTTTAGGAATCAACGAATATCCAACGAATTAGAGTTTCAAAAGGAAACTTGCATGAGGAACACCACTACCCTCCAATAGTGTTGGATTTTGACGTTCAATGTTACATCATGTTAGAATAAAATTATTTGATGGTCTAGAAAATTATATGGATTTCATTTGGCATTCAAAATTTAATATGCACGTCAAATTTGTGATTATAATAACTATTACAAAATACATAAATTGAGTTAAATTTTATATGCATGTTGTTCTTTGTAATATTCTCCCATAATTTTGTGACTTTTATTTAAGTTTGGATAATAAAGTGGACTAATCAATATCATAGTTTTTCATAAATTCATTTCCGCCCCTCGTCCTGACCCCACCAAATTCTGGTCCACTTCCTTCCCTAAAAATTAATGTTGCAGCAATTAATTTGAATATCCATAAACATCATTAAAATTTATGAGAATATAAAATAGAATTTCAAATTACAATTTTTTAAAAAAAATTATTGAAGAAAATGATAGAAATGACTCACTCATAATCACATGTGCAAACTTACAATTCAGAGAAAATGAGTTCTAGCTTCCAACTTCCAACTTGTAGACTTGCAAGTTCAATCTTCAAATTTCACCTTTCTTGCAAAATCCCAAATCCAAGGCATGTAATCCACTCTTCAATCTTTATGAAGATGTTCATATTTCATTAATAGTATATTAAGATAATTATATTTTTAAATTTTATTTACATTCAAAAAGTTGCTATTTTCATTTATGTTATATTTGGCATAAATCTCATCAATTTATAATGTGCATGCATAGTGTGTACATAATATTTAATTTATTAACTTTCATATGTGTGTGTGTGTGTGTGTGTGTGTGTGTGTGTGTGTGTGTGTGTGTGTGTGTGTGTCTATGTATATGTATATGTATATGTATATGTATACGTATACGTATACGTATACATATACATATACATATACATATACATATACATATACATATACATATACATACATACATATATATATATATATATATATATATATATATATATATATATATATATATATATATATATATGTGTATGTGTATGTGTATATGTATATGTATACGTATACATATACATATACATATATATATATATATATACACACACACACATATACATATATATGTATATGTATATATATACATATACATGTACATATATATATATATATCTATATATATATAATATATATATATATATATATATACGTACATGTATATATATATATATATATATATCTATATATATATATCTATATATATATGTACATGTATATGCATATACATGTATATATACATATACATATATATGTATATGTATATATATACATATACATGTACATATATATATAGATATATACATATACATGTACATATATATATAGATATATATATATATATACATGTACATGTACATATACATGTACATGTACATGTACATGTACATGTACATGTACATGTACATATACATATACATGTATATATAGATATATATATATATATATATATATATATATATATACATGTACATGTATATGTACATGTACATGTACATGTATATATATATATATATATATATATATATATATATATATATATATATATATGTATGTATGTATGTATGTATGTATATACATGTACATGTATATGTATATGTATATATATATATACATATACATATACATGTACATGTATATACATACATACATACATACATATATATACACACACACACACACACACACACACACACACACACACACACACACATATATATATATGTATATACATATATACATATACACACACACATACATACATACATACATACATATATATATATATATATATATGTATATATATATGTATATATATATATATATACATATATACATATATATATATATATATATATATATATATATATATATATATATATATATATGTATATATACATATATACATATATATAAACATATATATATATATATATATATGTATATATACATATATATATATATATATATGTATATATACATATATATATATATATATACATATACATATACACACACACACATATATACATATACATATATGTATATACATATATACATACACACACACAGACACATATACATATACATATATGTATATACATATCTAGATACATACATACATACATATGTGTGTGTGTGTGTGTGTGTGTGTGTGTACACACACACATGATACCCAAATTTTGAATATAAATTTCATTTTTGACGTTTGAAATAATTATTTCCTCGTCAATCATAATGGTCAAATCTAAAAAGTGGTTGTATTTTGACATCTAAAATGACTAAAAATGTCTAAACGCCTTGCAAAATCTACCGCAGCCACCCTCACCCCCTCTTTTTGAATAATTATACTATTTTATCTTGAATGATATTGTTGTTATTTAATTTAAAAAAACATTAAGATCTCTTTTTGTTTCAATGAGAATAACTGGCAGTTAAATATCAATGTTTAGCATTTAGAATTTTGGGCCATTTTGCCCTCTCAAGTCTAAATCTTTCCATGCATAACACTCAATACGACATTGATGTTGATTAGTCTCTTTCATTTGTTTTTTGTGGCATAACCCAAACACATTCTAATCAAAGTTTTTGGCTGCAATTTTATGGAGTGGGGCAATCTAAACGGGGTGTTGTCGAAATAATCAAGAGCCATTTTTCTTCTAGGTGTTTCTATAGAAATACTTTAAGCCCTACCTTCCAACAATCTTATGGAAATAATAAGGGAAAGACTTTTTGTATAGAGTTTCCTAGGTATAATTTCATAGAAGGCCCTGATTTGTATGGAAGTTATTGATTAAAAAGGTATTAAATTAAGAAAATGACTATCGAGTGGTTTTTAGACAATTATTTTATTTCGGATCAAATTATTGGATGGTTTTGTTCTATTTATTAGTTTTTTCTAGGAGGGAAGTGTGACACGTGTTATATTATTTTTCTCGATACACGTAAACATTTCTTTAGTCTTATACAATCTTATAGAATAGAACTAAGGATAAACTATGATATAGTAATCAGGTTTGGAATTGGTGAAAAAGTCATGATTTAGGGATTAAGCCAATATTAACATTATCAAATGCTAAATTACCAAATTTAGGAGTCTACACAGAGAAATATTCAAATCATATAATTAAATAAAACACTATGATTGGAGTTTAATCAAATATTTAAAAAAAAAATGTTTTTCATAATAAAGGAGCTTCAAAAATATTCTCTACAAATGAGTTGAATCCTCATTGTGTGAGGATTGCCCGAGGTCCTTGGAATGGTGTGTAGAAAATGTGATATTTCTTTGAGTGACTATTCCAACATGTTTTCTTATCTACTCGATTATGTAGAGCTAAATTATAGTATATGAAAAAACAAAAACACAAATAGTATATTATTTTTCTTCTTAGGACCAAAAAAAAAGAAAAAAATATTTAGATGATCATAGGATCGTTGATAAGAGAACTAGTCCTTAAAAAGCATGGAAAATAATTCAAGGCATTTTTGAAAAAAATATATGTTGACGTCTTTAACAGTGGGGCTGCCACATAATAGGTTACAACATTTTTTTCTTCACTATCTAGACAAAATGACTACCTTTGGGTGATTATGGACAAAAGTGACATGACTTATTTTTTCCATTAATTATTTGTAATATACAAAATCAAAAAATATTCCAATAAAAATTTGTTTTTTTGGAAGAAATAATTGTCGTTGAGAAATTTTAAGAACCCTTAATAGTTTAACTCAATGAAAATTTGCTTTTAAACAATAATTGTTATTATTTAGAACCCTTATTGATTTAACTCACTCTATAATTATACTTAAGAAATTATAGGAACAAATAGTAAAAGAGTTGATTAAATTGTGGGGTCCATATGCTAGGTTAGAATGTGGGTAGGGATCAAATTTGAAGGGTTGGTTTGAATTTTATTGTGAAGGGTAAATATTGGACTAGCCCTTTGATGATGAAAAGCAATATGAATATTTTACACTTCATATGACAAGAATAAATTAAGTATACATGTCATAAAAATTAAGGTTTATTGATAGCTTGAATAAAAGGAAAAATTAGTAATCCAAACAAAATAACCCCTTAATCAGAATGGTGTAAAATTAAGATGCATTTAAACGGTAAAATAATCAAACTATGATGTAATGAAAGCCCAAATTATAACATTATAATTTCCTAAAATTCATCATAAGTAAAATAAGCTTTAAAAAATCAATACACAAACAAACAAACAATTTAAATTAGACAAAAAGACACGTAGATAAGTAAATCCATAAAAACCATCAAACTTTGTGTGGGACATTATGATCTCTTATCAAAATCATTAAGAAAAACTTGTAAATAATAAAACAAATAACTTTAACTCATACTTGGATTTTAGTGCTAAAATTAAAACCCATTTGGATTCTTACCACATTAATGAAAAAATTCATTTGGATTTTAACCACTAAAATAAAAAATCATGTAAATTTAAACTAGTAAAATGCATTAAATTAGATTTTTTCATACTAAATTAAAGAAAATGTGCGTTCATATATTAAAATACCCCACTAACTTTTTCACCAAAGCAGATATATCAAGATATTCTTTGTTAAATTTTAGAGCTAAAAGCTTCACCTTATGCATAATATGCATTCATATGTACTACACACAAATGATGTATTACTTAAATTAGAGTACTCAATTAAAGACACACACTCTTTTAAATTCCTTTTAAGTCTATTCACAAACCTCTTCCTCAACTCCTTAGGCATATAGTTGAGCCACATTGGCTTGAGCACAAATATAAATATAAAATTATTGTTGGTATCCACATCACCGCTATCAACAACAATTAGAGAGAAGATGTCAATGATGACTTGGATGGGTGCTTTATGTAATGCCTGACAAGAAATATATATATTTCTAAAAATATATTGGTGCGTGGGTTGGTGGGAAAGTGGGTGAGAGGAGTAATGTTTCCCATGTGAAGGAACATGGACCTCTCCGACACAAAGCACATGGGCACCTTCATTGGCTGGTTAGACCTGTCATTCTCCTTGCTTAATAATACAAACACTTTATTTTGAGATCCACAGACTTTTACCACGGTGAAACCCAAGATAACGTGTAATTCAACAGAAAATGGATAGTTGTGGCGAGGACATATGAGATAGATATTGGTGGTGGATGGAGCTGGTAGTGGCATTGATCAGCATCTACAACTTCTGAAACACATCAACAGTTTCTCTCTTCATTTTATTTTTCAAGCAAATGTAAACTTCAACCCTTGCTATATTTGTTGATTGGTTTTTGTGTTATTGTTTCTCCCCTGGAAGTTGAGGTGAGGTATTTGAATGAGGGTCAGTTATGAGAAAGATAAGGCTCATTTCTCAAAACAGTCACAGTGGCTACCTGAGGGCTTTCACCTTGCCGAGTTTGAGAGCCTTTGTTGTTCACAACTCTTCCTTGGATGAAAAACATGGGTGTATTTACATGGCATGTGGACTGCCTGACAAGAGTGCGAGGGAAATATGGCCTTGTGGACTGCAATGATGAGAACATGTATAGAAAATGGATTTTTGAAAAGGCCTTGGAACCTTTCAAGCAATTGCAAATCCAGGATTCACAACATTTGCCAGATCCTCCGCCCTGTGTCAAAATGGATAATTTAGAACAGGGCATGGACATCCACCAAAGAATAACAGAGATGTTAGAAAGTACTTTGAAAGACAATATACATCATCCAAGGAATTCTATTCCTCTAACATTATTTCTGAGGAGGCTAAACAACATTACATCCCATTCAACGATGCATGTAAAAAGACACAAAGCTAATCAACATTGAAAATGCCTTCTAGAAACTACAATAATCAATTGGGCATATGCCTCTTGTGTAGGGAAAATTAATTTAAAGAGGAGGAAACCATATTGTAGAGGGAAATCAAATGTGGTTAAATTCTTGGCCTTGGTAGATACATATGCAAAAATATAGAAGAATGCACCTATCATGTGGACTGTTGACAGAATACTCGAATGAGATGTGGTCTCATGAACTACTATGATTGCAAGGTATTCAAAATGGGTTCAGTACAAAGGCCTTAGAAATTCTCAAGTAAATGTTATGATGTGTGGACATGGTGGGATTTATGATTTGAATTATGTGGCTCTCCCTTGAATGTTCCTTGGTGAAAAGGATTTGAAACCCTCTGGCTGCTGCAAGCGGCTCATGAAATGTCGAAAAACCACCTACTTTTATCACCGAACAATTCTAGGCATGGTTCATCTCTCCTCACCTCTCATAATTTCTGTTCTTTATTTTTTTCTTTTGCAATGGAATAAAATTTTAAACCGAAGGATTTTTGTATAATTGATTGTATTAAATAAACTTGTTTCAAAAAAATAAAATAAAATGTTATATCTTAACTTGCAAAATCCAATAGTCCTTGGTAAACAATGAACTTAAACCCTCATTTTGGGATGATCTAGCAACATCCCAAAAAAACTAGTTTGCTATAATAACTCTTTTTATTGACAAGTTGAAGTTTACTTTCCGGTAAATATGTTGACCATCTCCTGGTTTAAATAGATAAATTGTGATTTTTCAAGACTTGCAAGGCAACCTTTGTAACTTTGGAAAGGGGATGTTAAGCTTCCATCATGTACCTTGTCATGTGAGGAGTCACTTTAATCCTTGAATCGACCTCAAATGATCGTATGTGATATTTTTGACACCCTTATAGGAGCCTTGTTACACTATTTTGCAGCGGTAGGAAGTTGCTAAATCTAAAATTTGGCTTTCATTTTGAACCACCATTTGAAACCTGGATAGAGAAATTATTATCCGTCTTTGCAAACCTCTAGTGTTTTTACTAGACAATTGCATGAAACTTTTAGTTTAGGGAAAAACACTTTTCTGTATAGTTTGGAAAAGCCATTTTGTAGGCCTCTAGTCGCAGTTTGACTAGGTTAAACTGGACCAATTAGGACCGGTGGCTTCAGAAATCATGTCGTTGTTTGAAAACCATGTTCTAGTTTTCATTTCAACGACTACGATGAATTCTCCATATATGGTGGAACTCATAGGAAATTTATCATGGTGCATTCATCCATCAAACATTAGTTTTGGACGTGGTTTTCTGATCCCTTGAGCTAACTTTTAATCATTTGCAACTAGGCCAATTATGACCGATGGCCCCATAAAACTAGTCGCCAATTGTAAACCGTTCGCTAGTTCTCGAATTTCGTCAGTTCGTATGAATCTTGGTATATAAGTGGACACGTAGAAATTTAACCGTGGTGTGTGTGCTCATCGAAAGAAAATGTTTGAAAGTGGATTCTTAGCCCTGAGCCGATTTGAATGTTTTTATAGCTAGTAGAAAATGTAAAAAGAAAGTTGTAGGACCCCGTTGGGTTGCCAAATCACCGTGGAAACTTTTGACACATGTAAATAACTGTTTGAAAAATCTATAGTGTAACTTGTTGTGTGAAATATAACTTTTGACACATGTAAATAACTGTTTGAAAACTCTATAGTGTAACTTGTTGTGTGAAATATAACTTTTGACAAAATGGTGTTTCTCTCTCTTCCTTCTCTTTCTCTCTCCTTGGTTACAAAATGAAGTGAAATGAAATGAAATGAATACATGTTTCTAAACCTTTTCTTTTGAATGCAAATTATAATTATTATTACATGTAAATGGGAAACTAAGGACATTAATTATGTTAGATTAGGGTGGATTCCATGCTAGCGATTTATCACTGATTTCATGCTCACATGGTTTTGCAAGATGCAAGAAAGATGGCGAAAAGGCGATGTGTAATTCATTATTTATTATTGTAATTTTTATAGGTCATTATAAAATGAATATATGTATAATGTAGTCTCATGCTACAAAAATGTTATATTTGAAATTTGCTAATATGTATGGGATGCTAGTTTTAGGGATATCTTAGGAAATGTGCATTTAATCACAAGTTCAATTTGATTCATAGTTATGTATGGTAAAAAGGGTTTGATTTATATATATAGTAAATGAATTTGAAATTAATATATTGTAGTGTTTTTTAAGTGTTCAATGAACGATTGATTAATTAGTGTGTTGAATTCTACCTTGTAAATGTAATAAAGAGATTTAATCAAAACACTCAACCCTAATATAAGATATGTGCATAACATGTCTTCATGTGCGAACCTTCTTACCATAGATGCAATCGAAATCGTAGAATGAACTTGATGGAACCTCCTACTTTAGATAAATAAAACCCCTAGTTTGAGTTTACCATCATAGTCGTTATGTTTAGTGACATTGTCGTGAACCCATATTTTAGGAACGACATGGTCCAAATTTATCCGGAGTATGTGGTTTCCTTCAAGTTTTGGTAACCACGAGGATAATGTCTTCTCTTTAGGTCTGACACTGTGTTGAGTGGTGAAGACCACCTTGGAAGTCACCTTAAGAGTCCTTGTTTGAAGCAATGACTATGCGGTGTAACCTTACCATCTGTGGAGTAAGTAGGGATATTACTCCCTTAGTATCCTATTGGATTTCCAGGTCTTATGAAATTAGATCTAGAAATTATCTTCATCAGCGAATGAAATCCTTGTTGGATCCAGACGACATAATGGAGATCATGAAATAGTTGTTCTAGGTCTTAAACTCTTGTAAATGAACTTCTTAATTCCTCACAGCTAAATGTGTTACCTTGGTTTCTATCAACACATCACCTTGGTCTTTCATGAAGTTTATCTATCATAAGCATGTCCTTTCACCTTAAACTCTTTTTTAGTTGAGGCATAGATTCTTAGGTGCAATTGGAATTAAACTAAACCTCAATTGATTGGGAGGTTAACTTGAGGTTCGTGTGTAGTTATAGTGTTTCCAATCATATACTTCTTCAAGATGTTAGTCAAATACTTTCGTAACTCCTTCGTTATAAAACTATGCTAATAATGAGACCATAGTGCGATGTAAGAGTAAATCATGTAAGAGTAAAACAAGATTTGAGGTTAGGAATAATGTCACTCTTGGAGTCCTTATAACTTAATTAAACATTTTCATGTGTTACAAAGAATATGTTTTTTTCCTTGGTGAGATCAAACTTCGAGTAAAACGAAAGCTATATATATATATATAATCTAAATACAATTTCTTGTTGTGGGAATGTTGAATCGGGAAATAATTAAGATACCATGATGAATAATATTTATGGGAAAAAGGTATCTTGAATCTAAACCACCCCCTTAAATCCTAATATTGCTTTCTTGACATCACGTTAGATTCACTTGTGTAGCAAGGGTAAATTTTAAACATTGAATAAGCGTTGGGAAGCATAATATTAACATAAGAATGAGAGAATTAGGATCTTTGTATGCAATTTGAAATATGGAAAATACTTATGTAAGTTATGGAGATTGTCATAAGGGATAAAGAGAAAAATTAAATGGTCAAACAATAAGTGGAATGTGAAACGAATTTAAGAATCTGTAGGTGGAAAAAGGAGAAAATTATTACTTACATAATAATGTTATTGGAATGTTAATCGTAACCTAGATGTAACCATGGTGATGATGTGTTGTGGGTTTGTCAATCCTTAAGTCCCTTTTCTTGTGGCTGAGTTATTGCTAGCATTTGATTCATTAGAGGAAATGTGTCATCGACATGTATATGGCATTTTCGTGTGTCTATGTGATTCGACGACTTATGTAAGTGTCTTGTGCTTTGTTGAGTTTTCTTTACTTGGAGCCCTTGTGGCATTGTGTAGTGAGCAATGTAAGTCAAAAAAATTATCCTGGTATTTTTACTGTTGTTTTTGTGTGTGTGTAAAATGTGGGCGTTATAATTTCAATGGACGGAGAAGCTTATCTCTACCTATTCGCACCCTCTACAATGAGCTCCTCTCCTCTTCCTTGCATTCTTCCATCTCAAATAGGCCCAAAAACCTTTACATTAGGGAGAATCTTGGAATAGAATGTTGCCCATATGAGTACTATTTATGCTTAAATACACTTAAAAGTGGGGATGGGTGATGGCAGATCAAAAAATAAGTATTAGAGATGGTTGATCTCCGCTAATATTAATGAATGAAATTAGCATTAAGTGAAGTTATTATGGTTGAAATATTTTAATGCTAATGGAGATAATAAGCGTCCATTAGATTATTCAATTTTTGAGATAGATTGTATAATTCTATTAATAAATGACTCATTGAGAGTTAGTAAGAAATAATGGATTGAGAAAACTCTAAATAATTATTTTGAAATTTTGGTAATAAACAATCTAACTAGGATTAGAGAGGATAACACCGTTTTGAGGTTTGGTCCATCAATATATCTGTTGCAATTGCTATTACTACCTCATCCCAACCAACAAGAATTAGTTTGTATTCTTGGAAAGGATATCTATATCAGAAGACATTCACACTTTATCAAAATGTTTGTTTTACATATATGTCATAAATGAACATTTCATTTTTCTTGGTATATAAATATTATTTGTGTTATCATTATTGTAATTTATATTAATCAATTTTTATGGTTTAGTCCCAAAATAGCCATCTCATATTTGATTTTATGTACACAAACTATGGGATTGTGGTAATTTCTCATTTATAGGTAGCTTTTGCCAGCTAATTTTCATAGTCAAGGGCTCTATTTGTGTCATTTTTAAGTTAATATACATTTAAAAAAAAGATGAGAATCATAGATTAAATTTTAAGGTCATTACATTTGGTAAGGTTTACAGGGCTTCAAGGGACATGATTGCTCGTCTCAATTTCAGCTTTTTTTGCTTACAATGTGAGCAACAAAACTCATTGGTAAATCAAACCTTTCCTTCTTGGCAATCTGAAGAAGAACATCCATGATCTGTGGGATTCCCAAACACCTCAATTACAATAATAGAAGACAACCAACTACATATATTGCTAGCAAATATTTTTGCAACAAACTCACTTCATGGGTTATTGGGGCATCTACTTTGATGACAACAATTCTTCAAATTATGACATAATATTCTTAATCAATTCAATACTATTTCAAAACATGCAGGTGCACCATGGGATATGGCTATGTTTCATGATAGGAAAAGTACCCCGATTCCTACATTTACACTAGAATTCTACACCTAAATTGAGATATGACATTAGCCTACGGAATCGTGGTCTTGTGTAGAAAATTTGAGGACAAGGTCTAATTAACTAAGGGATAAGTTGCTTAAGCTAATTTATTTCCTACAACTTATTATTTATTTAGGGTAAAAATTTTCTTCCTAACCATGAAGATTAAGAGTGTGTCATCCATTTGTTAATTAACAATGCATAATGTGTGTTCGTGGTGGAATAAAAGAAAAAAAATAGGGAACAATCATTTTAAAAATCAACCATGGTAATAAACAACCTCTGAGTAGAAAACAAGTATACTTCCTCTAACTTGGTTATGCTATGGGAATGTTCCCTATAGGA
This sequence comes from Taxus wallichiana var. yunnanensis, assembly GCA_018340775.1. NCBI lineage: Eukaryota > Viridiplantae > Streptophyta > Pinopsida > Cupressales > Taxaceae > Taxus > Taxus wallichiana. The sequence continues at coordinate 156,998,334 of CM031236.1, read as the reverse complement.
TTCTTCTTAATCTGTGAGTAAATTTCATAATATTAGCCCCAAGTGAGAAATTCATAAAAAATGTGATTTTTTTTTATCAAAATGTAACTGTTGCAATTACTTTTGTTATGAACCAAACTTCTGATGAGGTTAATGTAATTGAGTTCAAATACAACCATTATGTATATTCCTATTTGCATTTTAAAGGAGTGTTCAAGTAATTTCCCTTGTTGTGGAGAAGTATTTTCATTGTTCTCTGTCAAAGTAAAGATAAATAGCTATTATCCTTGTGAAGGACTATGCATAATTCCAATTTTATTGTTTGCACATAGTAAGAAAAAAAGCTTATGCTTTTCAAACTCACTGAGTCAACCCTCTGTAGTCTACACACATACTTAGTGTCTTGAAAGTTAAATTTATGTTTAAAATTTTAGGTTTGACTTGAAGGGTCGAATACACCTCCTTATATACTAAGTAACGAATCTTTATAAATGAAAACAACTACCTAATACTCCTCCTTATATTCTCACCCCTTAAAAATTTTAGGTTTGAATTGAAGGGGTCAAAATAATCCTCCTTATATACTAAGTAATGAATCTTTTTAAATATGGGAATAATCTTTCCACAACCACTACCTAAAAATTCATGCAAAAAAACTGTATGTTTTCCTAAATTATTAATCTATTAATGTTGGTTATTTGTATACAAGGAAGACTTGTACCTAAATCTAGTCACAAAACCATTAAATAATTCCTTATAATTTTAAACTCAATGAGTCAACCCATCAACAATCACAAGAGATATGTGTAGATTTGGAAGAAATGATTGATTATACTTAGAACAGGGTACTAAAATTTTCCTTAGTTGAACAAGGGTACCATGAAAACATGACAATATCCACAAATAAAAAGCAAGGGATTCAAACATAGTTGTGATTATTTTTTAAAATCCATGGCTTTATATATAATAAATAAAAAGGAAAGAAAAATACTTGAATAAGAAAATTGAAGCCCTGTGAGTCGACTCTCTACAAATGGATTTTTCAGGAACATGGCTAAACTATCTTCCAGTAGAAACACCCATGTACATTACAACATGACTTCCCACATCTAGACACAAACACCAAAACAAAATGGAACATGAGAATCCTGTAGAAAAACATGTTAGCAAGGAAATTTGATTTCATGTTAGTAGTCTTAAAGGATATCAATGCCCAAATAAACAAAAAATTCCTAAGTTGCCTTAAATATTGGGTGGTGTGATCCTTTGATGCCTCCATATTTCTTCCTTTTCATTTTTATATAGGCTATAATCATTATAGATCTTGAATGGTTATAATATTTCTCCTATAAACCCTTCCTCTACACTGTTTCAACCTAATACAGACTCAAGTCCATTCTCTCTCTCTCTCTCTCTCTCTCTTTATTTAAAAATGCCATAGATCTATTAAACAAAAGGGTTATTTCAAAACAATGATGTAAAAAAATTAACATCAAAACCGATACAAGGTCCAAAGTTATTTCCAAAAGACAGGACCTCTCCCAAGGCCAATGTGGGGCTGGTGCTTCACTGAGTTTCTAGAATATCCCTTAAGAAAGTTGAATCTCTAATTGTGGAATATGATGTTTGATTTGATCCGTTCATTAATTCGAAGAAAGCTCCTTTTGCACTCGAGGGTTTGTGTGGTTCAAGTTGGGATCTACTTTGTAGTCTTTTCCCATTTTGGCATTATCAGATCCGTAGGCTAGGTAAGGCTTATTGTTGGGAGAAATGGTCCATATGCCCTAATCCAACTAGTCGTCATTTGCACGTGCCATCAAATATGCACTAGTTTCCTTTGTCGCCCTACTTCAATCTTGTCCTATGGTTTATGACAATGTCAGCCATGCACCACACTCCATTATGACAGAATGCCTCCACCGCTTGCTTGAGCTAATCTAGACTTCCATATTTCGACTAGTCCAACTCCTACATCTTCCTCAACAAATACCCGAACACCAAAGTTAATGCATTTAGATCGATGCACGTATCTAGAACCCGTGCCATATAATATCTTACCTTGAGGAGTGATGAAATAATCGGGTAGAGGAAACCGGATGTCTCTGTTACACCCGTGTCATGACATCTTTCGCACTACTTTTTCATTAAAGCCATACATTGTCCCACCTTGTTGTCAAGGGCGTAAACAATATCTTCAACCACACATACTCGGGTTTACCTAACGACATCCCCGATGGAATTATCAAAAAGAAAAAGTCCCCGATTTATTCATATATAAAACTATTGAAATGCTTTCGCCTACCCTACTAGAGAGATAACAATGATGCCTACCCGTTGGTGAGACATCGAATGGAAAGTTTGGTGATACCATGAATCCTTTACATCCCTCTTTTCTTGTAGAATTTTTTGCAAGCCTTTTTACAAACCCTCGACTTTGTTTCCCCAAATCCTCCATTCCTTTCTTGTGACAGCTCACGGTCAAAGGCAAGAAAAATATAATAGATCACAATAAAATTAATATATTCAAAACAAAAAGGCAAGTTAGAGACAAATTTGTAACTTCGAGATAGACTTATACTTTTTGTCTCTAATATACGTCTCTAAACAACCCATGTGGTAGTAATGTAATTTAATGGTGTTTCTAGATTGAATTATCTGCTTTTTATATTTTATGGTCGTGTATGTTGTGTTTTCTGTCTTTTTATGTTATGGACCAGAAATTCTCTTTAGATATGGTTAATTCTCTGCTTCTAAATTTACCCAAACCAAAGCAATATACAATATTGTGAAGTTTGTTAATGAGAAGTTAGAGCCAATGAAAATGCTCCATGTTACTTCGAAATGTTAGAGCTTTGCTAAGAATTTATGACTACTTGAAGTTTTTGCCAATCGAATGCTCCATGCAGCTTTATGTCATGTCAAACCGTATTAGACTATATTGACTATTGCAAAGTTCTAGCCAATAGGATAGCCCCATGTAACTTTGCAATGTCAGACCTTTATTATATCCCTCTGAGCGTTGCAAAGTGTGAGCCAATGAAATCATTCCATGCTCTTCACAAATCCAGACTTTAGTTAACTTGTCTTTTGTCTAGTGTGAAACCCGATCCAATAGAAATGCTCCAAGTCTTTTTGCATTTTGCAATGTCAGTATTTGGTTAACCTTGACAACTATTAACCAATAAGATTAAGCCATCGTTTTCACTACTTTGCTTTATATTAAGACTTTGTTAGAGTTAGTTAGATGTGAACCAATAAAACATGTCTACGTTTTCCACATATTATTTTTCCTTATCCTTGTGCAAAAAGTGATTCAGCTTAGATGACTCCACATATATACGGTTTAACTGTATGTCTTGCTATTAAATGATCTTTTGTCGATTATATTGCACTACGAAGTGCAAACTAATAGAAAAGCACCGTGTATATATTGTTTTCGCATTATTAGAATCATCTAACCTTTTCCAATGAAATATGACACCGCCTTTGTCTTTTGTCTTTGCAAACCGCTCGGACCTAAAGTTAGTTTTTGGTTAATTCCATGAGCTTGGAGTCCATGAGACATAATTATTGGATTAACCACGTAATCTCAACATGTGTCGCTTCGGGCAAAAACATTAATTAATCTTGTTTAGCTATAGTTGTAGATTTGAAAGTTATCAGCTTTTTCATTAAATTTATATAGCTATAAATCAATTTAGCTTGGTTAATTAAATAGCTTGTTTAGAAAATTGGTTTCCGTGTGGTGGAATTGTTAAGAAAATTTACGAAATTGCGATGCGTGTCTCCATTCCTTGCCACACTGGTTTAAAGCTTTAATTAAACATGTTTATCCATAGCTGTAGATTTCTAAATTTATCTTAGTTTTACTAATCAAATAAGTGGCACTCAACCGTGCATTCTGGGAATTAATATTTTTAGTAGTTTTTTCTATATCCGAATGTTGGAAAGGACGATGATGTGGCGAGTCCTCTATGATGCAACTTTAAACTTAAATTCTTTCATAAATGTTCGACATCATAAATGCTAATGAAATCATGTTTTCCTCGAAATTGTTGAAGGTTGTAATAACATGTTGATTTTTAGGCCAATCAGATTAAAGATAAATACATTTTTACAATTATTTTGTTAAAAATATGCGGTGGTTACTAATGTTTATTAATGTGGAAATTATATATTTTGTTAATGAAAATAATAACAATGTCCGATTGGTCGTAAAGAACCTAATAATAATCTGGTTAAAAAAATGATAGAATATTACTAATAAATGAAAATTACTTTTTTATATTTATATCAGCATTGTATTAATAATATTAATAGAGAGGACAACATTGAAATATTTGGTTACTAATTTATTTTATGTAGTGTGGAGGGATGAATATCTCTACCCAAACCTTTTAAGAACCATCCAACGACACAAAATTTCAAAAAGGAAACTAATATGAAGAACACTACTACCCCTGAGCCCCCACCCCTGCCTTTTTCTTTTTTTTTTCATTTTTTTGGAATAATTGTACTATTTTATATTGAATGATAGAATTGCTATTTAATTAAAAACATTAAGATCACTTTTGTTTTTCCCCTAACAATAAGTGGCCTCAATGCTAAATAACAATTTTTAGCTAGAATTTTTGGCCATATTGCCCTCTTAAGTCTAAATCTTTTGGTGGATAGCACTCAATAAGACATCGTTGTTTCCATTGGAATGAATATATTTAATTCCTTTCTCATTCATTTTTAAATAGAATTGGAGGCAAAATCACCTTCGTTCAATTTCGGTTTGTAGAAAAATTTGACATTAACACAGAAAATCGCACGGATAGACATGGTGTGAAATCCTTTGCATATGGTGTGGGACCCCCGAATTATTCGTACACTATCAACAAAATTGACATGGATTATTCTTTTTCATTTTTCCTTTGTGGTTTACAACTTCAAACACATTCTAATCAAAGTTTTCGGCTATGGAGGGGGCAATTTAAACGATGTGTTGAGCCTTTTTCTTCTAGGTGTTTGAAAAAATAATAGGGAAAAGACTTGTTTGTAAAGAGTTCCCTAGGTATAATTTCGTAGTAGGGTTGATTTACATGGAAGGAAAGATATTAAATTAAGAAAATGACTATTGGGTAGGTTTTTTTCCGATAAAATTATATTTTTGCAGATCAAATTATTGGATGGCTTTGTTCTATTTATTGATTTGTTTTATCATGGAAGTGTGACACTTCGTAAAGTTCTCAGTGCATGATAATTATGTGTAATAGAATCTTTGTGATATATCTAAATATTTTTTTTGCCGAATAAATACTCTAATGAAGAGAGCAAGTCTTGTATAATAGAATTAAGAATAAATTATGTTATAATAATCAAAGTTGGGATTAGTGCAAAACTCATGATTAAAGGATTAAGCTAATTTTAACATTATCAAGTGATAAAAGATCAAATTTAAGTGTTTACACATAGAAATTTTCAAATCAAATAATTGAAGAAAACACTATAATTAATGTTTAATGAAATAAATGTTTTTCATAATAAAGGAGCTTCAAAAATATTCTCTACAAATAAGATGAATACTCATGTGTGAGAATTCCCTTAGGTCCTTTGAATGGTGTGGAGAGAATGCGAGATTTATTTATGTGACTATTCCAACATGTTTTCTTATCTACTATGATTATGCTAAGCTAAATTATAGTATATGAAGAAACAAAGACACAAATAATCTTATTATTTTTCTTCTTAGGACCAAAAACAAAAAAATATTTAGATGATCATGGGCTTGTTTATAAGAGTAGTCCTCAAACTAAAGCATGAAAAATAATTCAAGGCATTTTTGAACAAAATATATGGTGACGTCTTAAATAGGGGCTACCAACATAATAGGTTGCAATGTTGTTTTTTCCCACTATCTAGACAAAATGACTATTGAGTGATTATGGACAAAAGTGACAACTTATTTTTTCCATTAATTCTTTGTGATATACAAAATTTAAAAATATTCTAATTTTTTTTTTTTTGAAAAAATAATTATTGAGAAATTTAAGAACCCTTAGTAGCTTAAGTTAATGAAAAATCTGAAGAAATTATTGTTAATTTTTTTTAAGAATCCGCAGTGATTTAACTCGCTCTATAATTATTATTAGAATTATAGTTGAGAAATTATAGGAACGAATGGTAAAGGAGTCGATTAAAACGAGGGGTCAATATGCTACTTCAGTATGTGGGCAAAAATTCCTTATAGCCGCCGAAGACTTCCACACCCACCTTCCTGAATTTTCCTGTTTTTTCGGTGGAGCTTTCTATTCTATATGAAAAGACTTATTTTATTCGTATAACAAATCGGAAAAATCTTGACAAGACTTGTCACTGCACATTGTTTGGAGCGTTGATCTTCCATAGGACCTCGCCCTGAGCCCCTTCCGTACATTATATTAGTATATATATTCAGTTCACCAGAGGTGTTTCCTGCATTATGAATCAGCCAGACATTCGTGGATGTATTTGAGCCATTAAAATCATTCATGTCCAATGAACTTGTTTTGGGCCACCGTTGCATTTCTGCTTTCGCTGCCGATTAGTTGGGGTTTTACATGTTTCAATGATGAAAGGAATTTGTTGTTGCAGTTCAAGGAAGGTCTTCACGACCCTCCCATCGACTCAACACGTGGAATGCTTCCACCGACTGTTGCCTGTGGAAAGGAGTCCATTGCCACCATGGATCAGGCCATGTCATTCGTCTGGATCTCCGCAATCCTCGTGGCTACAATCTGGCCAATCATGTGTCGATGTTCTATATCGGTTCTATGGCAGTAATGTTCTTCCAGTTCCCCTGTGATTAAAGCTGACGTTCTTTCAACGTTGATGAAGCTACAAATGTTACAACACTTGGATCCCAGCTACAACGCCTTCATCGGTGTTGCTGTCCTTAACAACTAGTCAATACCATAGATTAAGGAAAAATTATACCTAACAAATAGATAACATCCCCCTAATATCTAAACTAGCAATCGCATGTGTACAATGCAATGTGAACGCTGAACGGTATATGTTATTTGATTTAGAGGGATAGTTATTTCTTTTGTAGTTGATGTTGATAAGGGGTGTGGTTGATTTTGTTAGTGTAGAAATATAGATGAACCACTTCATTTAAAGGTTCTGTTTACATTTAAAACTTGTTACAAATTCATACATATACATTTGCAAATCTTATATCACAAGTGGTTGCATTTTGTGGAGTAGGTTGTTTGAACTTAACATGTATACATGAAGACTTCCGTACATGTGTAGATTTTATATCATGAGTGGTAGCATTTTGTGGGAATATTTTTTTGCAAATCTTATATCATGAGTGGTCACGTTATGTGGAGTAGTTTATTTGAACTAAACATGAATACATGGAGACTTTCGTACATGTGGAGATTTTATATCATGAGTGGTAGCATATGGTGAAAAAAAGGCCATAGTTGTTGCTTGCAAAACCCATGGTAAAACTTGCTTTGAAGCTAAGGAGACAAAAAAGTTGGAACACACTTAAAATTTTCTAAGAGATCCTGTGCAACATCATCTTGTTCCGATGGTTCTACCTCAACCTTTAAACAACCCACATAGACAACCTCAAGATCCTCAGATAGCCCATCCTTGAGTTGCAATAGCAGGGAATCCTCATCCCAACTGAAACACCAACTCTTACCTTCAGGATTTCTGCGAGCTCGCAAAGGAACTTGGTTAGCCACAATAATCATTCGCTGCATACAAATTGACGAGGGGGCATCTGAGGTCACACTATTAGCATTATCATCATCAATTTATGATATTATCCCAGGCACAATCATTACCTGGGGAAGTCGTCTCGCAGTCTGCCCAAAGTTAGGTATATTGCTTGAATCCAAATCTAAGAGGTTTGAACATGATCTGGACACCATGTTATCTTTAAAGTCCACCCTACATGAACTTCAATTATGATTATAAATAGTTTGTAAATGCACAATTTCCAGTCCGGGACAATTCACTACAAAAAAGAACTTCAATACCACTAACAAAGGAGATTATGGATCGACGCATGCGTTGGGAGATTGTAAGGTTGAGGCCTTTCATGAGCAGCGACATCGGGGAGTCTCTGCATATCAATTCGGCTATGTAACTCTTAGCCTCATCTGGAATGGTTCGAGCTCCGTTGCAATAAACATATAAGCCGATTACAATTACTAGCTGCAAAATACTTGGTGTAGCCATGATTGCACATACCCTAATTCACATACAATTTGCTTTGCTTCCAGTGCTTTTATAATACAATTTCCATTGTTATTGCCGATACATAATTCATAAGAAAAACACAATTTAACTACATAATTGAAGCTCGTCTCATTGGGCAAAGCCCTTTCCCATATGGGGAAAGTAAAAAGCACTCCAAACGTTGTAAATTTAGTAGTAATTCGATACGATAATTACAGCTATAACCGCCCACATAGTAAACATGAATACATTTGAAATTGAGAAAACATGAGAAACATCTAAGACAACTTTATCATCAACATCATGTAAAGAGAGTAATCCAACAAAGGATTTGGTTGATGGAGAAATAGTTAAAACATGTGAAAAAGTTCAGACAACAACAGTCTCAGTGAAGAACCGTCCACACCTTCCTAAAGTAACTGGTATTGTCTACAATGATAGGGGCATGAAGTTGCTGGCAAATGTGGCAACCTATGAACCTTCAAAGGATGAGAAAGTTTCCTTTGCAATTCTGGAAGACGAGTTTTTTTGACCATAGATGATAGTTTGGACAAGTCTACGGTTAATACCTCCTCATGTGGCTCAAAAGCTAAACAGGAACAACACAAAACAAAACCTCATTGACCAAGAACCAAAGTTGTGGAACTGGTCATAAGAGGAGGCTAAGAAATATAGTTCTACTACTACATACAAGTATAAACAAAATTTAAATGCATACCTACAGAATTTAAAAATAGTAAAGCCAAAGAAACATGCAAAATTAGAAAAGCAAAATTGTTAAAAATAGCAAAACCATCATTTAAGCCGTCAAATTTGACACAGTCCCATGAATGACCGCAAAGCCTTTTTCCATGGGGGTAACGCCGAATAAAATTTAAAAATAGTAAATCCAAAACAACATGCAAAATCAGAAAAGCAAAATTGTTAAAAATAGCAAAAACAAAATTGTTAAAAATAACAAAAACAAAATTGTTAAAAATAGCAAAACCATCATTTAAGTCGGCCAAATTTGACACACCCCATGAATGTACGCAAACTTTTCCCATAGGGGTAATGCCACCGGTGTAATAAACAAAAAGAAATATCCACACACGTAAGTGGGTGAGGATGAATACAATAAATGTAAATAAAGTACCTAGGTGAACATGAGCTAAGGTAAATACCTACTCTAATGATTGTTCACCCTTTTGTCCCCCCGCCCCCTTTTTTTGTCTATTCCATTTTGGTAAGGGGGTCTATCCCATCTCTATTGAGGGTTTTACTTGACCATTTCATTTTATTTGCATTGCTTGTTCTAGAACCTGTTTTTTCTTCCATTTTAGTTTGCTCTAGTTTTCTACATTTGGGGAAAACCCCATTTGCTCATACAAGGGTGTGTATGCTTCCATACACATATATATGTAACTATATATGTATATGCAAGCATATAACCTTGGGTCAAGATATATTTATATATAAGTTTATTAGTTTCTAATTGAACTTCCATTATAAGGTTAGACCACGATGTAGAAATATTACAGGGACCGATGATGACCAATTGACGGTGCACCGATCACATAATTATACCGATGTCGGTTACTCTCACCGACGTTGGTTTTTGGTTCTTCTACCTATTTAATAAAATATATCTAAATGTTTAAGTTGTTTTAAATTGCAAGTATGAGTTCATTTGCAAAAAGTTACATCAAATTGTTTTCCTTAGTTCCATTGAGTGTCATTCCAACACTTACGACACTTTTATGGCATGTGTCCGTAGTGTTTTGTCCTACCTAATGCTACCAAAATTTATTAGACATAAAGATACAATTAGAAAGAGTAAAATAATTAAACATGTATCTATTGAGTTTATTAAAATTCACTTACTTAATTCTAGGTCTTATTTGGAAAGGAAGATAGAATTTGAAAAGGATGGTGTTGCCCTATTATTGAACTTGGAGAATCCTTAATGAAGAAATTAGTGACTCTTATGTCAGTGGGAAGAGACATCAATATTTATGACGAAGCTACAAAATGCAAACCACATGAAGAAATCAAAAGGGCTCAATAAAATATGTAAGTACCAAGAAAGTGGGAAGGGAAAGTAACTACTAAGGAGAATACGTCTTTATCATTATTTTAATTAGTGATCATCAAAGAATTGGAGGATGAATCATCATCTAATGATAAAGATTAACTACCGAGGAGATCACAAAAAATCCCCCAATTATTAAATTAATCTTTCAAGGAAATCAACTAATAATTATCTTGCATACTTCCATTATGAGTTCCCTAGGCCATTTTGCAAAGCTACATCGCACACCAAAATCCATTTCCCGTGTCATTTACATGTGTTAGAGTTACATCTTGCACACATTCTTCAAGTGAAGAATTATAATGGTTTGAAGAATTTTCAAAGTATTACTCTATAAATGTTGTATGGGAAACTCAAACCAATCAGACTAACCCTTTTTAGGTATTCAAATAGGAAAGATAGTGTTTAAAGAAGAAGAAATACTAATTTGATGCACAAATGTGAATGTGAAATATCAATAATAGAAAGTGAAGCTATAAGCACAGAGGATCACTTTGCTTGAGATGTGATCTAGTTAAACCCTATAAAATAAAAATCCTTCCATGCAAGATAATGTCTCCGGGTGAAATATTCCTTTTCTTATATTCAAACTCTTAGATTTTCATGATAGTTCACCGACACTTTTCACAACCGCCGCACACTTTTAGATCATTTTCACTCTATCTTATCTAGTAAATCGATATGATCTTATCTAACCTTAATCCACACTTGCTTGATTTATCTCACATAATCTTATGCATTTTTCATATATATAGTAACATAATTTAGGATATGTGTATTTATTGTATTTACTTTATTTCCAATCCTAATTCATCTTTACACAAAGTAATCGATCACTAATTGGATAAGATCTATTTTTAATTATATTTTTGTGAATTGACTTATTTAAAGTTATGTGCATCGTAAGGCATCATGCCTCACCCATGGGTTTTATATATCTTCACATTCTATAGGATTCATATTTATTTTAGGTTTCTTACATTCCTAATTTATGGAAAGGCATCTCATAAAACCATTTCAAATCTTTCCACCATGGTCATGAAGAAATCACATTGATTTTGTGGATCATTATAGTGGGGATATCTCGTTAAAATTTCCTCATATGACTATTGATCATTTTTTCCATCGAAATCAAGATTTGGATTTTATTCAAGAGAACAACTTCTTTGATTATTTGCAAAAAATAACAAGTATTGTGTGCATCCCTCATCTAACAATATTGAGATAATAAACCCACATAATTTCAACAAGAGAAAAATAATGGAAATTCATGACTCAAGACCACCAGAGTGAGTTTTGGTTAGCAGTAAATCCTTTCATTCGATCCATCTTCATTCCATTGAAGCCATAGTTTGATATTTGCATAATCCTTCCAAATTATTTTGAACACAAATGATCCAACTACTTTCATCAAGGCTTTGAGAATGATGAAATTATGAAAATGAATCTCTTACCAACTTTTATGACCCTATGGATCGTGCCATGGTTAAATTGCAAAAAATAAATTTCTAATATTCTTTATATTCAGTAGCTCAAATAATCCATTTACCATAGATATCAGTTCCTTGGTGACCAATATCTAGTAACATGAATCCTCTAGCATTATTGACAAGACAAAAAACCCAAACAACTCTATGAAAGCACTTCATATATTTAAAACTAGCCCATAAGAAATATGTAAGAAAATTTTCAAGCCTTTATAGGAGGCATGAGAAGGAACCCAAGAAGAAGAATAGTACACATGAGTGGCGGTGACCACTTTAGAGAAGATATAATACTTGCCTTTACCTACCAGAAAGGGGATTAGTGATCTAGTATGTGATATTTCTGCCAAATCGTTCAATACCATATTGCCACAATTAAGATGAAGTTTCCTCAAATACAAAGGGCATTAAAAAAAAGGAATATTTCCTTTTGTTGAATCCATTTCCATCAAGACTAATTATATAAGGAGATGGTGTCAAAAGGATTTTTGCAACATTTTATTTTGTGCCACTATATGTTAGATCCCAAAGTGAGGTAGTAAGTATTTAAGAATTACATTAAAATTTTGATGTTTTCATCCTCAAGAAGAGTAGGAATGAATCATTTAGAAAGTGACCATTAACTAGTTGTGTAGGTTTTTATAATTTTAGAGAGATTCCTTTGGAAAACCATGACCTATCACATTTACAATAAGATAGCAAAAGCCTTGTAAAACTAGCATATATAATTAAGGGGCTAGATGGAAACCTTCATAAATTGAATGATAAAGAAAAAATTGTTCATAATCGACTCTATTAATTAAGAGGTAAGTTGTGGCATGTGCAAATTATATTTGAATATATTGAATAAAAGGGGTGCCAAAACCTAAAGATTTATGTATAGCCAAAATGAACACCCATTCTATATGATTATAGGCTTTATAAAAGTCAATTTTATCAAAGATAGCTATTTTATTAGAGTTTTGATCCCATTCCATTCCCTTACTGGACTCCAATAAAATTTTCAAGAAAGTATCTACTTTTTTATGAAACATGTATTCTTAGGACTGGAAAATGTAGGGAAGATTTGGGAAGTGAAAACACGAGGGATTTGGTAATGATCTAGTAGGAGAAAATGAGAAAAGTGCTTATAAGAAAATATAATTACAAATTAGCCGGGTGGTCACCCATTTTGGGAATAAACTTGATGTGGCCTCTATTATTAAACCGATTGAGGAGTTGGTATATAAAGCCTTAATAAATATCTCGGTAAAGGTCATTTTCCAATGTATCCCATAGAGATTTATAGATTATACAAGGAAGGTTATCACATCTAGGTGATTTTTGATTGTCCATCTATAAAACCACTTCATGGAGATCCTCAATGGTAAGAAATATATATCATAGACCTAATCCTTTGGGCTTATAAAGAATTACAAGACATGACTAAAGGCATTTTTAAGATTTTATTTTAACTTGGAGGATGATTCATGATATTAGAAAACCCACTGGTAATGGTGGATGAAGGCTTGCACAATGTCAAACACTTATATGAGTCATTGGTTAGATTATCGAATGGATTTAATTTTCCAAAGGTGAGTGGTTAACTTTTATCATATGAAATAATTATTTAAAAACTTTACCACCCACTTTGAGCGAGTGAATTTTGGATTTTATTTGATTATTCCTAACATCAGAAGTATTTATGATTTCAAGGTGTTGTCTTGGTGCTTGTAGACAAAAAATATATGCACTGGGTACATTTCTAGGTCCTAAAAGATACTAATATATACATGATTGCTAAGAAAGAAAATTAGTGGTTAAAAACTCCTTTAATCCTTTTTACTTTATCTCTTACACTTTAAACATCTTACAGTTCTATCGGCACTTGACTCGATTTATCTTTTGATGGCCTCGAACACTATCACCCAGTTAGGAAAGAAGCGCCTAGGTGCTCCTGTCCCTCTATTTCTTCTTTTTACTCTTTTGGTTCCTTTTCCGCTTCTAGGTCACCTTTTTAATACTTTGGCTTGGTCTTTCAATTACGAAATTCAAACAAGGAAAGCATATATATACTTAGTTACTTCTTCCAAATAAGGGGCCAAACATCATAATAATTATATATCATCACCTAATCTTACAAAAAGGCACAAGAGCACTAAAAAGCATACATATAGCACATTCATACAAGGGACAAGGGCTACTTTTGTCTACATACATTGCATATGAGGGGAGTTCCTTCTATTCCATCACACATATTTTTCATAGTTGGGAAAATATAGATCTAGCTTGATATCAGTCTGTAACATGCACAAGGGAAACCTAGGTCACATGACACTGATACACACACACACAAATAACTACATGAATTTTGACATGTAGTGAAATGATCATCATAAGTTCAATCTTGGGTGATTGCAAGGTCATCCAACTCCACATTTTGCATATTTTTTATTAGATTTGATGTGGTTTTTGGGCATGTGCTTGATTAGTTTTTTTAGAGGTGACAAGTGCAATCATAACCCTAACAATAAAACTAGAGTGAAAAATAACAAGTAAAAGAAAATCTCGTCTGACCCAAAAAAGACTAGATTCAGAGCATCTGAGTAGACATAGGTGCCCAGATCAGTCATGAGCATCTGGGGCACTTTTATTATGTATGTTCCTAGGGTTGAACCCTTATCGAGATATTTCAACATTATTCCCAGCTAGATACAACAATCAGATAGTCCCGATCATTCCCAAGATACGAATCAACTAAGTCATCTCCCTCTCTCATTTGCTTAGGATTTTACATTTTTGAATGCTTAGTGCTTATAAATTATTGTACTTAATTACCCTAATATAATTTTTTTACAAGTAGTTACCTTGAAATAAGATTTGATTACATTTAGATTAATTCAAAGTTGATACCAATCAAGATTACATAGAATTATGAAACATGGGCATCTCAAGGGCATCCAACAAGTGGCTCAACTTCAAATAGGCGGTGTTGTATAATTTTTGGTGAATGCATGCAACGTTCCACTCAAAAGTGCGAAGGAAATAGGTAAGGTGCATAATGGAATCTAACCACCATGAAATCTAGCCAGAATCACCAATTTTCCTAAGAAAAAGGCTCCATAATCATTTAATGTGATATAAACAGGGCACATTATGAAGGATTGTATAGTATTTAGAAAAAATACTATGTTTTCAAAACTTTGGGTTATCTAAAAAATTGTTTTATCTAGAAATGAGTAGGAAGGTAGTTGGAAAGAATGATATCTAGTAGAGACTCAAATGGTAACTAAATTTATCTAGAAAACAAAAAGTACGGTTATGTGTAATGCATGACATAATGTAACCAATTAAAAATTCTATCAAATCCAATAGAATTTGTAAAAAGTATGTCGAATAACCAATTCATTATGACACCTAACATTGGGCTCATAAAACCAAAATTTATTGTATGTATGTACATCACAACTTATCTTTTTCTCATTATCCATCACATGTGGGTAGGTCAATTTTACCACTCGAGACATATGAAGTTTCCATACATAACCCGATGTGCATCTAGCATCTCATCTTCTATCCAATGTTAAAGTGTTACCCTTTCAGTCATGTCATTATTTGTATAAACATTAATCACCCCAAAATAGTAGATTTTAATGTTAAAAAACACTTAAATAACGTGATTGGTTAGGTCACATCCATGAATAACATAATGAGCCCTCCATTTAGGATAATAAAAGTGGTGAATTCTCCATGAATAGGCTAATTATTGTAGGTTAAAGTTAAAATATCAAGATAGAAAAATATAGTGGCAATTGTAAGAAGAAAACTCACACCTTAACTTCAAGGAAAATAACATCCATAGTTGGAAAAATTCCTCAAAAATATTGCAGACAATGTATTTGCAAAGTGATTCAGTGATACCTCAACCTTCACATTATAAAAAAATCATGGGGCACCTAAGTCATAAGTCATATCCTCTTAAATTAAGCCATTAAGGGCTTCAACTCTATTCTAACAAAAAATTGTTCATTATATTACAAATAATCGTTAATCTTAAAATACCACCTAGAATCCATAAAAAATCTCCTTTCTTAAGCTAGTGAGGAGGATTGCAAGATTGTCTATTCTTATTTTTTCAAGGATAGATGAAATGAAGACTCAATTGTGAGTTTCAAGAATTATATTGAACATTAGAATGAGGAATAAATATAGTGCTAGTGTCCAATGGAGTGTCGAGAGACTGGTATGTTTAAAATATGGATATATTTTTGTATGAGCCTACACATGTTCAAGTGGGAAAGCGAAAGACACTAAATAATTAACTCGATCCTGTGGGGTAGGAGTTGAACTACTAGGTAACTAAAAAATTTAGCATTAGGAATTCCCATAGAGGGGTGGTGATTATTACTTTGTTTTGGTTTTGTTTATAACCACCAACTATAGACCAACCAAATTATCTCCATTTTTTTGAGGTAACTCATCAATGGGATTTGAAATGGCCTATTTGTGTATGGCTATCAACAAGCAATCATGAATCATGCCTTCATAAGAATGGCATTTAAAACAATTATTAGGTAGATTTATATAGAGTACCATAAGAATTTAGTGGAGGTCACGAACTTGGATTTTAATTTGATTATTTAAGGTCCTAGGAAAGTTCAACCTCCACACATGCATGCTTATGTAGTCTAGCTAAATAAAAATTAGAAGGTTCCTTGAAAATGACCCAAACTAAGTGTGGTAGTAATCTAGTCAAGAAATCTCGAGCAATTCATGGGAAGGTTGGGAAATTCTACCCAACTTGGGAACTAAAGGGTGGTATGGTAAGATACTAAGAAATCTTGTGTCCATGTAAAGAGAACAAGAAATTAGCTTTGCACACACTATGTTGCACTTTTGGCAACATCATCGTGGCATGGGTTGGGTTAGAAACTAAAAAAGGAAAAAACCTTTGGTCATAGTCTGCGCTTATGTCCAATTTTATACCATGTTGGCTCCAAGTAGATTATACCCAAGTTTCAAGCATACTTTTAAATGGGATTTATCTGACAAAATAACCTATCAAGTAAATTTTATCAATCCATTTACAATTAAAATCATATTCATAAAAAGGAAAGCAATTTTTAGAGAAGGGGTATTATCTCTTGAATACCTTAATCAAATTTTACCAAATCACCTAGTAAAACAAAAAAAAGATTCTAATTTTACTAAATCACTATATTTAACTTCCCACTATGACCACCAAGCTACCATATACTAGAGTGTATAAACTCTAAGTATTATAAATTACAAAGATATGAACTAAACTCATTTTTATATGTTATTAATATATGCTGTTTATAATTCTAAACTAGCATAGATAACTTAAATACATCTATCTAAAAGACACCGAGATATATCAATTTCGAGGTGCCTATATTGGAATTCTCACATAAATTAGATAGGCACCTCAAGATTGATATCTCCGATATCTTTTAGATGTATTTAAGATATCTATGCTAGTTTTTAAATATAGTTTTATTAAATTTTAATTACAAATATAAAAAAAATTTATATGTTTTATAAAATAAATCTAAAATAACAACTAAATTAAATATTATAAAAATAATATTTCTATATTTTATTTATAAAATAATCTAAAAGTAAAAATACATCTAGAAGTAAAAACTAACCTAAGTATGTTTATATTATTTATAAATACATGCATAAACTAGTAATCACATGTGTACAATGCAATGTGAATGCCGAATGATATATGTTATTTGATTTAGAGGGATAGTTATTAATTTTGTAGTTGATGTTGATAAGGGGTGTGATTGAAAATTATAATTTTATATTAAAGTCAAATCAAAGGTCATAAAGTACACTGGAAGGGATGTTAAATAATAGTTAGTTGTGTAATAATCGAATACCAGTGTAAGTGAGACATGTAGTTTGCTAACATTCACTCGAGAATGTAGTTAATGTGAAGTGTTGAATTGAAGTAAATTGAAAGAACGACTAAGTTCTTTAACCTATTAGCTCTCCAAGAAACATAAATGAGACAAAATATGCAAGCATATATAAACGAATCTTAAATGGTTAGGTACATTCTAGAGTGCTTTATTACCTCAAAAAGTTTGAGAGCATCATTGTTAGAGCTATTTTTCGCATATTCTACAATCATGGCATTCCATGAGACCACATATATTTAAGGAATTTTGCAAACAAAAACCACTTTCCATTATAATTTATGGATGTTCATACCTTGTGCTTAAGGCTCCCATATTGGTATAGAAATGGAGTATGATGACAAAGGTTCAGGTAGGTTGGGTTTACACTTGCCAAATGCATTCACCTAATGTTTTTGAAGGAATTTAAAAAACCCATTTTATTTATCCGCAATCATTTAAGTCCATCGATCAAATCTTATTGAGGAATTTTATCATACAGATTCACACGCCTTGTGTATGCTTCCATATTTCACATACATGTCTACCACGATACAACCGCAACTAAATCGAACAAAATCAGCCTTCCATTATACTTTGATGGATGTCCATGTATTACTTCAAACCTCCCATTTTAGCACAGATGGGATGATGATGGAAAAAAATTTGGATTCTAGAAAAGTCTCATATCTATTATTATTCGGTGAATGCCCATCCCCTGTTTTGGCATAGGATGGCATTATGCTAGCTAAGGAGAACCGCTATTTCAAGTGGGCTGCCTGCTGGTTGCATTTAGTGAAACAGATTCAATGCTCCATGATGATGTTCATGTCTTCTGTAAGCTGAAATTATAATACTCCATGAGAAGGGGTTACAAATAATGAACCAAAAAATATATATTTAGAAAATCCACTTCTACAATCTGCCAAATGTAACATTGTATCTTCCATAACAAAATTGTACCAGATTTTAGAATATCTCTATAAATACAAGGGTATGAGCATAAACTGAAAATGATCTAAAAGTAAGTTTTGAATAAGTGCCCACCTTCCATTAGAAATGTCTTCTTTGGGCACAAAGAGCTCTACATATCAGAAGTGCAAAGATGAAGTTCCTTTTGAATCACTTGTATCATATTGTGAATGTTGTTTTAATCTATTGAATAAATCAGCTAATTATTTGACAAAATGCTAGAATTCAGTCTTGATATTTTCTAACTTGTATGGGGACTCTAACAATGTTTTAATGTTGTTTTATTCATTGACAAGCTCTGGGAAAACCTTTAAAGCACCTGTATTTCTCATGAGTATTTGATCTTGGTTGAATTTGTGTCCTAATTAGTTTAAATGGTCCTATGTAAGAGTGTTTTCATGCTTATGGTAGGATTGTCTTTAGTGCTCTCTAATCTTGACTGCACCAAAAGATGTTTACATTAACCCTACATGCATTTCTAATTAATCTCAGTCCACACAGGTGAAAGAAAATGACATGCATGTTTTAAGAAACAAATTTGAGAAGCTCCCAATTATCAGTGTTACATAATCAAATAACAACCACAAAATGCAATGTAGATTTTTTTAACAAACAAATGTAAGCATCTCAGTTACTTATCGAAATACTTCCACAGTGACAAAATGTCTAATTTAATGACATGAACAATTATAATTATGTCCTTAAATCCCTGCTTTATAGAAACAAGTTCCTCTAATATAATTGTAGGAACAACTTATATCATGGCATTTAATCCCTATTGTAGAAAACATTCTCCTCTCACCCAAAATAGATAGAGGTGAAACAAAAAAATCTCAATGTGATTAATCGAACTATTACACGAGGCTTTAGGCCCCTTTCTAGAGTTGAGAAATCCTTGATAACTTTTCTCAAGCTTCAGTAAATGCTCACAAATATTACGAAAAGGGAGAGAATGCTCAAAAGATGACAAAATCATATGCACTTACAAGCCATCCATATCCTATACATTACAGATTTCTAGCTCTTTCACTCACCTATTTTCATTTTCAATATGTTTCTACAGCATCCTCACCAATGCATCTTGTATTCACAATGTTTTTCAAATCAAGCTCAATGAATTGTCTTCTACAGGTCTCACAAAAATTGTACTCTCAAGAATCAAATGTCTCATTCAATTCCAAATCTAATGAAAACATGCAAAAATAGAACCTTTTTCACTGCTAATACTAATGATAGGAAAATGAAAGAGAATGAAAAAAACACAAGAATTATATGCAAACAAGAGTTCCCACTTTTGGCTAGAAATCCTAGACCCTATTTGTTACTTCAAGCATTCCCACTAAACCCGTAGGCTACACCGACAAATGGTTAATTCTTCATCCCAATTTTGTTGCAAAGTACATTGGAAGGGATGTTAAAAAATAGTTAGTTGTGTAATAATCGAATAAAAATGCAAGTGAGACATGTAAGTTTGCTAATACTCACTCTTGAGAATGTAGTGAATGTGAAGTGTTGGCATCAAGTAAATTGAAAGAACGACTATGTGCTTTAACATATTAGCTCTCCAAGAAACATAAATGAGACAAAATATGCAAACATATATTAAAAATCTTAAATGGTTAGGGTGAATTCTACAGCTTCTTTATTACCTCAAAAATTTGAGAGCATCATTTTCGTGGCTATTTTGTGCATATCCTACAATCATGGTGTTCCATGAGACCACATATCTTTAAGGAATTTTGCAAACAAAAATCCACCTTCTATTATACTTTGATGGATGTTCATACCTTATGCTAAGGCTCACATATTTGTATAGAAATGGAGTATGCCGACAAGGTTCATGGAGGTTGAGTTTACACTTGCCAAATGCATTCACCTAAATTTTTTGAAGGGATTTTTTTAAAAACCCATTTTTGTATCCTGCAATCATTTAAGTCCATGAGATCACATCTTATTGAGGAATTTCATCATACAGATTCACATACCTTGTGTATGCTTCAACATTTTTATACATGTCTACCAATTTACAATCGTAACTAAATCGAACAAAAATCAGCCTTCCATTATACTTTGATAGATGTCCATGTCCAACTTTAAACTTCCCATTTCGAATAGGATGGGATGACGATGGAAATTTTTTTGGATTCTATAAAATTATCATATCTATTATTCTTAGGTGAATGTACATGCCCTATTTTGGCATAGGTCAAGGCAATATGCTAGCTAAGGGGAACTACTATTTAGGTTGGCTACTCATTGGTTGCATTTAGTGAAACATATTCAATGCTCCATGATGATGTTCGTGTCTTTTGTAAGATACAATTATAATACTCCATGATAAGGGTTTACAAATAATGAACCAAAAATATATATTTAGAAAAGATACTTCTACAATCATGTAAATGTAACATCAGATCTTCCATAACAAAATTGTACTGCATTTTAGAATATCTCTATAAATACAAGGGTATGAGCATAAAATGAAAATGATCTGAAAGTAAGTTTTGAATAAGTTCCCACCTTCCATTATAAATGTCTTCTTTGGGCACAAAGAGTTTCGATATCAAAATCACAAATATGAAGTTCCTTTTGAATCACTAGTATCATATTTTGAATTTTGTTTTAATCTATTGAAGAAATCAGCTAATTATTTGACAAAAAGATAGAATGCAAATCTTCTCAATATTTTCTAGCATTAATGGGGACTATAACAATGTTTTAATGTTTTTTTATTCATTGATAGAATTTGAGAAAACCTTTAAAGAACCCGCATTTTCATGACTATTCGATCTTGGTTAAAGTTTTGTCCTAATTAGTTTAAATGGTCCTATGTAAGAGTGTTTTCATGTTTATGATCAGATTTTCTTTAGTGCTCTCTAACCTTGACTGCACCAAAAATATGTTTCAGATAATCCCTACATGCATTTCTAATTAATCTCATTTCATAGAGGTGAAATAAAATGACATGCATGTTTTAAGCATTTTTTTGTGAAGCTCCCAATTATTGGTGTTACGTAATCGAATAATGTATACAAAATGCAATGTAGATTTTTTTAACAAACAAATGTAAGCATCTCAATTACTTATGCAATACTTCCACAAAGTGATAGAATTTCGATTTAATGGTATGAACAATTATAATTATGGCCTTAAATCCCTGCTTTATAGAAACAAGTTCCTCTGATATAATGGTAGGAACAACTTATATCATGGAATTTAATCCCTATTGTAGAAAACATTCTCTCTTGTCACCCAAAATAGATAGAGGTGAAATCACAAATCTCAGTGTGATTAATCGAACTATTCCACGAGGCTTTAGGCCCCCTTGCTAGAGTTGAGAAATCCTTGATAACTTTTCTCAAGCTTTAGTAAATGCTCACAAAGATTACGAAAAGGGAGAGAATGCTCAACAAATGACAAAATCATATGCACTTACAAGCCATCCATATCCTATACATTACAGATTTCTAGCTCTTTCACTCACCTATTGTCATTGCCAAGAAGTTTTTGCAGCATCCTCACCAACACAGCTTGTATTCACAATGTTTTTCAAATCAAGCTCAATGAATTGTAATCTAGAGGTCTCACAAACACTGTATTCTCAAGAATCAAATGTCTCATTCAATTCAGAATATAATGAAAACATGCAGCAACAGAACCTTCTTCACTACTAATACTAATGATAGGAAAAGGAAAGAGAATGAAAAAATCACAAGAATGATATGCCAACGAGAATTCCCAACTTTTGGTTACATATCCTAGACCCTATTTGGTACTTTAGCCTTCCCACTAAACCCATGGGCTACACCGAAAATGGTTAATTCTTCATCCCACTTTTGTTGCAAAAGTAAATTGGAAGGGATGTTAAATAATAGTTAGTTGTGTAATAATCGAATACAAATTCAAGTGAGACATGTAAGTTTGCTAACACTCACTCTCAAGAATGTAGTGAATGTGAAGTGTTGACGTCAAAGTAAATTGAAAGAACGACTAAGTGATTTAACATATTAGCTCTCCAAGAAACATAAATGAGACAAAATATGCAAGCATATATTAACAAATCTTAAATGGTTAGGGTACATTCTAGAGTGCTTTATTACCTCAAAACGTTTGAGAACATCATTTTCGGTGGCTATTTTGTGCATATCCTACAATCATGGCATTCCATGAGACCACATATCTTTAAGGAATTTTGCAAACAAAAATCCACCTTCGATTATACTTTGATGGATGTTCATACCTTGTGCTAAGGCTCACATATTTGTATAGAAATGGAGTATCTTTGACAAGGTTGTGTAGGTTGGGTTTACACTTGCCAAATGCATTCACCTAAATTTTTTGAAGGGATTTTTAAAAAGCCCATTTTTGTATCCTGCAATCATTTAAGTCCATGAGATCACATCTTATTGAGGAATTTTATCATACATTCACATACCTTGTGTATTCTTCAACATTTTTATACATGTCTACCATGACAATTGTAACTAAATCGAACAAAAATTAGCCTTCCATTATACTTTGATAGATGTCCATGTCCAACTTTAAACTTCCCATTTTGGAACAGGATAGGATGATGATGGAAATGTTTTTGGATTCTAGAAAAGTATCATATCTATTATTCTTAGGTGAATTTACATGCCCTATTTTGGCATAATGTGGCAATATGCTAGCTAAGGGGAACTACTATTTAGGTTGGCTACCTGCTGGTTGCATTTAGTGAAACATATTCAATGCTCCATGATGATGTTCGTGTCTTTATAAGCTACAATTATAATACTCCATGATAAGGGGTTAGAAATAATGAACCAAAAATATATATTTAGAAAAGCCACTTCTACAATCTGCCAAATGTAACATTGTATCTTCCATAACAAAATTGTACTAGATTTTAGAATATCTCTATAAATACAAGGGTATGAACATAAATTGACAATGATGTGAAAGTAAGTTTTGAATAAGTGCCCACCTTCCATTAGAATTTTTTTTTGGTGCAACGAAGCATATCAAGAGAAAATATGAAGTTCCATTTGAATCACTAGTATCATATTTTGAATGTTGTTTTAATTTATTGAAGAAATTAGATAATTATTTGACTAAATGCTAGAATTCAATCTTGATATTTTCTAACATGTATGCGGACTCTAACAATGTTTTAATGTTGTTTTATTCATTGATAAGCTTTGGGAAAACCTTTAAAGAACCTTTATTTTCATGAGTATTCGATTTTGGTTGAATTTGTGTCCTAATTAGTTTAAATGGTCCTATGTAAGAGTGTTTTCATGTTTATGGTAGGATTGTCTTTAGTGCTCTCTAACCTTGACTAAACCAAAATATGTTTCAGATAATACCTACATGCATTTCTAATTAATCTCATTTCACAGAGGTGAAAGAAAATGAAATGCATGTTTTAAGAAACAATTTTTACAAGATCCCAACTATCAGTGTTAGAGAATAGAATAATGTGACATACAAAATGTAATGTAGAGTTTTTTAACAAACAAATGTAAGCATCTTAGTTACTTATCGAAAAGCTTCCACAGTGACAGGATTTCGATTTAACAAAGATCAACAATTATAATTATGTCCTTAAATCCTTGCTATATAGAAACATGTTCCTCTGATATAATGGTAGAAACAACTTATATCATGGCATTTTTTCCCTATTGTAGAAAACATTCTCCTATGTCACCCAAAATAGATAGAGGTGAAATCACAA
The DNA here is from genome assembly GCA_018340775.1 of Taxus wallichiana var. yunnanensis. Taxonomy (NCBI): domain Eukaryota; kingdom Viridiplantae; phylum Streptophyta; class Pinopsida; order Cupressales; family Taxaceae; genus Taxus; species Taxus wallichiana. Next base: position 156,973,977 of record CM031236.1, on the reverse strand, counting down.
ATCTCAAGAGTGTGATTAATCGAACTATTCCATGAGGATTTAGGCACCCTTACTAGAGTTAAGAAATCCTTGATAACTTTTCTCAAGCTTCAAGTAAATGCTCATAAAGATTACGAAAAGGGGGAGAATGCTCAATAATAGAAAAAATCATATGCACTTATACACCATCCATATCCTATACATTATAGATTTATATCTCTTTCACTCACCTATTTCAATTGTCAAGATGTTTCGTAGTATCTCAACAACACATCTTGTATTCACATTGTTTCTCAAATCAAGATCAATGAATTGTAATCTAGAGATCTCACAAACACTATACTCTCTAGAATCAACTGTCTCGCTCAATTATGAATATAATGAAAACATGCAGAAATAGAACCTTTGTCAATGTTACTACTAATGATAGGAAAAGGAAAGAGAATGAAAAAAGCACAAGAATGATATGCCAATTAGAATTCCCAACTTTTGGCTACAAATCCTAGACCATATTTGGTACTTTAGCCTTCCCACTAAACCAATAGGCTACACCGAAAAATGGTTAATTCTTCATCCTAATTTTACAAACTCTTTATAATTTTTCACTCACTCTTTTTTGTGCTTTGGTTTTTTTAACATTCTACATATTTCACCTGCAAAATCCACCATTAGTTAGTTCTACAAGAACTACAAATTTCCAAATGTAGAAGTAAATTTAAATGTTCAAAATTAATCTACAATTGAATTCCAATATTTTACAAGTAAATCCCCAATTGCATGTGCACTCACAATCCAACCTTCCTCTCTTGTATCTCTTTGGAGCATGCATTCATCTAAATGTTTCTTTCGAGGAAACAAAACATTCGAAAGTATAGTATTATTATGTGCTCATGTTTTATTAACTAAGCTATAAATTTAAACTAATATCTACATAGCTTCAAAATAAAATGCTAATCAAACAATGAACCATCAAGATAAGAGCTTAAAGGAAATGCTTCTTCAATGCATAAATGAAACTACATGCTAAGATATTTCCTACTCTCTATGATTGCTAACTTAAACTATGAACCTATGAAGAACATAAACAATCAAAGTGGATTGTTGCTTGATCTCAAGGATTGAGAATGGAATCTCACCAAGAATGGATACAAGGCCATTTTGGATCTTCCCATATTACTCAATTTTGAGTGAAAGGATGAAAGATGGAGAAGCTATTTCAAACAATGGAGAATGGCTCAAGATCAAAATGCTAATAGTTTTCACTATTCAAAGCATGTTGCAAGAAGAAAGGTAAGAAGGAGGGTTCTTTATATAGCTTTCCTAAAGAGGAAAGGCTAGCAAATTGATGAATGTGGGATAAAGGTAAAACAATATTAGGAATGGATAAGGTTGCTTTATAAAAGGAAATCTTGATTTAAAAGAGTTGAATTTTTCATTAGTAAGTCATGGAGTTGGGGATGTTTTAATTAATGAAAGGTGATTAATTAATAGGTAAAGGTAAGCTTATAGAAGCTAATTAGAGGAAAATCAATATGATTTGTGGGATGTAAGAGAGGAATTTGATCCAATAATTGGTAATTTATTGATTTAGAGTTGTGAGTGTAATTAATTAATAATAATTAATTAACCCAAGTAGAAGCGGATATTAATTAACGAAAGGTCGTTAATTGACATCCTTAATGATAGGAAGACTAATTAATTAATGAAAGGTTGTTAATTAACGAATATGAAGAGGAATGTTAGCTAATTAATGAAAAATGCTAATTATTACATAAATGACGAGAAAGAGGATAATTAGTGCAATCTTAGCATTAAATCCTGCATAAGCATATTTTAGGTGTCTACATTTGCCCCTCTTTGGGGTGGCATAAGTGATGCCACTTCAAAGATAGTAGACAAGTACAAACAAATATTTTTTTGAAGAGATAGAATAAAAAATAATAGAATGAAGGATTCCCCTCGAGTGTTGATGGGGTGATGAAAGAGGGTGATTGATGATCAAAAAGATGAAAGAACAAAATAGAAGAAGTAGAAGAATTGATCCCTATTGCCCCAAGTTGATTTTGAAGAAAAGTTTTGATAGAAGGAGAGTGATATGAAAGAAAAATGAAGATGAAAAGAGATGGATATAGCTATCATCTTGCCAATGTAAAAACCAACTTTATTTCATCATTTTGCTTATGATCAATGTCATCGGTCCTTATTAAAAATAATGAACAAAAGTGTAGTATGACATGAAAAGCCATATACGAACAAATTTCCATAGCTAAATACACCAAATCCATGCAACATACAAAATGCAATGCAATATGAGAAATTAAAAGATGCCTAACTCCCTCGCAATGGACATAATGCAATGCAATACAAGAAAGTAAAAAGATGCCTAACTCCTCGCAACATACATAAAGTAATGTAATAAAATAAATTAAACAAGATGCCTAACTCCCCGCAACATACATAATGTAATGAAATACAAGAAAGTAAACAAGATAACTTGATAAAGAAACATAATGCAATGTTTTTTTTTATCAAGATTTGATTCCACCTATGTGAATTAATGAAAAGGGTTAAAATATGGTGCTCTAAGCAAGGATACATGCAAGGGGAATAAAAGTGGACACTTGTGTCCTATGAAAAGTAGTGCAATATGAAACAAGATCAAAGCAACTCATTGTGCCCCATAGTACATACATAGTAATAAAATCAACTTTGTTAAAGGAGGTAGATTAATATGATCCATGAGTCGTGCACAAGAACAAGCAAGAGAACCAAAGAGAGATATTTTGTAGAATGATTTTTATTGTTTTTTATTTTTTAGAAACATATTTGAATTTTTTTTATTCGGAAAGTTTTCTGAACTATGTACGGGAAGACAAACAAGTGTGGATCCCCTAGTGATAGATGGGATGTAGAAGGGAAATATGCCATGCATACGAGAAAGTGAGGATGTGACATGCCCTAATGATTAGGTGGGATTATTCAAAGATAAACTCTTCACACATAGAAGGGGGATCAAGGAAATTATAAAATAGGTTCAATCATGAGGGAGCAAGGATGCCCCCAATGTAAGCTGGCCAAGAAACACATGAGAGAAAGGAAGTGGGTGATTGATTTATTAAAGGGGGAAAAAGGTGCCTGCAAACATGGCAAAGAGGACATTTGATACACATGGATGTTCTAAATGATTTCCAAAGAACTGAGGATGCTATGAAAATATTTAGAAGGTGGTCGATGAAAAAGTGATTAGCCCAAGGTACAAATCATGAGACAAGACATGCACTAAAGCAAGAGTTTGAACAAGGTCCAAAAAGTAACACTTGATAACATACTCCGCTATCCCAAATTAACCCCCCCCACGGAAAATTTGGTGAAGACAAGTCCTACACATAAGGAAATTATGAAGGAGATGGCTTGGACCTATGAGCTCGCATTCCAGGATGAGGCAAAGGAAAAAAAAGCTAGCATTCAGGCCCGAGTAAAGGAAAGCGGGCCGTCGGAGCAAAAGGTGAAAATTTTCCTTTTGTTCAAAGGGAAAAAGATAAATTACGAACCCGCAAACCCGATTTTGCCCTAATTTGGCTATCATGTGTCCCATATTAAAGGGGACCTAATTTTTGAAATTGTTTTCCCGTCCATTTGTATGGACCCGATACAAACTTCGAAGGGGCATATCTTTTGACTCAGTGGCTCAAGATATTACAATCGACACCATTGGAAAGATCTCGGCCTCGCAAGCTATGCCATGGAGGTCTAAAACTTTAATTTTGAGGAGGTTAGGTGAAGAAAATGAAGGAAATGTCTTCGAGCCTTCAATGTAGGATCCATCTGTTCTCAACAACCAGATCGGATTCGATCTGCTTCTCGCTGCTTCCTCTTCTTTCAAGGCACCGGATCAAAGAATCATGTAGTAAAGATGGATTTGGGGCATATTTTATCGAAGCATTAAAAATAGTGGTTGAGCTTCAACCCACTTTTCCCATTTCCCTCTCTCTTTATTATCTCCTAGTAGAATCTATAAATACAGGGGTAGGATTCATCAGTAAAAGGTTGTTCATTCTAATTCCCCTCGCCCCTCTCTCTTTCTTCTCTAGGGTCGAATGTGGAGTTTAAGCCACCTCCTTGGCTTTGTAATGGCATTTTCCGCCACTTTCCCATTAATGGTGTATTGTGTGAACTCCTGGAGCAATAAATCTATTTCGTGATGTGTTTTTTCCATCCTTTTCTCATTTTGTTGTCTCTTCTCGCTCTCACCATTGCAGGTATACTGCGCATATCTCTCCGATGTCCATTGCAGGTTTTGGGAGCTATGTTTAAGGGGTTTAAAATGGTGTTCTATGTGAACTTTATCCTTGGTCTATTATGCATTTGTTCATCCTCTCCATTGCTCACTTATCTCCATTTCAGCGCTTGGGTTTGTGATCGTAGTTCCCTTTTCTCTATCACCTCTGTAGTGTAGGATTTCGTATTTTCATGCTCTCCCTCTCTCCTTGGTCCCTGGAATTGTTAGATTAGGAGTAGATAGTCACTTTTCCTTCCTTAGAAGTAGTTTAGTGCTAGGATTAGGAAGAGGAACTAGCCTTTCTAGAGGATCATTCTCATTTCCAAGTCCCACAACTTGGGGAATGATCCAATGTTATGCAAATCACACCAAATGAGTCCGCATTTTTAGAAAGTAGATTTTTAGAGATCATTCGGGGGTGCTTTGATTTCACACTAATAGTTTTTGCATGCTCAAGTGGGATAGGGTCAAGCACCTTACCACTTCACTTCATCAAGTTTGATGTGCTCTTGGTGAAGATTCCAGCCTTTGGAGGCACTTTGTGCACATTTGGTGACTCCATCGGTCAAAACCCATTCTTTGAGTTGCAAACATTTCCATCCATTTCCACTCATTTCATCTAATTTCTTCTTCCATTTCTTTCATTTTCTCCCATTCCATGAGGTTGTGTAATCACGATGTCATCCCCTTCATGGAACTCACACTTCGCAGCAATATACTCCACCTCTAATGTATTTCCCAACTCCTCGAGATCAAAGCATTATAATCAGATCCAGGACCATTATGCTTACCCATATGAGCAACTTGTCAAAACCAGTTTGACTATGAAGCTTACTAAGAATAAGGGGACACATATGATGGTGATAGTTATGTAGAGGATGTTGGTCTCATCAAGAAGATTTAGAAAATGGAGGTGACATGGTTTAGTCAAGGGGCATAAAGACGAATGAAGGAATTTGATATTGGTCACAGGCACCTTGTCCATGTGAAGGCCCTTTTCCAACACATTACAACCTCGGGAGAAGCTAGGATTCATTGTTGAAATGTTTCCCAACTCGCACAATGGATCGAGGAGATTGAGGCCTATGAATTTGGTGTCAAGAAGCCTTGTCAATGGGTAAATCCTACACCATTATTTGGTAATTTTCTCTCCACTCCAAGCAACACCATCTCAATTTGAGCTTAAATTTCCAAGATTCCCATTGTATGCCGCCCCAAGTGTGAAATCCATTTCTCCATCCCCTAGTCTTCCATCCCATTTCAGTTCTTCCGCCTTTTCCCTTGAAAGTGATCCCCTTCAAACAAACAAGAAGTTCCACCTCTCTCCCCACCACAAACAACCGCAAAGTTGGTGAACCCCAACCTCGCCACTACTCTTACTTTCCCAAGTACATGTTGGGAAGATACTCAAGAATCCAAAGGAGAACAACAAGAAGAGGAGCCCAACATAAAAGAAATCGGGGTTCATTTTAAGACACCCCTATAAAATTGAAGGTGGAAAATACCTGGCGAATATCCCCATAACCAGTTTCAGTGAAAGGTGAATTTGACAGTATTCAAAAACAAAATTTTCACCTAGTTTTTCATGGCTCCATCAGTGACGTGCGACAACACTAGTTCGTAATGACGCACGTCACTGGCGCGACACTAGTTCGTAATGACGCGTGACACTGGCGCGACACTAGTTCATAATGACGCATTGACATCGCTCGTAATGACACGCGATGACATTGTCTCCCTCGCCACGCATCATCGCAATCGATGACGCGCGTCATTTTCTCCTACTGACGCGCGTCACTTGCTCCTATGACGCGGTGTCATTTACTTCTACCGATAAAGCGCCACCGGCTACAACTGACGCGCGTCATCTAGTGTCTATTGTCGCGCGTCGCCTATGACTGACCTTGACGCACGCGACACTGTCTTCTATTGACGCGCGACACTTGCATTAATGATGCGCGTCACTATAACCTTTGTTGACGCGCCAAAGGTATTAGATGACGCGCGACAATAGTACTAGATGACGCGCGTCAATTGTAGCCAGTGACGCGCGTCAGTAGAAGCAAATGACGCACGTCAATAGGGCAATGACGCCCTATTTAGGTTATAAATACCCTTGTGCCACTCATTTTCTCATTTTCGTTTTCCCGTTCTTGAATTTTTACAGGTCTAAATCGTTGACAAAGATGCAATTACAGCTATAATGTCGACTTCACATGCTTCCCAATTGCAAGTTTAGCAAGAAAATCAAGAGAATCCAACTCAATCGATTTCCAAGATCAACTACAAGAATCCCTTATGCCCTCACATCCATACGGCTGTAAAGATGTCTTCAGAATATCAAGCTATAATGGAAGAGTGTGAATTTACAGGGCTCGTTAATATGCCCCATTTCGAAACAGATCCGGATATTTTGAATTACCTTCGTCATGATACAATTGAGGACGGTGATTTTTATGTGACTCAACGACGATGGCCAAATGTTCCATTTCACTATTGAAGCAAATGACATCCATCGGTTTACGGGCCTTCCATTCGAGAAATTTACCAATTATTACAACCAAGGCAACACTCAGTGGAAGAAGACAAGAAATTTCTCAAATCAACGTCACGGTTTCCATGTTGATTGTAAGTATAATTCGTTTTAATTCATATTTTTAACTGCTTTTTTATTTCGATACAATTTGTTGTTATAAATTTATAGTAATTTTCACTGCATTTCGCATTTGCAGCCCATGTCAATAAATCTAGGCATGGTGTAGATACACAATCAATTGCACACCACTTTCTTCTTTATTGCACTTATTTCATTTTTTCAAGCGAATTGTTTTGCAGGTCACCAAACAGATATACCAAATTGGGCCATTCGCATATATTTGTGCCACTATCTCAAAACGAAAATTGATTGGTGCATATATCTATCAAAAAAATAAGAACCGACATAACAAATTCAAAACTCTCGAGATAAACCTTTCATTTATTCAACAAACTATCTCCTCGGCTTCTACTATGAGGCACTTTTAAATTTAAAACATAATCAAATTCCTACTTGCTCTGATGAGGCTTTGAAGAAATTCTCAATTCCATTTGAAGAACAACAGGTATAAACTATTTAGTTTGTAATTGTATTACAATTTTTGTCATTACATTGCACAATTATTAAAACTTAAATTTTAATGTTTTACAGAGAAGATATCTTGAAGCCATTCCCCGAAAAAAAAAATATGTCGAGAGGAAGAGGCCAACAACATGCGGAGGCTTCGGGGGACTCCCAATCTGAAATGGAAGCTCACTCCTCTCCAAACCCTCAACAGTTTGAACTCGTTAAACGCCAGAGAAGTAATACATTCTCATATATTATTTACAAATTCCAAAGTTGCATATTTATTTTTCAATTTAAATTTTAACCAAATGAATTGACAACATTTAATATTGATGAATTACAGGGACTTTGGAACCTTCTTCCCCAACTCACTCCATACATTCGCATGCATTCATATCTTCTGAACAGCCACCGAGTACAATTCCTACAAGGCCACCCGTAGCACGAAAAAAACAACCCCTCGACAACAAGGTACAACTTTTCTATAGTACGTTTAATTTCGTAGTTTTGACTTTATGAATTGTTTTAATATTTTTCATTTTTTTCTTGTACTTTTCAGCACATGTCAGTCATGATCAAACCACGGCACCAACACCCACTCAACCATTAATTTTTAAAATGCCAACCAGAGGAACAGTGAAAAATAACATTGGTAAACGCATGAGTTTTGCTCCGGCCCCTAGTGGGACACTAAATCTTGACTCCTCGTTTCGAATTCCAACTCTCTCACTTGGTGGCTTGCCCAATGCAACAGCATATCTGTTTTGAACAATATAAATTTAGATGAAGATTATTTGGGCATTGATAGCAATGACCCAACTGGTTTTTTCGATACCCGCGAGATGATTCAAGGCCAGCAGGTATACTTCAAATTTCAATTTTAATATGCTTTACAATTTTGAATTACATTCTGATTTAAATTTATTTATCTAAATCTTGATTAATTTTTTCAAAAATAGGATCAGCCCACCCAAAGGTAGAAACAAGGAGCAGTTGATCTTGGTGAAAGCCCCCATACTTCTCCAGCAAGATCGTCTGCATCAGATTCAGATAGTGAACAGTTGCCACGTTTTCCTTTGGAGAACTTAATTGGTTATGATTGTCAATCCCATGTCAGTGAGTTTATTATTCCTCATATCCAACAGCTTATAGAATGGGAGAGAAGGGCTAAAGTTCTTATCAATGAGATTATTAGTCGTTATGAAAATTATTGGCAACGGGATAGTTTATACGCTGCAGTCCAGAATCAACCTGCGAAGATGGATTCCTTACTTACCCAAGTAAGATGTGGGACTGTCATGTTTAACAACAACTATAAAGACGACATTTTAGATAAGGCACTAAACAAATTGGAAAATATTAGTGCCGAGGCCCAGGCATATTTTAACAAATGGTCCAAGGACAAGGATTTGGTATCAATCGCAAATGCCGAAAGAGATAGAGTGGTTGTAAGTACTATTACATTCAAACAATCATTTTTGTTAATTTGAAATTTTGAATTTACATTAATATTTTGAATTGACATTACTCTTTTTGTGCAGTTGAAATATGAAAATTTGAAGAGTCAGGCGAAGGTTTTGCAAGTTCACTTGGAAATAGCAAAGAACAGCTTATCCGCAGCAAAAAATTTGAAGAAAAATATTGTTTTGGTTAACAAACAAAACAATACACTAAAGTGGATAATTAAAGAGCATGGTCCCAACCACGACATATTGTTCAAAGCCAAAGCATTTGCTGATCCAAATTTGCTGTCGCATGGAGATGCAATTAATTAAGAAGAAAGAATTTTTAAAAATATGGATAGTCTGCATAAGATCTTATAAGTTCGGGGGTTATTTTTGGTGTTGGGGAAAGAGGTATAGCCAGTGGAAGAAGCCGTTGGGGAAGAGAGCATAGTAGAATTGTCTAAAGAAAAGAGGGTTTTGAAAATTAGAAACTTTTATTATTGAGGAAACTTTAAATATTGAATTTGAAAACTTCTACTATTGAGTAGTATGTACTATGTTATTTGAATTTAATTATATATGGTGATTATCATGAATTATATGTATGTTTCTTGTTTACTTGCATTGTCATGAATTGTATGTGGATGTAGATGATGAATGATGACAATTAATAATCAATGATAGATGATGATGAAAGACGATGATCAATTTAATGTGTATAATGTAAAATTTAGTGCCTAAATATCTTGTGGGACTTTAATTATCTTGAAAATTATGTCTTTGGGAAAAAATAGCAACTAAGATTTGAAACAGATCTTTACTATTTAGGATTTCTCCTTAATAGACTTATGGTGTAGGAAAATTCTATTTTAAAGAGATTCACCTCTATATTAGTGCATAATCTCTCATTAGAGAGGTTGTTTGACATCCAAAATAGTCAAGACCATTTGTCAGAAAATAACGTTTTGCTGGAAACAATCATTGATGTAGAGGCTAGATTAGCCAATTATGAAATAGTTAAATTCCAGGCCATAAGAATTAGAGCTTGGGAAATAATCAAGACCATGGTTTAAAAGATATGGTTTTGTTATCATGGATATTGTTTTGTGTAGAGTAGATTATGGAGGCTATGGAGGCTAGATTAACCAAAGTTGGAATAACCATGTGATTAAAAGATAGGTCAAGCTCGATATAGAACTTTGAAGTTTAATGTAAAACATATAAGGTTTTTATCATGAAGATTAGTCTGTATAGATCAAGTTCATAGGTTGAAGAACTGGATCATTTTTTTATATTTGATAAGGGTGAAGAATAATTGTGGATTAGAACTGGGAGGCTATAAGTTGGAATAATTTTGAGTGTATAAGAAAATATTGAAGGTTCATGAAACTAGATCATAGTAAACTATGTGTGTAAGTATTTATGTAGAGCCTTGAGGAAGGCACACTACATTTGCGGGATAGTTTATGTAGAGTCGGTTTTATTACTAGAAAGGATTTTTATTAGATAAAGACTCTATCAAGTTAATTTAAATAGTTGTGATTAGTGTAGATTTGGGTGGGTGACTATAGGATCTAGAAGATAGCATTAGAATTGAGTTTGAATAACTTCGTGTTAGACGATGATCATTATAAGTCTAAAAATAGATCTATTTCTTCATGGAGAAATCAAGAAGTGATGGATCTATGACAAAGCAGGGAATTTTAGGAAGAGTGTCAGGACTTATATTTATAATAGTATAATGTATTGTTTAATAGTTTAATATATAATAAATTAAATATAATTATAAGAAATCAAGAAAGAATCATCAACTTTGGTAAGAAATTAAACATAATTGAAAATATGATAGGGTTTAGCTTACCTCTTGCGTATTAGATTGCTGTGAAATCATCAAGGGTAACGTGTTAGATCTTTGTTTTACCTGACATTGTAGATAGAGGGGTGAGTTGCCTGACATTGTCAGTCCTGAGAAGTGCCAGCAACATCTTTAAATATATAGACCAACAATATCTTTAAATAAATGATAACAAGAGCTGAAAAAATGTAAAGTAACAAACAATAAGATGATGTTGAAGAAGATACCTATTTAAAATTGAAATCATCCCCGGTAATGTGCTAGATCTTTGTCTTAATAAAATTCAACACAAAAATGGATTAGTAGATAGATGGGTGAGTTGCTTGACATTGTCACCCTAGAAGTCAGAAATGTGATTCCTAGACGGATGTCAACCCACGTTTTCAAAAAAATAAAATATTGTATTTAACTAAATGTAAATACATAGACATCTTTAATGATAACCAGATCCAAAAAAATGAATAGTAACAAACAATAAGATTAAGGGAAAAAGATACCTCCTTAAAGTTGAAATCATCACTACCACTAGTAATGAGCTATATCTGTGTTTCAAAAAAACCAACACGAGAAATGGATTAGTAGATAGATGGGTGAATTGCCTGACATTTTTAGTATATAGACCTGTAACATCTTTAATGAAAACCAGAGCTGAAAAAATGAATAATAATAAACAATAAGATTAAAGGAAAAATATACCTACTTAAAGTTGAAATCAACACCGCAACTTAGGTAATGAGCTAGATCTGTGTTTTAAAAAAACCCAACACGAGAAATGGATTAGTAGATAGATGGGTGAATTGCCTGACATTTTTAGTATATAGACCTGTAACATCTTTAGGAAAACCCATGGTTAACCAAAACATGAAATGTGTATAGGAGTGTCTTTTAGTGCTCCATGCCAAATTTAATCAGATTTTGAAATGAGTCTATAAACTTATTCAAGTTTTTATAAAACTGGATCGCTTAGAAATGCAAACTAAACAACTTGTCTACTTAGCATCCAAGAAAAATACATCTTGAGATTTTCTCTTCGGGACTGCTTCTTGGAGTGGTTGAATTAAAATATGTCTCTTTTTTTCAAATTTTTAAGGTGGTGCATATGATCATAGCTCAATAAGGTTGTTTACATATCATATTAGTTACAAGAATGAACTTGAAATCTTTGATCCTTTAGTAGATTCATCTCATCCTATGTAAGGATATTCAGGCACAAGTATGAGGTTTGAAAGATACAATAAGGGTAAAGTGATCAAAATTGTTGTGTGTAACGGAAAGTTGTTTTTACTTTCTTCTAATTATCATTGTTGAGCTGATGAAATACTTGGTTGACCCTTGCAATGAGTATCAAAGTATAAAATTCCTGCTACCACCTTGTTTTGTTTTCCTTTGCTGAAGATACAATGTTCAAGTGTATGTTTGAAGACAATTTTCTTGAAGCTCCCCCATTTCTATGCCTTGAATTGATTAATCATGATCTTCTTGAAGTACAATTGATAAAATCAAGTGTCTCAAATATTGAAATTTTTTTTACAGCTCAACATAAAGTTCTCTGTGCAAGGTTGGATCATCTTAAAAAGGTAACATTGTGTAAATTTTGTCAAGAGTGCCTTACTGGTACCTCATCTCAAACTCAGTCTTAGCATATATCATGAAGTTTCTTTTTGAACTTATCAAACAAGACCCTATATCATCATCAAGTACACACCAATCACTGTTTGTTTCTTTGGTCAGCGATAAATTTGAAAACATTCGGCTGCATTGCAAACATGAAGGGAATTTCCTCTAGTGCAAAAGAGGTGAAAAATTTGAATTCCATTAAATTTTGGATAAGAAATCAATTATTTGGTAGTCTCAGGATTTCTCTGTGCATAAAGAGATCCATCTAGTTACTCATCACTCTTGACGCGTCAATGGAACGTCAATTGTCTTGAACGACGCACGACATCGCCCCCTATTGATGCGCATCATCGGCTCCTATCGACGCTGCGTCTCGGCATCTATCGACGGCGTCACCGTGTCTTTTTGACACGCGTCGCTGAATCTTATGACGCGCATCACCGATTCTATTGATGCGCGTCACTTTCTCCTCGCTGACACGCGTCGGCCGACTATTATTGTCGCATGTCGTCCGATCCACCGACGCGCGGCCTAGGACTATTGTCGCGCGTCAGCTAGGACCTTTGACGCGCGTCAAGTGAAGCCATTGACGCCGATTTAGCCTATAAATACCCTTCAACCGGTCATTTTCTCGTTTTCACCTTCCGGCTCTTGAATTTTTGCAGGTCTCAATGCTTCCCAACTGCAAGTTCAGTAACAAAAATCAAGAGAATCCAATTCAATCGATGTCCCTTATGCCCTCACATCCATACTGTTTTAAAGATGTCTTCAGTATATAAATATTTAATGGATGCGTGTGAATTTACAGGGCTCGTTAATATGCCCCATTTTGAAACAGATCCGGATATTTTGAATTACTTTCTGTCATCCTATAATTCAGAGGACGACATTTTTTATGTGACTCTGAACGATGGCGAATTTTTCAATTTAGTATCGAAGCAAATGACATCCATCGGTTTACGGGCCTTCCATTCAAAAATTTACCAATTGTTACAACCAAGGCAACACTCGTGGAAGAAAAGAATTTTCTCGAATCAACGTTTGGTTTCCATGTTGATTGTAAGTATAATTCGTTTTAATTCATATTTTTTATTCTGATACAATTTGCTGTTATAAATTTATAGTAATTTTCACTGTTTCACATTTGCAGCCCATGTCAATAAATCCAGGCGTGGTGTCTAATATGTAGCATTTCTGAGTACATGTAATTTTTGCAATGCTAGTGTCTAAGATGAGCTTTGTAACTTTGTTTGACCTGATGAGTGCAGTGGAAAAGTTTAAACAAAAAAAAGATCTTAAGAAAACTGATGGAACCAAGAAGGGGAAATTAATTGATGTTCCCAAACTTGATGATGCAAATCAAGCAGGGGGGAAGAATTCTGATCAATGTACTTTAATATTAACGGAGGGTGACTCAGCCAAGGTTCTTGTAGTTGCTGTAAGTGTTTGTGCCTTGAATCAGGGAAATTTGAATACTGAATTTGGTAGTATTGTGACATGTTTCAACATCACTTTCCAATTTAATTTTTTGTTATTTTAGTTATCTTTATCCTATCAGGTGGTAGGAATATCTATTTTTTGGGAAGCTACCACTCACCAAAAAATGGAGAATAAAGAGATAGTATATAGAAAAAAAATCCTTGGTCTACAGGAAGATAAAATATATGACAACATTAAATCTTTAAGATATGGCCATCTGATGATAATGACAGACCAGGTACATGATCTTTGTATAGCGCTATTTAGTTTCTGTAAATGTTCCCCCTGTATATTTGGTTGTGTTTCAAGACTTTTTATATTTGTTTTCTAAGCCTCCAGATGTTATGTATCTCCATGTCTAATGTCGGCACATGTTGATGTAGGCAACTCACAAAAATGGAAATGTGTTATCTTTCTACACAATTCCTGAGTATGAAGCTTGGAGAGAATCATTGAGTGGATCGATAACCGGCTGGACCATATAGTACAACAAAGTAATGCTAGTTTGTTTTCTCTTTATATGTTTTCAAGTTCTGGTTTTGTTCACTTGCTGATTAGGTATCACTTGTTGCTTGGACCATACAGGGTTTGGGCACAAGTACTTCTAAAGAGGGCAAGGAGTATTTCATAGATCTGGACAAGCACAAAAAATATTTTGTGTGGGTTGATGAGAAAGATGGAGATGCTTCCTCATATCAATCAGCTTATAGAATGGGACAGAAGGGCTAAGGTTCTTATCAATGAGATTATTAGTCGTTATGAAAATTATTGGCAACGGGATAGTTTATACGCTGCAGCTGATCCAAATTTGCTGTCGCATGGAGATTTCTGGTGTTGGGGAAAGAGGTACAGCCACAGTGGAAGAAGCCGTTGGGGAATAGTGCAGAGGAGTAGAATTGGATAAAGGAAAAGAGGGTTTTGAAAACTAGAAACTTTTATTATTGAGGAAACTTTAAATATTGAATTTGAAAACTTCTACTATTGAGTATGTACTATGGTATTTGAATTTAATTATATGGATTTACATACAATCTTTAATTTTAATTGCATTAGATGGTGATTATCATGAATTATATGTATGTTTCTTGTTTACTTGCATTGTCATGAATTGTATGTGGACGTAGATGATGAATGATGATAATTGATAATTAATGATAGATGATGATAATGAGGATATGATAATGATATGGTGATGATATGATATATATGGATGATGAGGAATTTTATGTGGACTTATATTTAAAATCGTATAATGTATTGTTTATCCCGAATTTTATGTGAATTTTATGAGGAATTTTGTGTGAACTTGTATTTAAAAATAAATTAAATATAATTCTAAGAAATCAAGAAAGAATCATCACTGGTAAGAAATTAAACATAATTGCAAATATGCTAGGGTTTAGCTTACCTCTTGCGTATTAGATTGCTATGAAATCATCAAGGGTAACGTGCTAGATCTTTGTTTTACATGACATTGTAGATAGAGGGGTGAGTTGCCTGACATTGTCAGTCCTGAGAAGTGCCAGCAACATCTTTAAATATATAGACCAACAATATCTTTAAATAAATGTAAATATAAAGAATTAGACCTGTAACGTCTTTAATGATAACAAGAGCTGAAAAAATGTAAAGTAACAAACAATAAGATTATGTTGAAGAAGATACCTATTTAAAATTGAAATCATCACCTGCACGGCCAGTAATGTGCTAGATCTTTGTCTTAAAAAATTCAACACAAAAAAATTGATTAGTAGATAGATGGGTGAGTTGCGACATTGTCGATCCCGAGAAGTAATGACTTCCTCGGATGGATGTCAACCCATGTTTTCAAAAATAAAAAGATTGTATTTAACTAAATGTAAATACATACACCGTAACATCTTTAATTATAACAAGAGATGAAAAAATGAATAAGTAACAAACAATAAGATTAAGGGGAAAAAGATACCCGCTTAAAGTTGAAATCATCACTTGCCACCTGGTAATGAGTTAGATTTGTGTTTTAAAAAATCCAACACGAGAAATGGATTAGTAGATAGATGGGTGAATTCCCGACATTTTTAGTATATAGACCGTAACATCTTTAATGATAAAGGTAAAAGATAGATAAAGAAGATACCTACTTAATGTTGAAACAATCCATTATCAATAGCTTCATCAAAGTCGATGTTGTCTTATGTAGAATGTGACGAAGAGCCAATTACACTCTCAAGGTTGGGAATATTTGTACTTGTAGCTGTATTATTCACACCTCTTCTTTCACAAAGGGAATTCCAGGCTTGCAATTGCTTTGTCAAACGGAAAGGTTTGATGGAGTATCGAGAAACATAACACCTCATGTAACTTTCAGATTTTTATCCAACCTGTTTCGGTTTTGATTTTATAAATGACAAGTGCAACCGAAAACCCTTTCATCCTCCACAGACCCCAAAATCATTGTTTGGCATAACTCATATAGTCTAAAATATTCACTGATATCTTCTTGTAAGATGAACTTTGATAGATTCCTCTCCATAGCCTTGTAATAGCACCACTTTCGGAAGGTTGATCTAAATTCTTATATTGGTTCCTCATTGTTGTTGCAAAATTTGTTGAATGAAAATTTAATAAATCGGCATTCAGTATACCTTTGATTTCGTACCCTTGAGCTCTGATGTCTTTGTAAATTGTTCCATTATTGTACCCATTGATTTATGGAAACGCTTATCGACAAAGTTTGCTAGCCACCTTCTCGCATTCCAAAAATTCGGATTCATCACACCCATGGCTTCCAGAATTTTATCTTTACAGAAACGTTCCCTAATTTCTGATGACAAGGTTTCTGAAATTTTTTAAGCTTTATTCTTGTTTCAACTATCACAGACTCAAACAAATTACGTGTCACGGGAACATCTTCTCATTCCGATCCTGTAATATCTTGACGTTTTTGCAAAATGTGCATTGGTATTTCCCTCCCATTAACAGTGATGCATAGGTGATCGTGGATATTAAATCTCAAAAAGGTGTTAGGATTTTTAAGATCTAATAAATCTCTCCAATTTTCAAAAACAGGTGCATCAAAACTATCCTGGGAACAGTACAATATATCAAGACTTTGACATACCATTTTCCTCATCCGTATAAAATCCACAATATAGATTAATCTACCCTGTGCATGCTTCATCAGTGTATTGATCTCCTTTAACATTGGAAGAATACCAACCAATGTAAGCAATGTCTCCAAATCGGTTAAGCGGAACAACAGTCCCTAGCCCTATCAACTTCATGACGGTATTTTTGCATGAAACCAACCAATGAAGGATACTCCTCACGAACTCGCATGCAGTTCATACAAAGAGATCCATCTAGTCTCCACATCCTTCAAGAAGTTTTTTACCATTTGTAATTCCAATTGCAATTTTTTGGAACTCGAGAAAACGCTTTGGGCTAATTGACATATAGGCATGAATTTCTTTTATGAGGTCTTCTAATTTAGCAACATTTTCGTGGTTCTTTACCATTTTATATGCTAAATTCATTCTCGTGAGCCATACAAAGTGAATTGGTAGCATATATGGGGCCATTGTTGTTTGTAATCTAATAACACACTGACCTGCATTGGTGACCCCGTATGACAGATGCACCATCTGCTCTAACGCATACCAACTTCGTAGCAATTTCATAATCGGTCATACCAACAACATCTTTCAAATGAGAAACAACTATTTTATATAGGTTTTCGGCATTGCGATTTTCAACCATTTTCATAACACCCAACAGATGAGGTGTCCTTATATGATTTTATAAAGTATAGATGTGGATACATACCCATACGGTGTTGTCATGATCTGTCACTTCATCAATTGAAAGAGAGATAAAGTTTTCTTTTGTTACATTCTCTTTCAAATCTTCCTTCTCTATCATCGAGAGGCATTTTGCCATTTCCCATCCACTACGCTCGGACTAATGAGACTCGAGGTACATTCAACATTCCGTTAAATTGATCTACAAAACTTTGAAATCGAGGAAATCCGACATCACTCTTCCTTTTTTAAGTATTTGAAAAGAGTAGAGAATTGAATGAATTTTACATGTAGATTTGTTTCTTTCATCTTACCAATATGCGATGTGATCATTCCTCCCTTTTCCAAGAGATGTCTATGTTTTTTCTCGCTCTACCTCATATTCCGCCGCGTATCTAACATGCATGCACTCTTTTCAGTTTTCCACCTATGTGTTTTGATTTTCGGCCATCCGCCCCGTTACATGCTTAAATATTATTTTCCACAATGTTTTTCTATAGTGTCAAGCTTGCTTGCATTTTTTGTTGCTTTCCCAATTTCCACGTACATATTGTACATGTACATTCACATGGGATTTCTTGAGAATTAGATGATTATACGAGTTCAATAAATGGAAATTTAGCTGCCCAATCAAACTTGTATGTCCTACCAATGGTCCACATATTCTTGTTCGTTTTCAATGCTTTACTTTTTTGAGTAGAATTTTGAGCAATATCACACTCACTTGGTTTCCTCTTTCTTGGACCCGGAGTTTGATTTTGATTTCTATCTTCCATTTTGCTAAGTGTTTGTATCGTGATATCTAGCTGCACTTAGTTTGCACCCCAACAGAACAATATCTTCAAGATCGGCATATTATCGTAGGTTTCATTTTTTGACTGTGATATCGCATGCGAGAATGCATGTCCACCTCAATAATACCTTCCACACAGTCAGTATTTTTATTCTTTTTGGTGGCATATATATGATTGGTATTTACAATATCTCGTATCCGAAGAGTTTCCAAAATACTTGAAGAGTGATTTCGAGATTTCTTACTTACTTTTAGGTTATTCATATTCTTTGGTGGCACCTTCCATTATTCGAAAAGAGTCTGCGTCAAGAAAAGAACCAAGAAGTGACTCTGTCCAGTCTCTGAGGTCTTGTCACGCGTGAACCTGCCCGAGGTCGTGCATCCATTGTCTTAATATACTGTCGCGCGTCAACACTGCCCAAGTCACGCGTCAACACTTCCTCTCGTCGCGTCAACCCTTCCTCGTCACGCATCACTTCTTAGCCCTAGTCGAAAAGGCCAACACTTCCTCTGCCGCGTCAAGACAACTCTTGTTGCGTGTCGATAGCTCTTTGTCGCGTCACAAGACTCTTCACGTGTCAAGCATGCTTCTGCTTCTTGTCACCGTTAGTACAACTTCTCACACTGGCCGTCGATAATGCTCTTGTCGCGTGTCAACACCGCATTTGCTGCACGTCAACAATCACGCTTCAAATAATATGAATCTCTCGGTGCTCAAGGGTATGCGAGTTCAAATTTCACAAGTATTGGTAATTTGGTAAGCTACTTGAGATATACTACCCAAATAATCACATAGGTTTTTATAGGATATGTTTTCAAATGAATGCGAAGTTTAACCCCAAAAAAAATATACT
The DNA here is from genome assembly GCA_018340775.1 of Taxus wallichiana var. yunnanensis. NCBI lineage: Eukaryota > Viridiplantae > Streptophyta > Pinopsida > Cupressales > Taxaceae > Taxus > Taxus wallichiana. The sequence continues at coordinate 156,954,791 of CM031236.1, read as the reverse complement.
ATATATTTTAGGCAAACAGGACACCGACCCACTCCGAATAATTCACCTTTTCAAATTTTCCTAAAATGAAATTTTCACCATATTACGAATATTCACCGCTAAAATTATCCCTAAAAGAAATGACAGACAATCAAGATTTGGGCTGCCAAATTTGGGTTTACAAAGATCCTCTGATGGTCAAGCCAATAAAGGAGGTCAAGATTAAAGAACCTGTGGTGGTGAGGCCAAGTTTACAGCAGAAGAAGAGCAAGAATAAGAGGAGGAACAATCAGTCCCAAGCCCCTTTAAAGAGGAGCGGTTGGGAGAGATCAAATCAAGTGTTGAGGCTACCAATGAAGGCATCATTGAAGATTTTTGCTTTCATTTCAAGGGCCTGATTTGATTAATGAACCCATGATGGAGGAGGACCATACAATTTCAGAGGCTCTAAGTGTGGAGTAGGCTACATGGGAACCATTAGTTCTTCCTCCCACTTCATCCCCTTCAAGATCTGATGTTGAAGAAGAGTTTGATCTTTCAAAATTCATGTTTGAGGAAGAGGGAAACCATGGTGAGTAAGTTATAGATCAAGAGGACACCATAAAGGAGGTAGAGCACTTGCAACAAGACAACAAGGAGGCAGACTATCTGTTAGACTTGAGAGATTGCTTTGATGAAGAGGAGCCCATGGAGATTACATCATTCGCTCCTCCATCCATCTTCCACACACATGAACCTACTACCATGAAGGAGAATATTCAAGTGCAAAATCCGCACTCCATAATGGCCCTCTAGAATCAAGGTTGGAAGATCTTGATCTTCCATGTTCTTCAAAAAAGGAGGAAGGAAAAAGGTAGGAGGATGTCATCATCTCTCTCACGCCATTCATCCAAGAAGGTCCACAAGAAAACTCCATTCTTGGAGTTGAAACTCAGAACAAGGGGCACATTCAAAGGATCAGACCGTGCCCAATTAGGTACTTGGCTTCATTGGAGCCAAAGGAGAAGCCAAAACCAGTCATGTCCATTTCAGGGCATGAGGATGATATGCAAAGTGCCAAGGATCAGCTGCAATGCCTCTTCAATCAAAATGCAGAGCAACTAAAAGAGGTATTGGTCTTGTCTCCAGCTGATACTTTGATGATTTGGGTGGAAGACCAGCTTGTAATAAGTTTTTCACTCATCCAACCAGCCATGTTCAGTGCCAAATCAGTTGCATGGCTGCCGTTTTTGAGGAAGGGAAGCTATTTCTCCCCCGCCATTGTAGGTATTTTTGAGTTCCCTTTTCTCTTGGTTAGAGTAGAGTAGGTAGGTTTGTTTTCAGTAGAAGTGATTTTTCACACTCTGCATATCCCACTTGGGGTATGTATGATTTTTAGTTTATACATAGTTTTTGGTGTTGTTGTTTTGCTCTTTACAAGTGCATTGTAATGGTTTTTGGTGAAGATCAGCCCAAGTTCATGGATTTCCTAATGGCTCAGTGGATCAAACCTTTAAAAGTTTAGATCAGTTTCATGTTTATCAGAAGACTCCATGCCCAATGGATGCTTCAATGCCACTGGTCCATTCATCTAGCAGAAAGATGTCCCCATGAGTCACCAAATTGTTATCCCAAATTTCCCCCCCAGAAAATTTGGTCAAGACAAGTCTTGCACATAAGGAAATTATGAAGGAGATGATTCAGACCTATGATCTTGCATTCCGTAACGAGGTAAAGGAAAAAAAAAGCATTCAGTGTTCGAGTCAAGGAAAGCAAGCCATCGAAGCAAAAAGATAAAAATTCCCTTTTGTTTAAATGGCAAAAGATAAATTCTGGATCCACAAACCCGATTTCACCCTAATTTTGGTCACATGTCCCATATTAAAGGGGACCTGATTTTTAATATTGTTTTCTGTAGAAACCCATAATTACACCAAAGCAATTTAAATACTTAAATTGCATTAATTATAAATCTTTCTCACAAATTGACAACATATCATCAAAAGCACTCATTTTCTCTTATATCATCATTAATTAATTACACTAAGCTAATTAACTAAGTTGCCTATCCAACAAATACCCTATTAACGCCCTTACGTTAATAAATCACCCTTCTACCTAGACTAATTAATTATTATTAATTAATTAGCTTTCCCTTCCATTTAACCAATAAATCAATATTTAATTGATTTAATCCCCTTCTAATAGCCTAAATCGTACTAATATTCCCGTAATTATCTTCTATAAGGTTCTTGGAACATTAAGGACAATTGTTTTTATAGCCATGGAACCTACCTAGGTTCTTTCATTTATATGTTGTTAGAGAATAGAGGATATTTAGGTGCTTAACATAGTTGATTTCATAGTTTTGTATTGATAATAAAATTTTAAGATCTAACCCTTGATTAATTCTTATCATGATGGTGTTTATTATGTTGTTTAATTTTTTCTAATTAAGACTATTTAGGTGTTAGTCTTTGTTTACATTAGCATTAGTTTAAAAACAACACTTGCACACATTCCTATCCATTTGTACAAACTCGATACAAACTTCAAGGACCATATCTTTCAACTCGGGGCTTGAAATATTGCAAATCTGACACCATTGGAAAGATCTCGGCCTCACCTATGCCATGGAGGTCTGAAACTTTAATTTTGAGGAGGTTAGGTGAATAAAAATGGAGGAAATGTCTTCAAGCCTTCAATGCAGGATCCATCTATCTCAACAACTAGATTGGATTCAATCTGTTTCCGTTGTTTCCTCTTCTTTCAAGGCACCAAATCAAGGAATCATGTAGTAAAGATGGATTTGGGGCATATTTTATCAGAAGCATTAACAATAGTGGTTGAGCTTCAACCCACTTTTCCCGCTTCCCTCTCTCTTTCTTCTCTCTGATCAAATCTATAAATACAGGGGTAGGATTCATTGAAAAGGTTGTTCATTCTTTTCCTCGCTCCCCTCCTCTCTCTATTTCTTCTCCAAGGTCGAATGTGGAGTTTAAGCCTCCTCCCTTGGCTTTGTAATGGCATTTTCCTACCTCTTTCCCATTAATGGTGTATCGTGTTAATTCTGGAGCAATAAAAATCTATTTCATGATGCATTTTGTCCATCCTTTTCTCATTTTGTTATCTCTTCTCACCTCTCACCATTAGTAGGTATACTGTGCATATCTCTGATGTCCATTATAGGTTTTAGGAGTTGTGTTTAAGGGGTTTGAAATGGTGTTCTATGTGAACTTTATCCTTGGTCTATGATGCATCTTTCCATCCTCTCCATTGCTCACCTCTCTCCATTTCAAGTAGTTGGGTTTGTGATCAGCAGTTCCCTTTTCTTGGTGCTATCACCTTTGTAGTGTAGGATTTCTTTATTTTCATGCTCTCTCTCTCCTTGGTCCCTTGGAATTGTTAGATTAGGAGTAGATAGTCACATTTCCTTCCTTAGAAGTAGTTTAGTGCTAGGATTAGGAAGAGGAACCAGCCTTCTCTGGAGGATCATTCCCATTTGCAAGTCCCACAGCTTGGGGAATGATCCAATGTTATGCAAATCACACCAAATGAGTCTGCCTTAGAAAAGCATATTTTTAGAGCTCATTTGGGGGTGTTGTGATTTTACACTAACACATACTAATATTGTTTACTCATCGAGATCATTTGTGTGTAAATGTAAATTAATTACCTCTTAAATGAAAGAGTTTATAGACAGTAAAAAGTGAAGACACTAGCCTATGTGTAGGAATGAATTAGTTTGAAAGGTGATTTGTGAATGGATTATGGAAGGAGAGATGTAAATTTCTCCAATGCCAGCCAAACACCCATAGCCTTGATGGAGATGCATTTGATTATAATCACAAAATTTCTCTACTTCTAGTTAGGCGACATAGCCCCTAAAGTAGAGATTATTGGAAATAACCCAAGAGAGAGTTATATATCAATTTTATTTTTCTTTTATCTTTTGCTTTTTAAGCGATTGATTTTGATTCTTTTTCTTTCGAAAACTTATTTTATCTCTCTTGTTTGACAAAGGGTTAAGAACCATTTATGGCTTGATGGAAGGATATGGAATTTATTGTGATGACGACATTGGATAGTGTCAAATATTATGCCCAAACATTCTTCCCAACAAGTTTATTATATGTAAATAGTGATAGGATATCTAAGAGGTCACTTGTTCTTTAATTTACTTAGGCGATGAAAGACCAAGGTCAAATGGATACCATAGAGATAAATTTCACAAAATGCATGCGATTAGGCTAACCATAATATCATCGAAGGGATGAAAATGGTGGATGACTTGTAGAGGAATATGAAAGAAAGGGAAGAAAGAACATCCATGTGTACGTAATACCTAATTGTAATGTTTGATGTTTGTAACTTTGATTTTATTATTGTAATGTTTTGATGTTTTCTCATTTTTTGTATTTTTGAATTGTTTTATGATTTTTTTAACTATCTTATGATTTTTGTTGATTTTTTGGAAGTGGGGCTAGAAATGTCAATCTACATGATAGAATCCAACAATGATATGTGTGACTTCCTTGATAAGGGATACTAAGCACATTTATTTGTCAAGAGCTATATTATCCCGATCTCAATGATCATGGTGAGTTCATACTCAACAAATTACTATGATTTGTTTTGAAACATGGGTTTCATATGTGGGATTTTTAATTCCCTATCCATAGGTTTCTCGCACTTTGCGACATAATTGTTGGGTACGTTGGTGTGCATTCTGGAATCAAGTTTGATTTTGAATTTTATAATTTTTTGAGTTGTTGGGAGATTTGGAGCTCTTCAGAGTTTTGATCTTAGCTTTATAAAGAACATGTCTAGATTTCTTATAAGCTAATGCTTGACTTTTCTAATCCCAAGAAGTGAGAGAAGAATGCGGATGTTTAGAATTGATGAGAGGAATGATAGTAGGCTTTCCACAATATTTTCTAGAATAATAATGTGATGGATGAAAAGGATACAATCCAAGGATTGAAGAAGATGGGCTACCAGGAGGTGAGCCATAGATAAAAGACGAAGGGATACTAGGATGTGGCCTAAGAATAAAAGAATAAGGGCTACTAGGATGTGACCCATAGATGTAATATGATGGGCTACTAAGATGTGGCCAAAGAATAGAAGATGATGGAATACCCTGGGGTGATCCATACATATAATACAAGGGGCTAGTTGAATGTGCCCCAAGAATAGATGATAGTGGAATATTAAAAATGTCCAACAAATAGAAGAGGGAGGGCTACTAGAAGGTGACCCACACCTAGATGAATATGAAGGGCTACTTGGCGTTGACCCCATAAGAGATTTTGATTGAGGAATTATGATAAACAAAGAGTGATTGGGTGATGAGAAGATAGGCCATGGATCAATGCAAGACCAAGGAGTTTCATCACATAATGAAGAATGTGAAGATGAAAGAATAAGAGGAGGATCAAGTTGTGTGATTTGAGGCTCTTCCTCTATTTATTGATAAAAGGAATCAACCTTTTCCTCATAATATGTGGATGCATCGAAGTCTAAAGAGAATCCTTGCTTGTAATCTACTAGAGGAATATCTTCATGTGCCCCTATAAATGCCTTGATTGTTTCTTCATTCTGAAATAGATCAATTGGTATGAGTTGTTGATCGACCACTGGGATTGATTGGAAGAAATATGTTCAATTGGTTTTAAAGAATTATATGAAGTTTGATGATGATTGATAGAAGAAGATGATGTGGGGAACGAAGAAGATGTGAAGCTAGATGTGTCAGAGTAGAAGAATGTGGTGTGAACCTACCTATATGATGGTATATCATCTGTAAAGTAGTAGGATTAAGTCAAAGTCTATAGATTGTGACGATGGGTCGATTCATAAGTTTTAACTAGAAGGACTTTGAGTCACATGAATCTTCAAAGAAGGATGAATTCTTGGGGGTGATTTATGAAGAAGGTCCTATGAAGAAGGGGAGGACTGTGATTCAAGAATCATATTGGATGAATAATAACAAGGGTCCTGTGAAGAAAGAGAGGATCGTGATTCAAGAATTGTATTAGATGTTTTATTGGAGGGATTTGGAGTCATGCATATCTTCAAAGGAAGAAGACATAATTGATGTGGTGATAAAAGGTGACTGTGAAGAAAGGGAGGACCACAATGTAGGAGTCATATTAAATTTATGATGAAGAGGGTCCTACGAAGATAGGGAGGACCATGAGATAAGAGTTGCATTAGATGAATGATGAAGATAATTTGTGGTGACAAAAATCTTTAGAGGAGGATAACATTGTTTAGGTGACTAATAATAGAGTTCTTGCAAAGAAGGGGAGGACCATGACTTAGGAGTCGAATTAGATGAATCTAAATAGTATTTTGGATCCAAATCATCAGAAGAGTTAGAGGAAATATTTGGATTGGAATCCTCAGAAGAAGAGGAAATGTTTGGATTAGAATCAAAAGAAGAGTGGGGGAACCCGAATAATAATTTAGATCAAAAGTTTCCAAACCATACCACTGACTATGAGATGAAGGTGAGGAATGAGTTACCCGGATGGGTTCTCTAGCATGAAGAACCAAACGAGGTTTGGTCATGATGGGCATCTTTTGATGTGAACGCCAAAAATTTGATTCTTTATTGTCATATGTATAAAGGACCTTGCGATAATCAGTCATTGTTGGCATGTGTTGGGTTCAAAGGCCTACACCTAGATTGTATGATCAAACTTCTTCAAAGTGAAGAAGGTTTCATGTTGATTTGGGAAACATAACGACAACCAACTAGACATTTCATAAAGATGGGGATGCTTGTGTGATTTTCAAAAGGGAAGCTAAGGAAAACATACATCGTGATGACTCAAGATTGATAATCCAACAAGGTTTGAAGGCGTAAATGTCAAAGGATTGATCAAAATTTTAGCAACATAAAGGATATAAAGGAAATATTTCCTATGTTTGATTGATGCAAAATTTTCTTGATAGGAAATGTTTTTGCCAAGGTTTGAAAGATGTGTTAAAAATTATCATGAACTTAGGTCAAAAAAAATAATATCAAGAGGATCAAAGACCCAAAGGATTGTCCTAGAAATGAGTTTATAAGATGGATAAACACAAGGAACAATCACACAAGTTCAAAACACAAAGCCAAATTAATGACCAAAGAATAATGAAATCAATGGATCAAAGTGATTGTCCTAAATGAATGAGTCACAAATGACAAACAAGGCATAATCACAAAATATTTTTTTCTAGGACCAATCAATCAAATGAGATACTTCCTATGTTTGTTTCAAAATGATAGTTGACATTTTAAGATGATCAAAAAATGTAACCACTTATGTCAAGTTCAAATAAATGAACAAGGCGTAAGTAACAACAAGGATTTGATACGTTTCCCAAAAAAAGTATACTAAGAGTGAGCTTGAATCTAATCAAGACCTATATCCTAAAAAGTGGAAGTTACGACTATGAACAACACAACAATACCAATAAGATATGTTAACCAAATTTTAAGGAAAAGTAAGGTATTGATATCAAAATGATATTGATATGATGTGCACAAAGGTAACAACAACACTCTTCAAAATTGAGGTAATGTTTGAGAGAAAAATAATGCCAAAGTATACCAAGGAAATGTCACAATGTGAGTAGCATAACATCGCAATCTAGACACTTATGCCAAGTTTACGAAAAACAAGACGTAAGTATCAAAATTGTGACAATAAGATACAAGCAAGATAACAATTCAAAGGAGAAACAAGTGATGAAACAAGCCTAACTACAATTGATGATCTTGACTTGGGTATCAAGATAAAAATGCTACCAATGATATGAAAACGTGTCCACACACTTTAGATGTTTAACAACCCATCCGCAAACATGGATGGGCGTAAACAGACACAAAAGTGGTGAAAATAATTAATTGATAACACAAAGGTAGTCACTCTTATTTTGATCAACAAAGGGTCAAAAGAAAGGGAATGTAATAGATCAATTGGGGGTGAAAAATGTTGGCCTCACTTGGCAGAGTTTCGCCTCACTTTAGGGAAAGTGAAAAACTCAGCAAAAGTAACGCTTTAGACGTTTCATGATGAATAATGGCTCTCAACTCAAATTGGTTTTGATATGGTCCAAGTTGTCTCTTGGTCAAAGATAGCTTCCTAGGTTGTTCTCTCAACTAGGTGTCACAAGTCATCTAAGAGCGAGCTTGATTTACTAAGAAAATTCACACTGCCTAATTCTTTGAGTATCTCGGCTTTACTTTACCCCCTTCAAGCACAATGGGAAATAAATGCGTCCATCATGTACTCTCATTGGGGTCGTGATACGGATAACTTTAACGCTAAATCTCACGTGTATACTAGTCAAGTAGGTGTGTAGATCACTTCCCGTTTCATCCACAAGGTTCCCTCTTGTGTGGACTACTTTTGGGTTCCTAGGACCACCCCCATTGTTATAGCTTAAGGCTTATGCCAAAGGGGTTATGTCCTAGTTTTAAGCGGACAGGACGTACCCTTATCCGAACCTCGCAAATCAAGTATTTTGAATGTGGTGTGTTTTTTATATTTTAGACTTAATGTGATATAGTCATTCATCATTTTGAAATATGGAACACACGTTTATTTAGATAATTTTGTTTCAAACTCCTTTATTTGACAAGCATTTTTAGGTCCTGGAATCAAGCATTCATAGTTCTCCAAGCAAATCACATTATTTAAAAGAGGGTTAAGAGTTGATTATTATTCTAAAGATCATCCAAGGATGCAAGATAAGAGCATACACAAAAAATAATCCAACTAAAAAGTAAAGAAAAATTTTGCAATCAATTAACCATACAAAAATCTTGATAAATGTTCATTCCCTTAAACCAAAAGTGAAAGATGAAGTTTCCAATTTACCAAATGTTATAAAATGAAGACTAAAGTTGATTTTTATTCTCAATATCACCCTAAGATGCAAGATAATAGCATACACAAACTTTATCCAAACTATATAGAAATGGAAAACTTCAAATCAAAGGACCATTGAAAAATGCTTTGTAAAAGTTTCATTCCCTTAAGCAAAATGAATAATCAAATTTCCAAGTTTAATCCCAAGTTAAAAATATAGAGATCAAAGTTGTTTTTGATTCTCAATATCACCAAAAGGTGAAAGATAAGAGCATGCACGTGCTTTTGTCTAGATCAAATAAAACATGGAAATACAACATTCATCAAAACATTAGACATCTTAGAAAATGACCAGTTTTAAAATTAATAAAAAAAGCTGCAATTTTGTAAGTATTAATCCCAAATTTATGTTTTCATTTAATATTTAAATTCAATACCTTTCCAACACAAAAAAATGGATTCATTTCGAGTTCAGAAGCAAACGTTATGGCCTTTGGAAGATGGGTTATAGATATGCTCTTATGCTCACGGGTATGCACTCGACATGCACTCAAGAAATGTAAAAAAAATGTTCCTTAATCTACAAAATGGTCAAATTTTTCCAACCAAATTCAATTTTTACAAAAACCCATCACATTAATATATTAATAGAAGACTCAATGCTATCAAACATTAACATACATGCTTAAGGGTTTAAGATTTTCAAGAAATTGACAAAACTAGCATGTAGAATGATGGAAAAGTAAGCCCTAAAAATGAAAACATGATGAAATATTAAAATTTTCTCACTAAGATTCAATTTTGACAGCAAACCACCACATTAATATGTAAATAGGAGAGTTTGCACTATCAAACACTAACCTACATGCTCAAGAATTTAAGATTTTCAAGAAATTGACTAATTTAGCATGTAGAATGTTGAAAAAGCAAGATCTACAAATGAAAACATGGATGAAATATTGAAATTTTCTCATCAATTCCAATTTTTATAGCACTTCACCTCATTTATATCTATAAGGAATATTCAACACATGCAAACTCAACAAAACAAGTTAAGAAAAACAAGTTATGTCAATATATGCAAAAAGAGGGTTAGTAACCAAAATTGAAATTTAACTGAAACAAGGCGTGCCAAATGTTCTCATGTTATATTAAATAAGCTATAAATTGAAACTAATATGTACATAACTTCAAAAGAAAATGTTAATTAAACAATGAACCATCAAGATAAGATCTTAAAAGAAATGCTTCTTCAATGCATAAATGAAACTACATGCTAAGCTATTTCATGCTCTCTATGATTGCTAACTTAAACTATGAACCTATGAAGAACATAAGCAATCAAAGTGGATTGTTGCTTGATCTCAAGGATTGAGAATGGAATCTCACCAAGAATGGCTACAAGGCCATTTTGGATATTCCCATATTACTCAATTTTGAGTGAAAGGATGCAAGATGGAGAAGCTATTTCCAACAATGGAGAATGGCTCAAGATCAAAATGCTTATAGTTGTCACTATTTAAAGCATGGTGCAAGAAGAAAGGTAAGAAGGAGGGTTCTTTATATATCTTTCCTAAAGAGACAAAGCTAGAAAATTGATGAATGTGGAATAAATGTAAAACAAGATTAGGAATGGATAAGGTTTCTTTATAAAAGGTAATCTTGATTTAGAAGAGTTTAATTTGGCATTAGTAAGTCATGGGAGTTGGGGGATGTTTTAATTAATCAAAGGTGATTAATTAATAGGTAGAGATAAGCTTATAGAGGCTAATTAAAGGAAAATCAATATGATTTGTGGGATGTAAGAGAGGAATTTGATCCAATAAATGGTAATTTATTGATTTAGAGTTGCAAGATCAATTAATAATAATTAATTAACCCAAGTAGAAGCGGATATTAATTAACAAAAGGTCATTAATTGACATCCTTAATGATAGGAAGGATAATTAATTAATGAAAGGCCATTAATTAACGAATATGAAGAGTAATGTTAGATAATTAGCAGAAAAATGCTAATTATTATGAAAATGACGAAAAAGAGGATAATTAGTGCAATCCTAGCATTAAATCCCGTGTAAGCGGATTTTAGGTTTCTACAGTTAGTTCTACAAGAACTACAAATTTCTAAATGCAGAATAAATTTAAACGCTCAAAATGAATATATAATTGAATTCTAATATTTTAAAAGTAAATCCCCAAGTGCACGTGCAAGTCACAATCCAACCTTCATCTCTTGTATCTCATTGGACCATGTGTTTATTTAAATTTTTCTTCCAAGGAAACAAAAAATTCGAAAGTATAGTATTATTATGGAGAACTTTGTATCAAAATATACATGATATACATTCATAACCCCTAGTGAACCACATTATTTTCTCCAAAATCAGTGTCATACAATTAACACCAATACACATAATTCTATAAAAAAAATCAAACAATTTCAACGAGATACTCACAAATTTTGTAGAATAAAGGTATATACCTAGTTTATTTTCACTGAAACCTAATTGGTAGGGCCTAAACTAGCTAGGGAATAATCCACCTATAAACCAAATTATACCAGAGTGACTTTAACAAATGAGAGCAGATACAATGAGCCAAATCACATCAATCAACCACTGGAACACCTCCCTCTCAAGAGTTTGAAATTTCTGAGAAGCATCTTCATAAAACATAAAAATGAGCTTTTGATCATCCACATGAACACTTCTGATAAATTTGACCACCCCATTCTCAAATACATTGTTGTATTGTGAAGGAGATCTCTAAATTCCCCAACACAATTTTTCAATTGTAAATAAGATATGTCATGTAAGTACCCATCTTTTCAGAAAATAAATTCGGAAAGATTTAGAAGAAACCATGTCTATAAAATTCCACTTACTCCCAGAATAATTCCTAAGGCTAAAACTACTAACATGCTCTGTGTTTAATAGAAATGCCATAGATATTGGGAAAACATGTTCCCAAAAATGTAATAGTAGAATACATATGATATTGAAACTTAACAAATAATTGAAGGCTCATGAGCATGACATGTTGCATTTAAAAACTGGTTCCAAATTTCAATTAAATCCCTAACCACTATCATTATTGACTTCAAAACATTAATACAATCGTAAGATCCCCGTAGGTCAGCCGCAACTTCGTATCAACATTTTCCATGACTGTGTTATTGTATGCTTTTGATAGAATCTGTGTTCACATTCCAATGTCAAAAACAACTCCATCCACATTTGATTGCTCCATGTTCCAGATAAAAAACCTTAAAAATACTTAAATAGTGTACAAGTGTAAGCTCTGAAAGAAAATTAACAAACATAAATCTTACCAACTGAAGTAAATTTGAGTCATTTTCCATAGCTTTCCTTCCTTCAAGAAGTCCAGAAGATCAATTTCCTAATTACATACATCATATTTCTTATTAAGCCTTGATTTTCTTGCATATTCAGGGTCAACGTAAGTAATGGTACCCATAACATAGGTAGAGGTGTGGGTTTTGCCAAGGAAATACACTTAGAAATTTCAAAGTCTAACAAATCGCTTCAAAATTATCATCCAAAAGAATGTTAGAAGTCTTTATAGGTAAGTGCACCAAGTTGGGGGCCAAAAAGTGGACAAAAAACCAAAAATTAATGAAACGCGTATACGTTTTGTTATAACGCCATCATGTTATATTTTCTTTGGTTTGGCGATTTCCAAACCTATAACGCGTACATGTTATTTCTGTTATAATTTTTTAAAAAAACTCAAGCCCTTATCATTTTTACTCCACCCCAAATGAAAGATTCATTCATGCCCTCACATTTCCTTTCTCAACTAGATCTTTCTCAAACAATCATCTCAAAATCACCACAAAGATCAAAATAAACGATGACGCCATGGAGAAGAGGTAGGAACAATTCATTTCTTGAAATTGCATTAAAATTTTGTAATTATAGAGTAGAATTTGAATTCAATACATTTTTTTATTGTTACAGATTGATTTCAATGCAATTAACCACAACAGGCCTATTAATCTTGTCTTCCCTCCTAGCCCTCCTATAGTTGTTCAACATCCCCCGAGTAGTCAAGAAGATTTAACATCCCACATAGTTGAAAACAAGATTAAAATTGAGGATTTAATCAAAATAATTAGGGATTCACATTCTACAAACCCACATTGTGCGTCTCTTACAAACACATTGGAGGTATTAGTGGCTCAAGTTAACGCAACAACGGGAAAATTGATCGTTGGAAATATTATAGAGAGCATTATAGGGTTTATTATTCCAACAAATTGTCATATGTGGATGCAAAGAAAAAAATTTACAAAAGACCTCATATGCACCTTACTCATGGGCCACCACACAATTTTTCTTGTTTCGTTGTCATGCAAATGGTTTCTCATTCACTGGTGTAATAATGTTTTGATTAAATATAATTTTTGGGACCAATGGTGGATGGTGTTTGATTTTTCACCTTGCAATAACAATGAGGTGCCATTATAAATTTTGAGGAAACTCTATTATGAGTTTATCCTCAATGAGATCTCGAACTATTTTGATTTCTAGGATTCCGTGGCCAAGGAAAAGGTCAGCATGTGCATAGGATCAACCAAGTGCACAACGTGCACCTATAAAGTAGGGTAGAGTCCCCACATAGAAGTCCCCTCATCCTCGAGATTTGTCCCTCCGGTAATGAAGGAGATAGTAGAGATTGATACACTTCATGCACTTCAGGGGATATCTAATACCCTTGCTCGACATACGAGGGAGATTTTCTGATCCAGATGCTCATGGAGGTACACAGAGTATTACCTCAGAGAGTACTAGCATGAGGCCACATATTTTCTCATCATGTGGTAGCATATGTTTGGGGCCCGAGGAGGATGATACTTTCATGTATACTTGTTTTAGTGGAGTTTGCGCTCGGATTTCACATGATAATGCCACTATGTCGATGCATTTTTGAGCAAGAAATTTGAATTACAATCATCAACATCACCTTCACATGTATTTGTTATGTTTTATTATGTGTGTTACAAAAATATCAAAGTACTTGATTTACTTATATATGTTAATTTTTTTAAATAATTGTATTTGTACATGTATGCATTGATATTACAAAGTGGGTGGGAGGGACGTCATCATCCCGACCACAGTGCGAGCACCATACCTACACATACTTTCACGAAGGTAATTTAGAATGTTAATTGTGTAAAATTTTCACGAATGCAAATATATATATATATATATATATATATATATATCTGTGTGTGTGTGTGTGTGTATGTATCTATATATATATATATGTATATACATCTATATATATATATATATATATGTATATACATATATATATATGTATACATATAGATGTATATACATATATATATATGTAGATACACACACACACACACACATAACTATATAACTTTTGAACTCAAATATATGTATGTTCTTGTATGTTCAATTAACTTGATGTGATACATGTTTGATAAAGATGTTGACTTCACTAGACACCCTACCATCTCTGTGACGAATAGAGAAAGGTGTTGCTGCTGCGATTTCATCTCGCACACTAACTCACCGAGGTATTTAAACAAAATGTATTTTCGTTAAATTTCTCGTGTAATTCATATTATGTTAAATTACATGTTAATAATGTTCTCCATTGTAAAATTATTAAATTATGTTAATAATGTCCTTCATTGTGTATACACAAGAGTTATCGGCGATAGGTAAACAACCTTGTTCATTTGATTCATAGGTGTGGTAGGTAAAAACAAAAGTTGTATATTGATAAAATTAGTTAAAGTATTGTCATTAGACATACATGTACTTAGTTCTATTTTTGCTAATTCGATGTTTGATTTTATGATCTTATGTGTATGTACGGAACTTCAACCCTCCATTTTGACCTCGAGGGCATAGACGCTTCGATATCATTGTCTTGATACCCTCGTTCGTGATCCTAGAGCTCCCAGGTGACTCATCTAAGTGTGAGATGCAGATTTGGCATGACCGAGAGCTTGTAGTAAGTGTGTGTATTTATGTAAATAATTTCATTAGCATGTTTTTAAATACATGTTGAAAACATATATAAATTCAGTTTTGAAAAAAAAATTGTTTGCATTTATAGATTCACTTTCAGTGAGTCTTCAGAAGAAGACTCATAAAGCATGGGCACGGATGATCCAAAGTCATCTCATAGATCCCCATCTTCATCTAAGGGAGGGCCTTCTTCCAGCAAGGCCAAGAGAGGGATATATTTTTATGATTAGGATATATATATATATATATATATATCTTACATGAATATTTTTATATGCCTATGTGCATGGCATTATATGTACGCCTATATGGCATTTGAACTTGATATTATTTGGAGCTCGATATTTTATTGTGCACGTTAATACTATTTGGAACTTGATATTTTTGTATGATACCTTACATTTCGAGATTATTTTTGTATGAAATTAATATAATGTGCATTTGATAATATTTAAGACATTATGGATTATTTTTTCATTTATTGGTGATGTACATGTACTAGCATTTTCAATTTATAATATGCATCAAACTTTGAAATCAATATTTATATAATGTATGTATATAAAAAGTTAACCAATATGAGTATTTATTCTTTCAATTTATAAAAGTGTATATGTGTATTTACCTTACCTCTACTTCTTCTTGCTCATGGTCTCTTTGAACTGGCTCATACCTTATCATGCACCTACTACATTCTTCAATGCTTCTTAGTCTTCTCCCCTATTAAAACACCTCATAAAATCATTAGGACCATCACTAACTTGATTCATAAGGCTCCAAACACCATTGTTGTTCATCTTACCAAAACTGTCAACTATGCCCCTTAAGACAATGTTTTTTGAAACAAGCATGGATAGAAGGATCTAAGGATACCCAAAAAGTCTTACAAGCTTCAATATTTCACGTTTTCCATCCCTGAGGTGCTCCAAAAATCTCAGACTCCAACTCCTACAAATCCTTATAGATGTATCATTCACTTCTCTCAATAGTTCATACTCTGCAAATACTAGCTCAATACACTAAAAACAATAGAATATGAACCATGACTGAAAACTCTTTAAACATGCTTAACAACCCTATTTACACTTTCTCAAAACATCAAATCAGTTTCACAAATCCATATTTCATCAATGAATGGAAGGTCACTAAGTCATAGGTCAATTGACTCCCATTTACTAGGTAACTTATAACCATTGTGTGTTCTTAGCCATTCCCTGCTCCTATGATTCTAATTTCCATGTCGTTTGAGACCTTTGAATATTTTGGTGGTAATGGCCCTCCTGTTTCACTCCCTCAACTTTTTCCTTTCTCTCTCCATCGCGCTCAACTTTTTCATTCTTCCTCTATGTCCATGAACACTACTCTCAATAAGTATATGTCTTTACAACAGATGTATCAGAAAATCATTTATCAGTATGACGTGGAAGATGAGAAAAGAAAATGAAAGCTAGAGAATTAGATTTCATGGGTAATTAGTACTATCAACAAGACTAATAAGGCTTCGACCTCCCTATCAATTTAATCATTGTACCTTGAAAATTAAAACTTTTGTAGTGATAATTAGTAACAACTAACAAGAACATGGTGAGATCAATACATTGTGAGAGTGAGATTGAGATTGTGTGTGAGAGAGAGAGAGTAAAAGAAAACACGAGAGGGAGAGAGAGTGAGAGGTTTTCCAATCCATTATATTGTAAAAAGTATCTTACGGCATAGAATCGACTATGTCAACATGTTTGGATGGCAGGTGAACACTATTGGAGGCTTTGTTTTGGTGTAGGAAAATTTCATTACTTCTCGGGCTACCTCATTCGGGCGTAGTTCCTTAAGAGCCGTGAGACCAAAAAAATCTAAAAAAATCTATAACTTCACATGGGTGATTACTTAGTTTGAGTGGCACCTAGAGATGTCTTGTTAGGGATGCAAGATCATGCATGATAACCAAATTTGTAGATGCAAAGAAAGATCAAGAGGATGCAAATGAAACAGAGAGGGTTGAGAATCATCCATGACATGCATTATTTTCTCCAAAGATCAAGATACAATACACTACAAAATGCCAAGAGGCAAAGTTGCATTACATTTTTAGATGGGAGGTTTGAACTCCACAAATTCACTCCGCCAAAGAGAAGAAGGGAGGGGAAAACAAGAATGTCCAACCTTTAGAAAGAAGCCCCTCCTTACAATTTATAGGAAGAATGAGAGAGGAAAGAGAGAGGAATTCCAAATCTACCCCAACCACCCCAAAGTTGTATTTAATTCATCTCATTATGGTGGTAGGTGAGAACCCTAAAGAAACCCAAAAAGTGGCGAATTGTATTTTTGCATTTTTAAGAATTTTTCTCACCTAATTAAAGATATCCTAGTTGTAGTTGGATAGAGGACCTCGTAAGCTTTCCAAAAGTCCAACCTTGCATGAATCCGAGCTCCCCGTGAAAAGTTATGGCCATCTCAATATCTCGCGCTGTGGTCTCTGCCTCGCCGCCGCTCAAAATGTCAGCGCCTCCTCAAGGTGCGCCATAGGCGCATCCATTTTATGTCGACATATTCTTATGTCACCATAGGCACAAATACATTTTTGTGTCGACACTCCTTTTCATGCGCCAAGTGCCATCGGGCGCAATTTTCATGTCGACACTCCTTTTTACGCGCGCCTCAATGTGTCGACACCTTTTCCATGCGACCATTTTGTGCCTTTGCCAAGGTCGCGCATTTTTCATCAATTTTTCATGTCGACACTCATTTTCATGCCATTTACCGTGCGCCAAGGCGCATCCTTTTACTTCATGTCGACACTCATGCACCATTTTCATGCAAGGCGCATCCATTTTCATGTCGACATTTTGTCATGTGCATCCTTTACCTGCGCCAAGGGCGCATCCATTTTCATGTCGACACTCATTGTCATGCGCCATTTCGCGCCAAGGCGCATCCTTTTTCATGTCGACACACTTGTCGACATTTCATTTTTCATGCGCCATTTATGTGCTAAATTTTGGGGTCGGGTTTGAGTTTCTTTGATTTCCATATTCTTTCGCTATTTGTCTATATCTACCTGAGGGGGAAGATATATACAACAATTTGGTGACTCAACGGGATCACCGCCACTAGGTAGAAGATCGCTGGCCTTTAGCAATCCATCGGGCATGGAGTCATAAGCAATAACCGAAACCAACCCGATATCCGATCCGAGCCCGATACCGCAACTCCTTCTCTCGAGAGCACTCGAACGTAGAAATTCAACCCGAGAGCAACAAAACCCTGCCAAAGCACTTAGGAAATGAAACCTAACTACAACAAGACAATGTGCATACGCACTTAGAGGAATTGAAATCTAGGCTAATATTTACAAGGGTAAACCTTTTCCTTTTAGTAAAGAATGTTTAAGATAGATTCCGTTAACCGAATCGGAGTTCTTCTCCATCCAATGTAGACAATGGAAGGCATTACTACTTTTACATCCCGTGACCATGTAGGGGCCACTCCAAATGGCATCAAACTTGGAATGCCTTCCGGTTTTGCCCGATCCGCATCCCATTTTAGAACTAGGTCCCCTTCCCGGAAGGTCCTTGCTCTCGCCTTCTTATCAAACCATCTTTTTACTAAGGCCCGATCCTTTTCAATCATCGAACCGCATGTTCTCTTATTTCTTCCAATTCCATCAACTCGCATATACCGCCTCCATCGTTCGAACTCGCATAACTCCAATCGCTTCATGAGCTCCAATGCGGGTAATTCTAATGATATAGGCAACACGCTCTTTCCCATAGACCAACTTGTAGGAGAATTACCGTAGACCTCTTTGGTGTTATCCTCGTCAGCCCATAATGCTGATTTTAGCTTGGTATGCCATGTCCTTTGGTTTTCATCCGAGTCCTTCGATGATTCTTAAGAAATTCTTGTTTCGTGGACTCGCCGTCGTCCATTACCCCGCTGGGTAATAATTTGAAGAGGTGCTCAAATAGATTCCATTCTTGACAGCCCATTCTCGTAATCTTGAACCTATGAATGCCAATGCATTATCTCGATATGATAGTGGCCAGCACACCGAACTCCGGTCACTATTCCTTCATAAAAGTCTAGTATGTTAGACTCATTTGCTTCTTTCGAGCGCTACCGCTTCGGTCCACTTGGTGAAATAGTCCTGCCGTGAGAATCCACTGTGGCCTTGGCTTGAGTTTGGGTTGATGACCCCGATGAAGTCCAATCCCTATTGCATAAATGGTTGGTCAACCAAAATTGGGTGCAATGGAAGTGCTAGTCTTTCTTTCTTTTCCCGTGAAGAGTGCACATTTCTTACACTTTCTTATCCATGTATAGCAAATCACCGAACACCGTGGGCCAATAATACCCCGCTTCATTATCTTGAGAGTCGTTACTGTGGGGTGAAATGTCCTCCGTAATCTCTCCATCATGAAAATCTCGTAACACCCTCTCAATTTGACCCGTCCCAATGCACCTCAATAGAACTCCATTGATGTCTTTTTAAACAAAACACCATCAACAAGCACATATGGAATGGCTTGTAATCTAAAGTATCTCCTTTTTGCTTTGCTCATTTCTAGAGGGCATAGGCCTGTCTGTAGGAAGTGTATCATATTCTGAGTCCAACAAGGAGTGGGCACATCATCATTTTCTGTTCTTGACCATCCTGTAGTACCAAGGTAGTCTCTTTTTCATCACCTGCTTCAACTTTTCGACTCAAAGCTAGTTGTTCACATAGTCCTTTTCCACGTACTAGCTTAGTGACCTTAATTTCGATGTCATATTCCATGACACGAGTGATCCATCCTGCACGTTTCTCATTCAGATCCTTGTTTAGAAGGAAGTCCTTGACTCCCGCATGAGAGACCAATAATTGGATCTTATTGTTTGAGACTAGGTGCTTGAATTTCTTTAAGCTCCTGATCACTGCAAGGACATGCTTTTCAATGAAAGAGTACCTAGTTTCGTATTCCTCCAAGCCTTGACTGAAGAAAGCAACTGGTTGTTCTAATCCTTCTTTGTTTTGTTGTACCAGGATTGCAGAAATTGTGTCTCCACCACCAAAGGCATATAGCATGAAGTCCTTGGAGAAGTCTGGATTGACGAGAGTCAGAGCTTGAGATATAGCCTCTTTTATTGCCTCAAAACTTGCCTTGCCTTCAGATGTCCACTTAAATGCCATGCTCTTCTTCAACATCAGCGTTATTGGCTTTACGAGAGCTGCAAAGTTTGGAACAAACTTGCGGACAAAATTGATCCTTCCTAAGAAGCTTTGAAGAGCCTTCTTATGACTTGGCAATGGCAACGCTCGAATTGCTTCAACTCTTTCTGGGTCAATCGTCAACCCCTCCTTTCAAAACAATATGGCCTAGAAGTTTTCCTTCGTGAGCCAAGAATATGCATTTTTGGGATTCAATGATACCCCAAATCTTCTACACCTCTCTCAAATACCCGCCTCGATGAAAGAGGTGATCCACCGCATTTTTGGAGAATACAAGTGATGTCATCAAGATATATAACTATTTTATTGATCAACCCTTGAATGCCATATCCATTGCCCTTCGAAAGTGGCTCAAAGATTCGATAGCCCAAATGGCATCTTCAGAGGCATAGGTGCCCCATTTTGGTGGTGAAAGCCATCTTGAATCGGTCATCTTCTTTCACCATTACCCGATTATACCCCGAGTAGCCATCTAGAGAGAGAATCTCTCCAACCGGATACTACTTGCAATATTTGTTCCATCAAGGAAGTGGGTAATGGTCTTTGAGAGATGCCCGCTGAGGTCTCTCGAAAGTCCACACACAACCCGATTTCTCCGCTCTTCTTTCCCGACTGAACCAAGTTTGCAACCCACTTGAGTGCTTGATCGGGAATATAATGCTTGCCTCTATTAGCTTGTTTAACTCTTTCTTCATTAGAGGCTCAATGTGAGGGTCGACTGGTCTCGCTTCGCCCGATGGGCTTAGATCTGGATCCAATTCTATGGTATGTTGTGCCAACTTCGGATCGAAACCTCTTAAGTCTTCATAGCTCCAAGCGAAGACATCCGGAAATTCTTGGCAAAGTTGTATGAAATCTGATTTCTCCCGCTCAAAGTGGCCACTTTACCAATTTGAAGTGTTTTGCCTTCCCAACCGAAATGGGCTCAATCTTCTCTCTTGACTCAGTATGTTAGCCTTTTCCTTACGGAATCTGGTCATTAGGGTCAAGATAGACTCCAATGTTACTAAACCCTCGGGAAGCTTGTTTGTCCGCACCGCACTACTTGATCCCCATATCGCGCTCTAGTCTATCTTGATTCCTAGCCGAGAATTCAGCCTCTTCTTCAGTAAGAAATTGACGATCGTTGATCATTCTCAAACACCGCCACCTTGTGTTATTATCTGAATCGCTGGCCTCACAATCACATGGATATGTGGTTGTGTTTTTTTCCTTTGATGTTGTCAACCACATCAAATGTTGCTCCAATCGCCGCGAGCCTATCCGCTGCTTCATTTTTCTTCCTAGGTATGGACACGATGTCAAAGCTTCAAATCCTCAACGAGGTCCCATACCCTATTCTTGTAGTTCTTCAAAGAGGTCATTCTTTCAGTAGCATGTTGTCCCCCCGACTTGATTGACGATTAGCTCGCTATCTCCAAACACCGCAAGTTCTTTATGCCCTTTTTCCTAGCCCAATGAAGTCCATGAATCAAGGCCTCATATTCACCGTGTGTTGTTTGAACAGAAAACTGGAAACGGAAAGTCAATAATATTTGATGCCTGAGGTGAAACAAGCATAGCTCCTCCTCCCGCACCCGCCTACTCCTTGATCCATCAAAAATAACGCCATACCTCATTGTCATCCTTATGGTCTAGTTTGGTGATGCTAGAATAGGTCTGGTTTTCTTCATGTATGCAATAGACTCCTAGCTCGATTCTTCTACTTTTTGGTAGGGATCAAAAGCATGTACCTTGCTTGCCCATTCATCAAGAGTCAAACTGGGATGCTTCCAACTTTGGTGTCAGCTTCATCTGTGCTTGGATAATCTTCTTGATCAAATGCTGAATAGTTGGCATTGATTTGGCTTGGAGTATGAGGCTCAATATGAAAGTTTGCAATTGGTTCGGATCTGATTGTGACCTTAGTACCATATCTTGTTCTGAACAACATGTGTGACCGCAGATAAGTAGCCTCCAATTTTAGTGTGAAATCCTCGATAAGCATAGGCAAAGAGTGGTGGCAAATCTATCACCGACACATCTTGCAAAACGGTAACGTTGGGGCATGTATGCAAGGTAAGATTCAAACCTTTAATCACTCCCCATGGTTTCTACCGCTGTCCCATCCAATCGCACTACCCCTTTGATATGACTTCATATTGAGACCCAACTGATCAGCCTATTTGCTTGGGCATGACAGTAACTACTTGCCCATAATCAATCATGCAATTGTGTACTAGTTTATCCCCAATGATTAATGAAACATAGAATGGAGGGGGTTTCAAAACTTTACCTTGTTGTCCTCCATGATTCCCTTCAGGCTGAGCAACATTTGTGAGGACATTCTCTTGCATATGGGACCTGCTGGTTCGAAGTTGACCAATTCTTCATGGCAGCTTGTAGAAGATCTCTTTGGCCTGGGATGGATAAAGATTCCCACATTGATATATTCACATTTGTCTTCTTCATTTGATCAATGATGCTAAATGGGGATGAAAGATCTCTTTGTTGTCCTTTAGCCTGCACATTCCTTTCTTGTGCATGGGCAGCAATAATTGGCATTTGAGTTGGTTTAGAAGGTGGTTTGGGCTGTCCTCGCATGTTTGGAAGCTGTATTTTTGCTTACCAACACCTTGTGGAGTGATGGAAGGTCAGAGATCACTGGAGCCAATGACCGCCCTTCACCAATATTCCTCTTCTTTGATCTTGTGTTAGCTGCTACACTCGAGAAATTGTTTGATTCATGCCACAAAATCCTCACTTGCCAATTCGCACCGCAAGTGGTATCATTTGAGCCGTGTTTTTTGAGATGTCCCTTGTTGCTGATTTGTTTTTTCGACTCACTTCACCCTCAACGCCAAAAGATTTTCACCATCAAGGCTTGGTTCAAAGCACCATTAAAGCACATAGATTGGTTGTGAGGTTCATTGCATGGGAAACACCAATCATACTCTTGAGCTATGTTGTTTTGGACTGGCACTAATGCTTTAGAAGCAGATGTAACATTGGGGTTATAGGGCTGAAATGGTCTATTAGTGGGAGGCCTTACTTGGCTTTGATTTTGATTTGCAGCCTGATTTGGTGACCTATTGGGCTGGTATGGTGGCCTAGCCTGGTACTGCGCTTGAGGCTGATATGGTCTAGCACTTTGAGCTTGTTGTCTTTTGATAGTCACCAGCTCATTTCCAAGGTTCTGTAATTGTTTCATAACCTCTGGAGTTCATTTGAAGCACTAGAGGATGAAGTAGAAGTTTCATTTGAACTTTGATTTCTAGGAGTGGGAATAGGAGCCAAAGTGGGTGCTTGACTAGTGCTTGGATTTTCTAAGTTTGGATACAAGGGCATGGGAGGCCTAGGAGCCAGCTTACCAGCTTGAATAAGACATTTTTCAGCCCTAATGGCAATGCTATAAGCAGTAGGTAAGGTTGTGCCTCCCATAGATTGAATTAACATAGAAATATCAAAATTCAAAGCCTTAAGATAGTATAGAAAAGCACCTTCAGCTGTTGGCCTAACGGCCACTGGAATCCTATCCCAAGACCTTTGAAATCTGAAGTCAAGTCGGGCCACCGCTCATGGGGAGCTCTCGATAGTTGTCAATTGTTCTAGTAGAGACAAATTGTCTCCTTTTCCCCAAACCGCTCATGGAGAACTATGCATAATCGATTCCAATTTGTGATAGAACCACCCAAGGCTCCTAAACCATCGCAATGCCTTCCTTTGAATGAAGATGCCAACAATTTGACAAAGAACATCCATTTCATTTATCTCATGGATTACACAAACGTTAGCAATGTCTTTGACATGATCACCGTGGAGTGGTATGATTTTCTCCGTTGAAAATGGAATGTTCTTCAATGCTGCAATTGAACCGGATTCTGTGCATCGAGGGCAAGTGGATGCACGCCGCTGAAATTGACAAAGGGATTTGGTGGCGCCATTGCCATTCTCGATTGGCCCGAGAACCCTTGTTGATGCGAGAAAAGGTCTACCAGTGGAGGTGTAGACAAAGTCCAAGTTAGGTGGAGATGGTGATCTTTGTGGTCTTCTTCCTCTCCTTCCTCTCGCCCGGTGATAGTGCAAGTGGACAAATAACCCTCTTCTCGAGTATCGACCCGGTTGAATTCTTCTCATATGCCCGGGCAACTTTTACTACTATACCACTGAATTCTACCCCTTCGGAGTCGCCAGATGTGTTAGACAGTGAGCCTCAAAAGGCTAGATTCCGCCAGGTTACACACCAAACCTGACAAATATTAAAAATAGAATTTAAACTTGAAAAGATATAGTTATTTAATTTTAGGGTTATGGGGATTTTAGATTTGAAGCTACTAATCTCCAAAGGTACAGTGAAACTCAAAATGTCATGCAAGGCAAACCTGGGAAAACCTGAAATACAAAAACCATGAAATTTTGAAAGTCAAAATCTCAAAATCTAAGAATACCCTTTTGAAGATTATCCCCGATCTATCAATCGGTGAAATTTTGACTTGTTTTCGAGCAAGTTAAGTCCTTGAAAATCGATTTCAAAGTTCAGCCTGAAGGTGAAAAAATCTGAAATTGTAAAACCTCGCAATTTTTTAGTCCAAATTTCTTGAAAATTCCTTCAAATCTTGTGGAATGACCTCTGGTCCCACCGGCATGCCAAAACTGCTGTTGATGGTGAATCACAACACTTCGAATGTTCTCAACTCGATGGTCGAGACTCTCAAAGTGATCAGCATAACATGGAGCTTTTCCAAGTGTGGGACTCGTAAAAATGAGAAAGCTCTCCGATGAAGGCTGGTTCCTATTCCTCTCTGCTCGATGCACACGTAAAATGCAGAGGGTTTACTCAAAACCTAATCTAACTTTCCAAGGAGACAGGGTAAGAAGATGCATAAAATAAAACCTAAACTAACAAAGGTGATGCACCGAGGAATGAAGAACAACTGTCTTGCCAATAAACACAAACCATTAAAATGCAATGCAAGATCATGCACAGATAACAAATTTGTAGTGAAAGATCAAGAGGATGCAAATGAACACAGAGAGGGTTGAGAATCATCCACAGACATGCATTATTTGCTCCAAAGATTGATACAATACACTACAAAATGCCAAGAGGCAAAGTTGCATTACAGTTTTAAATGGGAGGTTTGAACTCCACAAATTCACCTGCCAAAGAGAAGAAGGGAGGGGCAAAACAAGAATGTCCAACCTTTAGAAAGAAGCCCCTCCTTACAATTTATAGGAAGAATGAGAGAGGGAAGAGAGAGAAATTCCAAATCTACCCCAACCACCCCAGGTTGTATTTAATTCATCTCATTATGGTGGTAGGTGAGAACCCTAGCGACCCCCAAAAGTGGCGAACTGTATTTTTCATTTTTAAGAATTTTTTCTCACCCAATTAAAGATATCCAGTCGTAGTTGGACAGAGGACCTCGTAAGCTTTCCAGAAAGTCCAACCTTGCATGAATCCGAGCTCCCAGTCAAAAGTTATGGCCATCTGAATATCTCGCTCTGTGGTCTCTCGCCAAAGACTCATAATGTTGCGCTTCGAAGGTGCACCATAGGCGCATGCATTTCTATGTCGACATCTTCTTATGTGTGCCAAAGGCACATCTACATTTGTGTTGACATCCTTTTCCGTGTGCCAAAGGCGCATCCATTTCCTCATGTCGACACTTTTCCTTTTTTTTCATGTCGACACTTATTTATGTGCGCCAAGGCGCATCCTTTACCCCTGTCGACACTCATTTTCATGCATTTTTATGTGCGCCAAGGCACATTTTTTACCTCTGTCGACACTCATTTTCATGCACCATTTATGTGCGCCAAGGCGCATCCTTTACCCTGTCGACACTCATTTTCATGCGCCATTTATGTGCGCCAAGGCGCATCCTTTACCCTGTCGACACTCATTTTCATGCGCCATTTATGTGCGCCAAGGCGCATCCTTTACCCTATCGACACTCATTTTCATGCGCCATTTATGTGCACCAAGGTGTATCACTTTATGCGCCCTTCGACACTCACTTTTCATGCACCATTTATGTGCGCTAAGGTCGCATCCTTTACCATGTGCCGACACTCATTTTTATGCGCCATTTATGTGCTAAATTTTGGGGTCTCGAGTTTCTTTGATTTCCCATACTCTTCGATGTTTGTCTATATCTACCCGGGGGTTAATGTAAGATGCCAAATGCTATATTTTGAAAACAAAATCTTGTGGGACCAAACCATCTATGACAACATGTCAACATGGCTTGGTGAACATAATTGGAGGTTCTACATTTCGGTTCCATATGCTCCCGTGCTTCGGGATACCTCGTTTGGGCATAGTCTCGTTAAGAGCCATGAGACAAAAAAATTGTATAACTTCGACTTACAGATTATTCGGTCTCCATGGAACCTAGATATTTCTCTTTAGGTCTCATACCTCAAAGGCGTAGGGACCATTTATGAAATCTTATCTCGATGTTTTCCATATAAATTTGGTTCTCTCGTTGTCATATTGTTTGGAAATGCATGAAATATTGTAGTTTGAGTCAGTGTAAGGTTGCAAATGCAATATTTTGAAATCGATAGCTCATGGGACCGAACCTCGCTACGCCAATAGGTTCGGGAGATGTCCTAATGAATGCTAATGGAGGATTAGTTTTGATTCCATATGCTCGATGCTTCCGGGCTACTCCATCTGGGCATAGTCCTTTAAGAGGACCGAAACCAAAAAATCGTATAAGTTTGACGCGTGATTACTAGGTCTCTGTGGCACCTAGAGATGTATCATCAGATCCCATACCTCCATGTAGGGACCCTATAAAAATCCTTTCTCAATTTTATCCATCTCAATTTGGTGCTCTCGATGTCCAATTGTTTGCAAACACGCCGAATATTGTAGTTTGAGTCAATGTAAGGTCACGATGCTATATTTTGTAAAAAAGATTGTGGCAACTGAAATGACTTCAAAAATGTTCACATGGTCACATGAATGCTAGTGGAGGATTTTTTTGGTTCCCTACGCTCTTGGTTCTTCCGGATACTTCATCCGGCGTAGTCCCTTAAGAACGTGAGATCAAAAATTGTATAAGTTTGACGGGTGATTACTCGATCTTTGTGGTACCTAGAGGCATCTCGGTCGATCCCACACCTCTAAACAGGACCCTATAAAAATCCTATCTCAGTTTTTTCCATCTTGATTTGGTTCTCTTGTTGTCCTATTGTTTGCAAATGCACAAAATACTGTAGTTTGAGTCAATGTAAGGTTGTCAGATGCTATATTTTGCAAACAAAAGCTCGTGGGACTAAACCATTTGTGAAAACATGTCTCGTATGGCTTGGTGAATGTTATTGGATGCTTTGTTTTAGTTCCATACACTCTCTATGCTTTAGGGTTACCTCGCCTGAGTGTAGTCCCTTAAGATCCATGAGACCAAAAACCATATAATTTTGACGAGTGATTACTCGGTCTCCATGGCACCTAGATACGCCCCGTAAGATCCCACACCTTTGTGTAGGGACCTTCTATAAAATACTATCTCAGTTTTTCCATCTCAATTCAGTTATCTCATTGTCTTATTGTTTGCAAATGTGAAAAATATAGTAGTTT
The DNA here is from genome assembly GCA_018340775.1 of Taxus wallichiana var. yunnanensis. Classification (NCBI taxonomy): domain Eukaryota; kingdom Viridiplantae; phylum Streptophyta; class Pinopsida; order Cupressales; family Taxaceae; genus Taxus; species Taxus wallichiana. Next base: position 156,927,149 of record CM031236.1, on the reverse strand, counting down.
GAGTCATTGTAAGGTTGTTAGACACTATATTTTGCAAACGAAAGCTCGTGGGACCGAACCTTCTACGCCAACACATTGAATGGCACAGTGAACACTATTAGAGGATTTTTTTATTCCCTATGCTCCCGATGCTTAAAGGCTACCTCATTCAGTGTAGTCCCTTAAGAGCCTTGAGACCAAAAATTGTATAAGTTCGACGGGTTATTACTCGGTGTTTGTGGCACTTAGAGATGTCGAGTTAGATCCCACACCTCCATGTAAGAACCCTCTAAAAAAATTCTATCTTGGTTTTTTCCATCTCGATTTGTTTCTCTCATTGTCCTATTGTTTGTAAATGCACAAAATATTGCAGTTTGAGTCGAGTGTAAGATTGCCGGGACGTTATATTTTACAAACGAAAGCTCGTGGGACCAAACCATTTATGCCTACATGTCCGGATGGCTTGTTGAATGCTATTGGAGGCTTATTTTTGGCTCCCTATGCTCCCGGGATACCTCTTCCAAGTGTAGTCCCTCAAGACCCCGAGACCAAAAATCGTATAAGTTCGATGGGTGATTATTTGGTCTCCTAGCACCTAGAGATGTCTCATTAAATCCCAAACCTCGTGTAGGACCATCTACTAAAAATCCTATCTCAGCTTTTTTCCATCTCTTTGGTTCTCTCATTGTCCTATTGTTTACAAACACATGAAATACTATGTAGTTTGAGTCGGTGTAAGGTCATGTTAGACGCTATATTTTACAAAATAAAGATCATGGGACCAAACTATCTTTACCAAAACATCTATATGGCCTAGTGAATACTATTGGAGGATTTTTTCTGGTTCCTTACGCTCTTAGTGCTTAGGGCTACCCCCTAAGAGTAATCCCTTTAGAGCCCCGAGACCAAAAATCCGTATAGGTTCAATGGGTTATTACTCAATCTCCGTAGCACCTAAAGACATCCCTTTAGATCCACACCTCCACGTAGAGACCCTCTAAAAATACTATCTTAGTTTTTTCCATCTCAATTTGCTTACTAGTGTTGTTTTATTGTATGCAAACACACAAAATATTGTAGTTTGAGTCAGTGTAAGGTTTAGACACTATACTTTGCGAAAAAATATCTCATGGGACTCAAAATTCTATGTCGACACATCCAAATGGCCTTGTGAACACTATTGGAGGCTTTCTTTTGGTTCCCTATGGTTCTGTTGAAGGCTAACTCATCTGGGCGTAGTCCCTTAAGAGCCCCAAGACCAAAAACCGTAAATTTTGATGACTGATTACTTGGTCTCCGTGGCACCTAGAGATGTCTCGTCAAATCCCACACCTTCTATGTAGAGACCCTCTAAAAATCCTATCTAAGTTTTTTCCATATCGATTTGGTTTCTCGTTGTCCTATTGTTTGAAATGCACGAAATATTGTAGTTTGAGTAAAGTGTAAGGTTTTCAGATGCTATATTTTACAAATGAAATCTCGTGGGACCAAACCTTATACACCAACACATCTAGATGGCCTAGTGAATGCTATTGGAGGATTTTTTTGGTTCCCTATGCTCCTAGATGCTTTGAGAGCTAACTCATATGCGTGTGCGTAGTCCCTTAAGAGCCTAGAGACCAAAAACCATATATAAATTTTCGAGTGATTACTATTTGTGGCACCTAGAGATGTCTCATCAGATCACAACCTCCATGTATAGACCCTACAAAATCCTATCTCATTATTTTCCATCTCTATTTGGTTCTCTCATTGTCTTATTGTTTTAAAACACGAAATAATATTAGTTTGAGTCAAAGTGTAAGGTTGTCAAATGAAATATTTTTCAAATGAAAGCTCATGGGACGAAAACCGATCAATGCCAACACAGTCACGGATGGCTTGGTGAGCCCTATTGGAGGCTTATTTTTGGTTTCATACTCTCCCTCGGTGCTTCCAGCTACCTCTCGTCCAGTGTAGTCCCTTAAAAGACTCTTAGACCAAAAAACCGTATAAGTTCGAGGGTGATTACTTAGTCTCGTGGCACCTAGAGATGTCTCTGTTAGATCCTACATCTATGCATATAGACCATCTACAAAATCCTATCTCAATTTTTTCCATCTTGATTTTTGGTTCTTTCAATGTCTAATTGTTTTACAAACACGTGAAATACTATATTTGAGTCGGTGTAAGGTCACTAGAACTATATTTTGAAAACAATAGCTCGTGGAATCGAACCAAATCTATGCCAACACATCCGGATGGCTTGGTGAACACTATCTTGGAGGCTTATTTTGATTCCATATTGCTCTCATTTGCTTCTAGGCTACTTCATCCGGGAATAGTCCCTTAAGATCCTCGAGACCAAAAAAGGATATAACTTTGCTAGATGATGATATCAAACTCCATGGCACCTAGAGATGTCTCATTAGATCCTACACTTCCATGTGGGTCCTCTACAAAATCCTATCTTAAGTTTTTTCCATCTTTATTTTTCTGAGCTCTCGTTGTCCCTATTGTTTGAAAACGTGTCAAAAATACTACATTTGAGTCGGTGTAAGGTTATCAAATGCAATATTTTACAAATGGTATCTCATGGGACGACCAAAGCGGCCATGACACATGTAAATGTTTGGCTTGGTGAAACACTTAGGAGGTGGAGTTTGGTTCCCTACACTGGTGTGATTTTATGTTACCTCATCTAGGTGTAGTTGCTTAAGAGCCCCATGAGACCAAAAAAGGTATATAACTTCACTGGGTGATATCTCAAACTTCCGTGACACCTAGATATGTCTCATTGATCCTACACCTCCGATAGGTACCCTCTATGAAACTATTATCTTAGTTTTCTCCATTCAATTTTCTATTCTCAGTTGTCATCTATTATTTACAAACGTGTCAAATAATGTAGTTTGAGTCAATGCAAGGTTGTCAAATGCAATATTTTATAAATGGAAGCTCGTGAAAGGACCAAACCAACGGTTGAAAACACATCGGGAAATGGCCTTCAATTCATTCTTGGGGAGGCGTCATTTTGGTTCCATTACGACTCAATGCTAATCTAAAGGCTATCTAGTCATAGACATAGTCCCTTAAGATGCCTCGAGACCACTATATTATGTAGCATACTTATCACACAAGAATGGAGATTCTCTTTCAATAATACCGAAAAGGACACTTATGATGCATTGACAAAAAACCAACAAGGGCAGAACCCCATCTTCCACCAACTGAATTCCATAGGCACTGCCAATGCCATTGGCATTTCTAACAATCTAAATGGGAATAATTCTTCAAGTGTGGATTCCTTTCCTAAAACTTCCATATTCCATGACCATGACTAAAAGAAGAACCAAAAACATAAACATGACTAGAAACACGACCTATAAAAGGACATAGATTAGCAATTTGAGAGGATTTATGAGGTTCAATTTTATTTTCCAAGATGCATTACTCCAATGTTTGAGAATGTTTCTCCAGATGCAACTGACATTCTTGATTAGACACTCGATGATTCCGAATGTTATATCCTCCCACAAACCCTAGTAGTCCTCGATCCTTGGATACAGGGAGACACTGTTACTTGGCTTCCATTTATAACGATAGAGATATTTATAAATTGGTGTTATGACCTCTAAATCTATATGCATTTCAAGTTTTTGGAAATCACATCACACCCTTACTAGTCTTTTGAAGATGATCCATGGGCTAAGCTATAAGGAATGGGTTTATCATAGAAGGAATTCATAATCAAGAAATGAATGGAAGGTTTAAACCGTATAGAACGAAGATTCCCATTCAAAAATAAACAAAGATATTTACTAGGTGATTAATTCCCATTCAAACTAAACTAAGAAAGATTTACTAGGTGATTGATAACCCATGTGTGTTCTTATCCATTCCCTAATTTTATGTTTATTTTTATAAGAATACTTAATGATGGTTCTAGGCATGAGTAGTATGGAAGTTACGAGTTCTTGTTATTAATTAGAAGATGCCAAATTTTTAATTTTAAAGGTACATGTGATTATGTTCAACAAGAAGTTGGAATTCAATATTTTGCAAAATGAATCTTGTCACACTAAACCGAACTACATGCCAACACATCTGGTGGCTAGGTAAATATTATGGGAGGCTTCGTTTTGAAGGCCAAATCTCCCGATGCTTCTGGGATACTTTGTCGGGCATAGTCCCTTAAGAGCCCCGAGACCAAAAAGGCTATAACTTCATCGGGTGATTTCTCGAATTCATGGCACCTAGAAAGGTATCATTAGATCATACACCTCCGCATCATAACCCTCTACCAAATCTTGTATTGGTTTTCTCCATCTCCATTTGGTCCTCTCATTGTCTTATTGTTTGTAAAAGTGTCGAATAGTGTAGTTTAAGTCAGTGTAAGGTTGTCCGATGTAATATTTTGCAAACGGAAGCTCGTGACATTGAACCAAATGTGCACACATGTGTCGGGATGGCTTTTTAAACATGCTATGGGAGGCATAATTTTAGTTCCTCGCACTCCCGGTGCTTCTAGATTACTTCATCCGAGCATATTCCTTAAGATCCCCTGAGACAAAAAAATACTATAACTTCGATGGGTGATTTCTCAGACTGTGGCACCTAGAAAGGTCTCGTTAGATCCTACACCTCCACATTGGTACCCTCTATGAAATCCCATCTCATTTTATCCATCTCAATATGGTCCTCTCGTTGTCCTATTGTTTGTAAAAGCATCGAATAGTCCTGCAGTCGAGTTGTAAGGTTGTTCATTGCATTACAACAACATAATATAGGTGGTTCATACAATATAGGTGGTGAAATGAGAATTTTAATAAGTTATTTTTACAATATAGGTGGTGAAATGAGAATTTTTTTTTATTGTTCCTTTCTAATATTTAATTTCTATTAGCTTCACTTGGCTTTGAGAATAATAAATTCTCTACTAATAAAGTGCAACCACGTGAAGGTGGAATATTTTTTGGCACCACTAACCTACATAAACATGTTAGTAAGCAATTAAATAGAATTTTAAATCATACAAAATTTAAACAAAATCATCAAAGTAAATATTCAAATTAAATTCATGAAGAACATACCTTTGCAAATTCAACTATATTCAATCCAATGAACCGCAAGGATCAATTCTACTCTTGACAGTAGTAAGAATTGCTTCATGATCTGATTCACGAACCTTCCACAGATTCTTGTTTAATGGCCTACCTCGATATTTTATCAATTGAATATTTGTTTCAAGAACCAAATGTGAATAGTGAAGTATCTTTCGATGTACTTCATAGTCTTCAAACAACCAAGTATTTGATTTTTTGATAGTATATCATCAAAGCCAAGTTCCTGTGACTACCACTGACCCAATGGGATACTCAAGGCCTTCACCATCAATGATTGTGGAAGTCAATTTTTTCCCCTCTACACAACGAGACAAGAAGTAGTTTGTTCCCTCTTCGTTGAATTTTTGCAATAACTACAAAAACGTGCCCTACATCACAAAGTAAAACTCAAGTCAAATTTAAAATACATTAAGAGTTGATCATTTAATAATTTATAAATCTAAAACATGACATATATATGTACCTTGTTGCACTAAATCAGAGACTTGGTCAAAGTTCAAGTGATGTTGTCATATGATCTGAAGACACTGTAAGTTGTAATGCTTGTGGAACTTGATATGTGTCGAGTGGAATTAGAGGTCTACAAGTCCATTCATCCACCCACTATTGTGACTCACATTCATTCCACAAAAAATCAATGCATGATATACAAAAACATGCCATACACCTAGTATAAATAGTCCAAGAACTTGCATTTGAACTACGGAATGAGTGCATATCACTTGATCCTACAATTGTCATACAATCTTCATAGCTTTCCAAATTTGTTCCTCTATCAACCAAAAATATCTATGAACCGTTGAACTCTCTTGAGATTGATGGCCCATATTCTTGACACACCAATCAACAAATGCTTTTTGCACCTATAAATTTAGCACCATCCTTGAACTTTAACTCTTCTCTTGCAAGTTCTCTTTTCACACATGCTCCTGCACCATCATGCTCTCCTTTCCCATGTCTTGCTTTAGTAAAAATCCATAGATGTTGTACACGTGTTTCTTTATGCATCATGCTTAGCCAATAAAACATTCGTGCATTCTTGAATTGTGATGTGCAGTTGTCTGACCAAATGTAATGTTGATTAAAAAAATGTTTCTCTCATTCAAGTTCACATAAAACACCTAGAAAACACCCTTGCACATATTCTATAGAATGTGTCCGATCATCACTGATGTAGAAATGATACTCTCTTAATATTTTTCGATCTTTCTTAGTGCTTTCTGGAGAGTGCATGAATGTATATGCAAAAATAGAAACTTTCACCGAGTTATAGTATTGAGACTGAACCTCCATTTGTGGCTGCAATGTGTAATTTCTCATGAAGTCAACTACTGAAACAATAGTACCAAGTGGGAATGTGTCCTTTCTTAACTTGAATTTTTCATCCAACCATCGAGCTCTATGTGTGTGCCTTGCATACTCATAAACAATTTCCTCTCTGAATTTGACCATATATTTTGATACAAGTAATTGTTTTATAACAAGCTCACACCTCTTAGATTATTTTCCATATTTTAATTGATATGCCACTGATTTATATTTTTTGAAACCAACTAATTCTTTTCTATTGAATATGTACTCTCCTCATGGATACAACTTTTCAATTTTGGCAAGCCACCACATATGTTGCACATTCCATCCAAACATGTTTTGTTATAAAAAATTGTCCAGTTGATTTTTCACAAAGTATCGTAGGAATAAATTCCCTTGCAGATTTTGGTGGGAAATTTAATCCACACTCCTACAACATGATGTCAAGTATGCAAAACACAACATATTTGAAAAAAAATCATAATGCATTGAAAATTCAACATGATGCCTACAATCAACAAGTGGTACGTGAGTGATTGATTTTCACATAAAAGGGTTTGTTCATTTCAAAGAATATTTGGCTAATGTTAATTTATGGATTTTCATTCTTAAACTTAGAGAAAAATTGTGTTTGAGTCATATCTAAGAAATGTTTTGCACACGATTCACGATTACAGAGAACCTATTCTTCTTTTTATTATATCTCTTCTATTCGATGACACCCTTGTGTTCTCATTCCAATAATTTACAAGTAATTATTTTAGAATATCATACGTATTCTTGTTTTTCATGGGAGTCTACTAGAGAATGCCCAATAGTCAGTGTTATTGACTGACTCAAGACTTTTGCATCTCTTTATTGCTTTCATTAGTGTTTTTTGTTTAGCTTCAAATCTTTGCTTATTTTTCTAATCAAGTGTTGATTAACTATTTTATCACTTACTATACAATTAGTAAGTGCATCGTGTAGCATTACTATCTTTGGTGTTTCTATTAACACCTACAATTTGGTATGATTTATGTATATTTTCAATAATTGATGCATTTCGATCACAACATTAGATGTTATTAACCTAGGGTCTTCATTGTAGGTCTCATCTTAATTAATTTCATTAATGTAACAAATAATTGACATCTTTGTGTGTCAATTAAATTCTCAAAGTAATTATCCTAAATTATCCTATGCTTTTTTTCTCGCATTTCTTTTTAGACATTTTGTTAGGCATTGGTTTTATAATGTTTTCATCAATTTCAATTAAGTGAATTGGTTTTCTTCACAAAATGGAAGGAGGTGTTCTTAGAGGTGAAGATTCATTAACAAGGTTACTTTCTTCATTTAGTGTTTCCATACAAATTTCAGGATTAACATTTGGATTCGGGTAAAGATTCATGGATTAAGGTTCAACATTTAGATTCATTCATCCATACATACCAACATTATCATTCAATTCAATATCAATATTCATTGAAAATAATTATTCTCTACATTTTCATTATGTATTTCATACTCATATTCTAAAACATTAGGTACATTTGATATAACAGATGTACCTTTCCCTACATGATGTTTTTGCATCCTCTACACTTGCTTTATTCTCATCTCTTCCAATTGCTCCGTGTCTTGTTTTCAAATTTCTTCTTGTTCTTACGTCATTTTTTCACCCATGATTACAAAAATATATATAGTGGGGTAGGGGACAAGATGAACTACTCAAAATTTGTGAAGAATGTACATGAATCTGTAGACCAAATAGAAAGAGGGCAGAAATCCCGTGAAGGAGGTGAAAAGGATGTTGGGGCCCATAATATATGTAAAGAACATAATGTGTATGATTATTCCAAGCCATTTTTTGTTTCCTTTTCAAGGCATGCCGGGGAGCTTGGATCGGTTTGAATCCCCAAACTTGAGGCATGGACTTGCAAAAACACAATAAACAACACATTTTTGCAGGAAAATGAAAAAATCTCTCTTCCGCCATCATAAATCAACATAAAAAAATTGATTTGTTTAAAAAAAATTATACCACGACGTAGAGCAGAGTTTCTACTTTCTAAAAATACAAATTTTCAAATTTTTAACAAATATAAGGTTTCCATATTATTTATTTTCTAACAATGCTTTTTTTTGAAGTGTAAACATGTCTATATGTCATGTCATATATATATATATATATATATATACATACACACACACACACATATATGTATATATATATATATATATATATATATATATATATATATATATATATATATATATATATGTATATAATATATATATATATATATATTATATATACACACACACACACACACATATATATGTATGTATGTATGTATACATATATATCTATATATATGTGTGTGTGTGTGTGTGTGTGTGTGTGTGTGTGTGTATGTATATGTATGTATGTAGATATATGTATATATATATATACATACATACATATGTATATATGTATATACATATATCTACATATATATATATATATGTATATACATATATCTACATATATATATATATATATATATATATATATATATATATTGGCTCATTAAAAATTATACGAGCCCAAATTAGGCATAATTTTATACACATTAAAAATATATATATAATTTTTTATCTTTTTTTGAGGTAGCTAGGGCATGAATGGTCGTAGCTACATTATTTTCCCAAATTTAAATTTTGTACTAGAAAAATCATAAAAAATACTTGCTACAAAAATCTAAAAAATTGGAGTGAAAACAAGATGCTCCTAGCTATCTTTCTAACAAAGGGTTTTCATAAATACTAAATGGTACTAAAAAAATGGTGGGGCAGACGAAAGTCACTCTTTTATGTTATTTAACAAAAACAAGACCCATTGTTGGTATTTTAGTTATTTGACCACTTAAACTTATCTATTTTCAATAAACTTTAGTAGCTTAGAAACTAGACTCAAAATTCTACGATTCATGTTTATACAACATCTTCCAATTTTGAGTGTAACTATTTAAAAAATTCATACAAGTTGAAGTTTTTTATTTTTCAAAAAAATGCATCCACTTAAGACCCCTTTTGGCCCCCCAAATTGGTGCACTTACCCCACATTCTTGTGAACAATGCCCTATAAAATCCTATATGGACAACACTTACAATTTAAGAAGATGTTCTAAAGCCCCCGAAATTCGAATGGGTCCAAAAAATTAATTATCGAAAGTTCCTAGATTTCATTCCGGATCGTAGATCAACAAAATATTTGGAAGTATTTCACACCTGTCATCTAGACAAGTAAATTTCACTCTAATCACAAGTCTCAATAGTCTATTGAAGTATAACCAAAAATAAAAATAACTAAACTTAGAGTGTATCTAAATTTATAATATATCCCAACTCTATCGAATGTGTCCCTTAATATTGTTTGATAAATGATTCCTTTAAAAACAAGAACATAATATTGTTAGAATCATTAGACCACTGGGTGTATTATATATGAAAGTTTAATGTGATTGACAGAAACCTTCCACAATCATCATATACATGATCGATCAACAACACAAAATATAATATGAAAGAACTTACAAATAAGTAAGGCTTCCAAGCTTATGAAACATAACACATGAATAAATACTTCAATCAATATTGAAACCCATGTAAAGTTCCTTTAGATAAAACACTTTCTTATTTACCGCAAGAGAAAGAGAATAAAAATAATCATATTATTACCTAGCTAGGTACTGTAATTTATCCTCCGGAAAAGTGAAAGAAGAAGTTAAAGAGTTGTCATAAACAATAGAAGTGAAATTAAGTGCTTGTAATCTTCACACATACTTTTATCAACCAACCATTTCATCTGAAAAATAAGTCTCTATAGTTTATACAATGCATTTTTAGAGTACTAAGATTTAAAAGCTTACACCAAAATTAGATCTAAAATTTGCACCAAAATATTACAAAATGGATCAACTACAGATAAATTGTTTATTTATCAGTATTTTGCTGATCAGAGTTGTGCCACGGAGGAGATTAATCTCATTGATCTGTATTATTCATGTGAAAAGGAGGAGAGATTACAAAATCTCAAGGACTTTTTCTATGAGGATGGAGCTTCATCTGTATCTACACTTCAAGAGGAGGAAAATTTGATTGAAAATGACCTGTAAATGGGGGAGATCATTCAATCTAATTCAACAACAAATAAAGAAAAGGAAATCCCAATTCTAATCTCTCTAGAAATAAAAAATCGTTTTCCACACTTGCAACCACAAACAATACAAATATTAGTGTGACTTTAGCTGTAAATCTAAAGGCCTCCTTTCTTGCAAGAATGCGTTACTAAAACAATAAACCTGACTACAAAATAGTGTAAATTAGTGCTTGTGTATTTGAATAAGAAATCAATTAACTTATACATACCTTGGTATAGTAATATTTCCAAATCCTCCTGACAATCTAATGGCCACCCAAATCAAATGCCTTGAATTTGATTTTCTATATAATGAAGTTCCTCAAATGTCGAATATTGTGTCGGTTGATGTTGCACTAATATCTGGCATATAAAGTCAAAATCAAATAAGAAAAGGAAATCACTAAATTCCATTCCCCACTACTGACGAAAAGAAAACGAAACAACCATCAAGGTGTTATGCAAACCCTTAATAATTCTTCCAACACATGATACTAGATCATAGTTCATAAAATTAAAATATGGCAGAAAGAGGATGGTAACCAAGTGTTTGATAAAATTCCTTTAATCAGAAAGCTAGAAATTTGTTGTTGTGCAGAAAGATAAAAGTTTGAATAGCTTCCAATGTCTTCTGTTAGCTTGCAATTATTATATAGTATAAAGATAACTTTTAAATATCCTACAATCATTGTAGTTCATGAAACCACACCTCTTTAAGGCGTGAGGTCACAAACAATACACCTATATTGTGTGTGCTCCTATAGCTGAACTAAATAAATATCTTGATTAAAATTTGGTGGATGTCTATGCTTACTATAACTAAAATAAATAAATGTTTCCATTAAAATTTGATGGATGTCTAGGCCTTGTTCGAAAGCTCCCATTTTCATATAGGGTAGAGGATAACTATTACAAAATCTCTAAATGCTTGGAACAATGTAGGAAGGAATTGAGGACCTTGCCTTGCTTAAATTGGTAAGCACAATCTCTACAAATCCCAACTATCATCGAGGGTGGGCCGCTTAATGCTTTAACTTTTTCTTGACCTTGTCATGTTTTTAAAAGATAATAAATTGTGAAAGAGAAATACCGGGTTCATTTATGAATTCTTTCACCTTTGAATTTTCTCCCTAGGTGATAAGTTGAGACAATTTTGTATAAATTCGTTATTTTTTATGTAATTAATTTCATCCTCGGCTTGAGTTGAGAGCTTTTTATGTAGTCTTTTGATCTTATTAACTGAGAATTATGAGTATTTCAGCTACCATAGTTCCTCCTACATTTTTTTGTCAATTTACTTCTTGAATGGCATGACCTAAAGAGAAAGGCCACTCTCTCATGATACCCCTAGCAAGGAAAGTGGAACACTGGCAAAAACAAGGTAGTGGGAAAAATAAAATAAGTCATAAGAGGGGAAACAAATAACTGCTACAATATTCACATATGCAAAGAAGAAACAAATTACAGAATCAATAAAATGGTGACAGATATGAAGTCGATTTATAAATATTATGAATGTAAACTCACTAATAGCCATCACGAAGTCCGCCAAACTTCTCTTGACCAACAATATCCCAACAGTAAAAATGTATCTTCCCACAATAAAGCCTGGGAACAATGACGATTTAAATAAATACAAAAACAACCTTCGACATTTGAATGAGAACACAAATGCTAAATTTGCCTCGTATTCATGCTTAGTGCTAAAAGGAAACTTCTAAAAATAGCCAAAAAAGAAAAAAATCCAAAAAAATCCCATCAAAACGCCAAAATGCCCGTCAAATTTAGGACATTTGCGTAAACAACCATAGGCCCCTTCTATACTGGGGGACGCCTTTGGTGTCATTATTACTACTAATATTTTCAAACTTATTCACACTTATTATTTATCCAGCACTAATGATCTTCCAATAAAAAATTAATATAGTTACTTACCATGAATTTCCTTCCCAGTAATATTTTCACACTTATTATTCATCCCGCAATAATTATCTTCCAATAAAAATTTAAATAGTTACTTAAGTTGAATTTCCTTCAAACTAATATCTTCACACTTATTATTTCGAAACATAATCAATAATTTATCTTAGAAACAAAAATTTGATCAAAATCTTAAAATAATATTTAAATGTTGATTTCAAACAAAAACCCATTTTAATCATAGGAAAGGATTAAATAATACAATGTGGAGGCTATTGACTTTGAAAACACATGTCTCTTCAAGTTCCGTGGTTAATTGTGGGGCAATATGTGTTCTTAACTTCTATAGTTAATTATTCATGTCTTTAGAGAGAGGGAAAGGACTTGAATAACTAGAGTTATAGGTCACACTTATGTCATTAGTAACGCGTCTTGTCAAAGGCATGTTTCTTATTGGAATGTGTTGGGAAGAAAATTTGTCGAGTGGAAAAACTTGTGGATTTTTTGCCAACGCTATAGGAATCTAAGTCCCTCTACTTAATTGGTGCAGCTATCATATATGTATGTGCATGAAAAGGTGGATTTCCGTGGAGGCCTTTTGGATCGGGGATCCAACAGGGGACACTTCATGACCTTGTGGAAAAGCTTGCGAATACTGCAAGAGAGAAATTTGTCTCGTAGAGAGAAAAAGAGGAGTGAGAAATTAGATACGAGAACTAATTTTGTAGGTAGAGAATCAAATTCTTTCATACATCAATTAGAAATTTTATCACATGCATTAAAATTGGAGGAAACAACTCTACGCCCCATAGAATAACAAGACCAAATGGAATTTATGATTACAAAGTATCAATAACCCCTTAGTCGAAAAAGGCTCGAAACTCCTTCTTGTATTAATTGCTTAAACAAAGTTGTACATAAGTATGGGAATGGAGGAAAAATAGAGACTAGGGCAAAGGAAGAATTTAGCTATCTCCTTTATTCTCTCAAGGTAGAATGCACTCTTGAGCTTACAAAATTAATGACCAACCCTTTGAAATGGAAATAGCATTAAAATTAATAGAATGAGAGGTGACTTATCACCTACCCCCAATGGCTTTTCATATGTCATTGTGCAACTTAAAACTTTTCAACTTCCTAGGAGAATATTAAGTCCCTTTTATAACATAAAGGTGACTTATTACATTAAGAACATTAGAACATATGAAAAGTGCAACCCCACTCTTATGAAATTAGAATATTAGAAAGTGAGAGAAAGTTGGGGAAGAGGAGAGAGAAAGAGAGAGAGAGAGAGAGAAGAAGAAGAAGAGGATATGTTGTTCCCAATGAATTCCATTGATCCTCGTTGATGAAAGATCCAAATGTAGTGAAAATCTAAATTTTTGAACTCCTTTCACATTGAGACACTCCTTCAAATCAGCTCATGAATGCTTGCCAAGATGAGTGAACTATTCTTTCGAGTGATGACTCGTCACACGCAATCCGGCACTATGATAATTCTTCACCGGAACTCCTCGTCGCTATGATTATTTACTAATGTACTGATACCTTTAGTTTGGTGGATGTAATCTAGAAGCAAAACAACAACCGAACACAAGAATACCATTGACTATGATAAGACAGAATGACGACAAATCTGAAATATCAAAATAAATTATAATATTAACATGAAACTGTTACAATCTCACCCATGAGATACTTCAACAAGACTATGGGAGAAACTTTACAATTACACCTCTCGATGGCTTCTTCAACACACCTTTAATCGATGGCTTCCTTCGCACACTTCCTACAATATTTCTCACTACTTCTTTCTATGCTAAATGAGGGGGTGGCCTCTCTATTTATAGAACTTCCAGCTTATCCATCCTATCTCTAAGATAGGATAAGAAATCCACTCGACGAATCATATTCCATACATTAACTCTTATCTCGTACATGTAATCTTATCTGTTAAGATAAGATAAACCTTATCATTTTACATGGGTTCCACATTTTTAGACTTTTTACAAATAAAATACACAAAATATTTATGACCTCACTCCTTGTCCTTATTACCAATATAATATTTCTAATTCCTAATCATGTAGACCCTACTTCTCTAATTACCCAAACTTTGACATTTTAACATTAGGACCATTTACGACAAATATTTACTTTTACAACATTCCTATTGTACTTTGGTCAAGTTAACAAGTCCCTCCTCTTTAATGGGAGAGGTTCCCTTATTGAAAGCAAAAAAAACTTATATACAAATGTACAAATTTCAAAGTGTGGATTCCTGATACTTTGAAATGTTTTATGCCCAAAGATCATCAATACGAAAGAATGGAAGAACTAAGGAGATGAGAGAGGAAGAACATAACAATACTTTCAAGAAATATAGATAGTAGAGTATAACCTTATACATATTGATCAAAGGAGATGTAGAATGGAATCATTCGTTTTATAATAGATATAATTTCATAGACACAAAGTTCCGAAATCATATTAACAAGAACACAAAGTTTCTTATCATGCAAAGATGGATGATTCACAAATTCGAACAAGGAAAGAAGGAATAGCAGAGGAAGAAAGGGAAAACTTATGTATTGATTACTTTGAATCTATTACATCTACAAAGTACTAGATCCAACCCCGAACAATGGCATAGAGAACCCACTAAATAGCTTCCAAAAATGGTTACATTCAGTTACAACTTCTTTTAATCAAAATTAAGAACTAATTAGGAATTAAAAGAAGTGTTTCAAGATTCAAAGAAGAAAACTCGATTGAAGTAAAGAGGTAATTGGCTCAAGAAAAAATTTTAAATTCTTCAACACCTCTGCTATTTCCATGCCTGGTGGAAAAACCAGATACATCAATCATGAGCCATTAACCCGCTTTTACAACTTTAAATTTGGGTCATCCACGTGGAAGAGATTTGTTGAAGGGGCCATGGGTGAAAACTTTTATATTTTATGATTTTTATAGAGAATTTGGCATTTTAAAACATTTCAGCCCGCCCATCCACTTTTGATATAGGCTTGACACGTGGCTTTACTTGAGTGGGGATGGAGTCGTGGCTCACTTTTACAATTTTAACTCTTTTCAAAGAAAAGCTCAAAAACTCAAAGTTCTCTCGACCCGCCTCTCCGCTTTGAATTTTCAATGTGGGCTCAACATTTGACTTTTCATGTGGACTTACTTTTATCACTTTTTACTTTAGCCCTTTTGGAAACAAAGCCAAAATTCAAACAAAATTCTCCGATGATCCGCCTTCCCTTTGACTTTTCAATGCAAGGCATCAACACATTTGGACTTCACCTGGGGCGTGTGGGGTTCTCTTCACTTTATAACTTTACACCCTTTTGGAAACAAAGGTAAAATTCCTAAAGTGTCCCAACAACCCACCTCTCCACTTTTGACTTAAAAATGGCCACGTGTCCCTTTGCGGGCCTTAGGCATTCTTTTTACATTTTACGCCTTTCACCATAATGCCTCAAAACACAAAAAGGACCCGCCTTTCCACCTTTGACCTTTCAAAGCATCAAAACACAAAAAGGGCCCACCTTTTTGCCACCACTTGTTTTAGCCAATCAGGATCCTTTGAGCCATGTTAATTTGACACTTTTGCAAAAAATAACAAAAGTGACAAGTTTAAAAGATAAACCCACCACATCGCACATCCAATTAGAGATGTCCACGTATCCATGGATATCGAGACAGAATTTGATGCCCATCATTCACAACTGTGGAAAAATAAAAATGAAAGGGAAAACCCCACCATTTATGCCCAAATTTCAAATTTTTCTCCATGGAATGAGAAACTACAAACAATACCAGGCTCGATGTGATCCACAACCAAAGAGAAGGATTGACAACAACATTCGAATGAAGGAAAATATTTTCAAGCATCCAGATGGGGAAATAGAAAATACTTCAAACTACGAAGACTGAAGAATTTTCAAGTGAAAGGGTGAGATTAAAACCGAGCACCCATGACTTCAAAGCACAAATTTCTCCAAGGCACCAACTCAAAATTCACAAAACTTGACTTCAAAAAGAGGGGGATTTTGAGGGTGAAAACAAGTTGGCTCTTTCTGGGGATGACTTGACTTGGAAAAGGAATGAGGCAAGATCAAGAACCATAGAAAAACTCTAGGAAAGTAGACCAGTGCCTTATCCATTGGGAAAATAGAGTCAAAGGAAAAACCAAAATAAGAAGACAACACACACACAATGGGAAAAGAAACAAACCAAAAAAGGAAAGACCAAAAACAAAACACAAAAGAATGGCCAAAAACCAAAACATTGTACACAATATATAGAAGGATTGCCTAATCACCTAGGACTTGAACAACTTCAAATATTTCCCACTATAAGGAAGTGGGAGAGAAGATCCATCCATATAATCCAAGTAGAAAGAATTTTCTCCAAGCAAAGTGCCTGATTTTGAAAGGACCAAGCCAAAGAGAATCAAACTTACCATGGCTTCCTCGAGGTTCATGTCTTTTGTCCCATAAGAACAATGTCTCCCACTTGAAAATATTTGGGTCTAGCTTTCTTATCAAACAAAGCTTTCACCTTTAGTTGATGAGCTGAGATTCTATCAAAAACTTGCAACTTGTCTTCATCCAACTTCTGGAGATACATGATCCTCTTGTCCAAGGAACTGATAAAACTTGAATCTTCAATAGCCTTCATTAAGTGCAAGGTTGGTAATTCCACTATTACTGGTAAGTTGAGCTTCAACACCATACACCACTTGAAATGGAGACATCCCAATTGCTCTTTTGGGTGTAATTCTATCTACCCAGAGAGCATCATAGAGCTTCTTGTGCCAATTCCTTTGAGAGTCATTGACAAGCTTCGAACGATGGTTACCAAATTCTTATTTGTTGATTCTGCTTGTCCATTCCCTTGAGGATAATAATATGAAGAATGAGCAAGGGAAATTCCATAGCCATAGCAAAAATCCATCATCTCAAAAGAAGAAAAATTTGAAGCATTATCAATCACAATCTTGTTTGGTACCCCAAACCTTATCAAGATGTTCTCTTTGATGAAATTACACACCACCTCAGAAGTAGTGCTTTTGACTGGAATAGCCTCTACCCACTTTGTGAAGTAATCTGTAGTAGTTAGCACGTGAGTATGCCCAACACTGGAAGGTGGATTAAGAGTTCCAATGAAATCCAATCCCCACTGTTGAAAAGGCTCATCAATCACTACTGGTTTTAGTGGTAAAGCAGCCAACTTAGGTCTCCCAACAAAAGTTGATGACAGGCTTCACACTTACCTACCCATTTTGATGCATCTCTGAACAATGTAGGCCAATAGTACTACCAAACACGAAGGATTTTATGGGTAGTGATGACAAGAAGAGAAATTCCCTCCACAAGCTTGATCATGAAAAGTTGAAAACAACTTCTTATGTTGCTCTTTGTCCACACATTTAAGGAATCTTCCATCTATGCCTCACTTGAATAAAGCATTTTCCCATAATACATATATGTGTAGACCTTACTTAATAGCTCTCTTTTCCTTGGCACTCAAGTGGGATGGACACTCTCCATAAGTAAGAAAATGTGCAATATCAACATACCATTCATCTATTGAACTGAGGAAGAGGACAACAGGAACATCAATTACTTCTTTGGACAATTCTACATCAGCTCCTTCAAGCAATAAGCTCACATAAGCCTTTACCCCAAACTAGCTTAGTTGGCTTGATATCAAGGTCATATTCTTGGACTTTTTCTACCCAATTGCCTCTCTTAGTTCCAAACTCATGTTGTGTAAGAATAGACTTGATGGTTGTATCAGGTACAAGCACAACAAGAGTGAGAATTAAGAATATAAAAATGAAACTGCTTGACAACTTTGACCACTGCAAAAGCATGTTTCTCCATCATAGTATATTTCAATTCATGAGATTTCAGAACATAGCTCATGAATGCAATTGGAAGTTCATGATCCTCATAATTTCTCTGAGTTAGCACAACAGCCAAGGTACTCTCTGTAGCATAGCAATAGATGATAAAATCCTTGTTGAAATCAGGACATGCTAAGATGGGAGTCTTAGCAATGGCTTTCTTGATACCTTCAAATGCTTCTTTACCTTGGAAGTCCAACCAAAGTTTTTCTTTCCTTTCATCATGTGAGCAATGCTCATAGTCAATTCTATAAAATCAGGAATGAATCTCCTCAGGAAGTTTATCTTACCAAAGAAAGAGTGAACACCCTTTTTTTTGTGGAAGAGGAAATATGGATTGCTTGAACTCTTTCTGGATCTATCTTGATTCCTTCTTTGGAGACAATATGCCCCAAGAAACTTGCCTTCAGTAACAAAAAGATAAACTTCTTAGGATTGAGAGAAACTCCATGTTCTCTGCATTTCTGGAGGACTGCTTCAAGATGTTGAAAGTGATCTGCCCTTGTTTTGGAGAAAACAGTCAAATCATCAAGGTACACAACAATACACTTTCCCTTTAGACTGCCAAAAGCCAAGTCCATTGCCCTCTAAAAGGTGGCACCAACATTGATAAGACCAAAAGGCATTCTCTTGTAGGAAAAGGTGCCCCAAGGAGTAGTAAAAGTAGTTTTGTGTTGATCTGGGGTACTGACTTCCACTTGATTGTATCCAGAGAATCCATCAAGCATAGACAACATCTCAGAGCCTGTGACAACTTGCAAAACTTGATCCATCATGGGGAGAGGATAGTTGTCTTTTAGAGAGGCTTGATTCAAATTCCTGAAATCCACATAGATGTAAATCTCACCATTCTTCTTCCTGACAGCACAATGTTGGCAATCCATGTTGAATGATGTATAGGGAAAATAATATTTTGCCTTTAGTAACTTCTGGATCTCTTGAAAAATAGTGTGCAAGAACCTTGGGATTGTATTGCCTTTGTTTCTTCTTGAAAGGTTTGATCCTAGGTTTCAGAGGGATAAAGTGTTGCATTTCCTTTGGTTGAAAATCCTTGAGATCATCATATGAATAGGAAAGAACATCAACATACCTTTTTAATAGTTTACTACTTTCTTCTTCTCTTCTTGAGTGCAACATTTTCCAATATTCACCATCTTGGGTTCATCATGACTTCCAATATTAACCTTTTCACATTCAACAGATTGTCGAGCTCCTTGGGAAGCTTTAGACTTAATGTACCTATCATGCTTATCAAACAGATCTTCCAAACTCACCAGCCCTTTAGGGATCTTGTTACCTTTCAATTTGATGCAACCATCTTGATCCATCTCTTCCTTGATATCTCCTTCATTAGAGGATACACACTCTCTAGGAAAAGTCTCACTTCCTTCAAAATACAATTGATCAAAATTATCCTTAAGCTCTAAGAAAGAGAGAAAATGTTGATCATCATTGAAAACCTACCAATTGTTTGCATTATCTAGTACACTGGGCCTATGAATCATTTCAATGGTAAATTTCTCTGAGAGAAATCTGGGTGAGGAATCAACAAAGATCCTGAGACAACTAGAGAATCAGCTCTAGTGTTCTTTCTCTTGGCACAGCTTCAATGGAGAAAGCATCAAGAAACTCAATGGAATCCCAGAACAAGATTTCTATAATGTTTCAATCTCCTATTCTTGACTTGAAAAAGATCCTTACTTGTTTCACAATCAACTCTGCATCACCATGAGCACAAAGATTCTTCACTCCCATTTCTTTTTCCATGTTCAACCCAAGGATGAGAGCCTCATATTCAGTTGTATTATTTGTATTTTCAAAATAAATCTTGAAAGAAAATGGATGAATCTTCCCTTCTGGAGAGGTTAGCACCACACCAGCCCCAGAACCAGCTGAAGAGAAGCTTCCATCAAATTCCAAAGTCCAAATGCCATTGGGATCATGAATCACTCCCTTAGGAAGTTTTGCCTCATCTTGTGACATGATCATATAGTTACCATGCCCTATATCTTCATAGAGTATTTGTGCTTTTGGATCATCAGTATTTTGCACAATATATTTAGTTTGTTTCTCAGGTAGCAACTTCTTC
The DNA here is from genome assembly GCA_018340775.1 of Taxus wallichiana var. yunnanensis. Classification (NCBI taxonomy): domain Eukaryota; kingdom Viridiplantae; phylum Streptophyta; class Pinopsida; order Cupressales; family Taxaceae; genus Taxus; species Taxus wallichiana. Next base: position 156,906,663 of record CM031236.1, on the reverse strand, counting down.
ATTTTTCCATTGATCGGATCAAAGCATGTGACCAATCCATCTGAATTTCACCTCCTACCTCCTTACAAAAATTTCTACTCAGCAACATACCATATGAGGGAGGAATATCAACTACCAAAATAGTGGCTTAAGACCCTTTTCTCTAGAAAATTAGTGAAAGCTACTTGTGCATCTTTAATTCTTCCAACCAAAGGCACTTCTCTACTCTCCATGGAATAGTAGGAACCAAAGGTACGTGTTAGAGTTCAAGCCCAAAGCATGAGCTACTTTTGCAGGCATTACATTGTCTGATGCTCCTGAGTCTATAACACAATTACTGAGTTTATGGCCAGCTATGAGGAGAGTCACATAGAATGGTTCAATTTTCTCATTAGGGGAAGTGACTGCAGCCACAAGGCTTGGTTGAGGTGAGGAAGAGGGAGTGGGAAAAATACCTTTAGAAGTATTGGATGAAGCTTTGGATTTGGAATTGACAAATTTTACCATTTTAGCAAAAGCTTTTGGATGGGTTTGGTAAAATTTTACCTCTGAGATTTGGATTTTGGTCTTTTGAGGTGATCAATGATATCAAAAGATCCAGAGGTGGATGGGGAATCATTACTAGGAACTTGAGAGACTTTTGATTTATCAATTTTAGGATTTGAAGGACAAGAAGTTTTGGAAACAAAAGTAGAAGAAGGAGGATTAGCATTACTCACCTTTTGTGTGGAGGCAGTGGGAATAGGAGCTCCTCTTCTCGCAACCACTGGAATAGTTATAGGATACTCTTTGGATTTCTTAGCAGGCTGCACCACTTTTTTTTTTTTTCATTTTCTCCCGAGTCATGACAACATATGACTCACTATTCATATCTGCCACTCTTTCATCATATTCATCTTCATCATCCATACCTTTAGTGGTGAGGAAATGAACTTGAGATCCACCAAGCTCCTCAGTTCTTCATCAACCTCTTCTTCTGGTTCTTCATAGAGTTCATTAAACTCCTCATCATCAAGTTCTTGAACTTCACAAGTTACATTGACTGGAACCTTGATGGGTGGGCCTTCAATAGCCAATCTAGTCTGAGAAGGAGGTAACGGTTCCTAGGCTGAAAATTCTTCCTTGGGATGTCTTGGTAAGGAGTATGTTGAGCCAATTGTTTTTTAATGGCAATGAGATCATTTTCCAACTTCTGCACTAACTGATCTAGAGTTGGCTCAGGAAGAGGAGAAGAAGATGCTTTAGACTTGGAAGGTTCTCTTTTCAATTTACTAGACATGATTAGGTCATCCTCAACACTGATAGCTAACCATTGATCAGCCTCAGAGTTGCAAGGTTATCTCTCCTTAGTGCATAACTCACTTCAGGTAACTGGGCATTGAGGAAGAAGCATTTTTGGATTTGATCCACTGGATGAGTGTTTTGTGGAATTTTATGAATGAGCTTGTTGAATTTGGCCACAAATTCTCTCATGGGCTCAAATGGTTCCTTCTTAATATGAGATATTTGAGCTAATAGAGCATGCACATCTTCAACAAGTTTGAAATGTTGCTCAAAATAAGTTGTCATGGTATTCCAATTAGTGATTGACCCAATAGGAAGATGATAAAACCAATCAAGACATTATCCTACAATGTCTCCACAAAAATCTTGATAGAGACATCTTCATGTTCAACCCCAAGAATCCCACATGCAACAATGAAGGCTGCAATGTGTTCATCTGGATGAACCTTCCCATCACTCAGAATTTGGGAAAAAATTTTCCTATTACCCCTAGGTAACTCATGCAATGGTTGAGGAAGAGCAAGAGGCCCAACCCGTTGTCCCCAAGGAAAAGGGGCTGCCATCTTTGGAAAAATTTCTGAAGGGGAACTGAAACACCAACAAGTATCAAAGCACGAAGATTAGGATTGAGTTGTTCTTGAGGAATGCTATTCTTGGAATTTTTGTCTTTAATAGGAGGTGTGCTTGTAGAACGAGTTCTTTTGTTCCTTCTTGCTGGAAGAAGAGAGAAGTTTTGTTGCTCCAGAAGTTGAAAATGGGAATCTTCTATTCCGAGATCTTTTTACCACATAGTATATCTTAGAGTCACCAGATCAAAAATGATCTTGAAGTTGTTCTTTTAGAAAGGGATACGTTTGAAATGAAATCCCCAGTGGAGTCACAAAAACTATTGGGTTTTAAATGGTACTTTAACAAACCATAGTTAGGGGACAACAAGTCCCTCCTCTTTAATGGGAGAGGTTCCCTTATTGAAAGCAAGCAGCAAAACTTATATACAAATGTACAACTTTCAAAGTGTGGATTCTTGATACTTTGAAATGTTTTATGCCCAAAGATCATCAATATGAAAGAATGGAAGAACTAAGGAGATGAGAGAGGAAGAACATAACAATACTTTCAGGAAATATAGATAGTAGAGTATAACCTTATACATATTGATCAAAGGAGATGTAGAATGGAATCATTCACATTATAATAGATATAATTTCATCAGACACAAAGTTCCCAAAATCATATTAACAAGAACACAAAGTTTCTTATCATGCAAAGATGGATGATTCACAAATTTGAACAAGGAAAGAAGGAATAGTAGAGGAAGAAAGGGAAAAACTTTTGTATTGATTACTTTCGAATCTATTACATCTACAGAGTACCAGGATCCAACCACGAACAATGGCGTAGAGAACATTAAATAGCTTCCAAAAACGGTTACATTAATTGGAAGCTCAACAATTTCTTTTTCAAAAGATTAGAAAATGATGAAATCTGGTTCTGAGTGTTTCAAGATTGAAGAAAGAAAATGACATCGAGGTTCTCAATGCCTCGGTCATTTCCAATTTTCCCATGAATTTTAAAAAGATGCATTACATCAAATCCATTCATTTTTTGGATCAAACTTGCAAAATTTGAATTTGAGCCATCCACATGGAGAGATTTGTTGAAGCGGGCCTGGGGAAAACTTTTTTAATATTTTGTGCCTTTTAGAGAAATGGCACTTCAAACAAAAAATCCCACCCATCCGCTTCTGATATAGGCCGACACGTGGCTTTACTTGAGTGGGGACAATGGAGTCGATCTAACTTTAAAATTTTAACTCTCAAAAAGAAAAGCTCAAAAACTCAAAGTTCTCCATCGACCCACGGGCTCAATATTTGAATTTATCTTGGCATGAGTGAGTCCGTGCTTCAATTTATAACTTTATGCCCTTTTTCAAACAAAGGTAAAATCTTCAAAGTTCCTCGATGATCCACCTTCCCGCTTTGAATTTTCAAAGCAGCAAACTCAAAAATGGCTTCACCTTTTCACCGAGGTTCGCTTCACTTTATAACTTTACACGTGTCCCTTTTGGAAACAAAGTTAAAATTTAAAGTGTTTTGACAACCCTCTCTCTGCAAAGGCTTTTGTCGGCCAGAAACATGGAGATGTGTCCCTTTGTGGGCCATTTGGAGACATTATTTTTTGGACGCCTTTTACGCCAAAATGACACAAAGCGCACGTTTGGGACCTACTTCCACTTTTGACCTTTGAAAGAGCATCAAAGGGACACAAGGGAACGCCTTTCTTCCAGTTCTCCTTTCCTTATCCGATTAGGATCCTTCTAGCCCCTTTTAACCGATTTACACTTTGTAAAAATAACATGTGTGACAAGTTTCAAAAAGGATCGCCTTTGGCTTTGACCTTGAAGGTCCAATCGATGAGACACATATTCCGTTTGATGGCCTTAGACTTTTAAAGGCCGATATCTTTTGAGGCTATGGACCATGTGGAGGTGGGTGCTCATTTTGGGTCTATCCCTTGGGTCTCAAATTGTTCTCCATGGAATGATGAGGCACAATGGACCTTCATCGACCCTCTTATACTTAGTCAATTAAACAATCAGGATTGTCCCTTTTTGAACCTTGGACACGTGGAGGGCAGCGCGAAGGGAGTTTGGGGTCTCTCTTTGAGCCATGCCTTTTAAAGATGTGTCGATGAGACACGTGACGCATCCATTGGTCCTTTTATACTTAACCGATTTGGGCCCACATCGAAGTCAAAACTTCAAGCCCTTTCTTGACCTTCAAAAAGAGGGGCGCTCTAATCTCCTTTGAGGGCACCAATGGCCTCCTTCAAACCCGCCCTTAATTGATTGTGATTTGGAATGTGGGATCGCATGACTAAACCACCCCTTCTAATTTTTTAGAAAGGGTCGTGTTTGATCAAGTTTTTAGGGGCAAAAATTGGGATAATGTTTGTGACTCAAAAATTTTGAAACTTGACTTGAAAAATGAGGGGAATTTTAGGTGTCAAACACATGCCAATCCTACTAGGGATGGTAACAAAATTCCATAGGTAGAATGCCTGAAAAAAATTTAAACTTTTCACCTGGCATGGTGTAGCCTTGTTGCCATATAGGTTGTTTTATATGCCTAAAGAACGATTAATACTTTTTGTCATCACAATCATTTCTTCCAATATTACATTTCTTCATTAGTGTTTGTCCCAAGATCTTGTGTGCAAAGCTTTAGCAGTTTTCATTTTCCTTAGGATGATAAGGAGTAGGCTTATGGTTTGCCACCATAAACTCTACTAGTTGGACAATTCTAATTGTCTCATTCAAGAAATGTGTTCACTCATTTCTTTTTATCGGTTATTGAGACTAGAAAAATGGCATCCATACTTGTTGATAATATTCCCCATGAACCTTTCCATTATATTTTTGTTGTGTAATCCTTGGTATATCAAATGCACCTCATTTTATCCACCTTGATCCAATAGTCTTAATTGGTATGTGATGATGAAGCATTAATTCTTGGGCGGGTGGTGCAATAGATTCTACAAAATCAACTTCCCACTTGAGAAAGGTTATGTTCTGGATTCTATGATCAAAGCCATTTCATCTCTATTTGGAGGCTTTTTGATTCATTAAAAATGATCACATGCCTTAATTAAATTTTAGTATAAATACAAATGTTTCCCACCTAGGATTTCTAGAATAATCGTGTGGATGTGAGGGCACATCAATTTCCATGGTTCCTTAGAGGATGAGAAGTGTCCTCATGATCCTCCATTGCGTGTTGATGCTCCAAAACACACAATGCAAGACCTTTCTGAGTACATAAAATGTCTCCTCGAGGGAGCTGATATGGTGTCACCACGTGGGTAGCCATTCTCTTCTTTTCCACATGTTTTCATCATCTCCCTGTAGTGCTAAACTCAAGTGATGCAAAATACATCTATGTCTTCCATTTGTTGATGACTCAGATTCGATTTGAATAATTACACATTAGGCAAAATGTCTTGGATACTTTGTGCATCCTGTTTCATAATTAATCCTTGATAAGTTATCGAGTCCTAGGTTTATCTTTCCTAAGCTTTATTACTGTGTAAAATTAAATTCTAAAAAATGAGTATCCATAAAATTTTCCCTTGTAAACAGGGTTTTCCCAAGTACAATAGTGTTATATGTGACTGTATAAAATGAGAACATAATAAGTAATCGATGTCAAAAATTGTGAAGCATTACTCTACCGGTGTCATCTTAATACTTACAAGCATATGGGATGATCTCATTGCCCTCTTTTAGTTTCGTAAGACTATTCCAATATCCATGCGAGGCATCAACATGTACATGGAAAGGTTTTATTCATGAATTTTATTCCCAACAAAATAAGGGCAATATTCAATATTTCCTTTAGATTTTGATTTTGCACATGTTATTGTGAAAAATAGAAAATGATTTGTATTCATGAGGTAATTGGAATCCAAGGTCTAGTAATATTTGCATATCCTTTAATAAACTTCTATAATAACTATGTATACCTTAAGAAACCGCAGGGAACCACTTTTTTGGTTGGTAGGTTCTTCTAATCCCAAAATTACTATAAGAACTACATCTACTTATAGGATACATCCTATAATCCTTATAAATAATATTCCCAAATAAAGTTCCAAAGTAAATAAATATACACTTCTTTATATTGAGAGAGATGCTTAATTTTCTCCATATTTAAAAAATGAGACTCAAATTATCAGGTGAACATTTGTTTTGTGTTTCTTTTTTAACAACCCATAAATGGTGAATCATCCATATAGACCAAAAAACTTGTGAAAAAGTCATGAAATGTATGATAACTATGCACAAGAAAACAATTGATGTAAAGGTAGTGTTTTTGGATCCTCTTGCATAATGTGCACGTGGTGATACCTTTGTTAAAGTAGGTATTTACCTTAGCTCATGTTCACCTAAGTACTTTATTTACCTTTATTGTATTTATCCTCACCACTTATATGTGTGGATATTTCTTTTATCTTATTTAGACATTACGAGATATTATCTACTTTGTTAGGTATAGTTATTTTTTCATTGATCTAAGGTAAATTACTAATTCTTTCTTGATTATGGTGTTTAACTAGATCCTTGATGTCTAGTTCTCTCCTAAATTGATGGTCTTGACTAGTTCTTTGATGACTAGTTCTTTGATGACTAGTTATTTTCTTGATTTATGGCTTGATCTACAACCATTTGGTTCTTAGTTTGTTATTCCTTTCCTATTTAATAAAGGCCTATTCTCGATGTATTGCATTGAGTTCCATAATAATATATGATATTGTTGCTCATTTGTTTGCAAAGGTTTTATGTAAAGTTATTACGGTGAATTGCTTTCATCTTATTGATCGTGGTGTTTGAAAAGCATTTGTGTTCTTGGCTCACGACGATTATGCGGTTATCATTCCTTTCATGGTATAGAGAAGAGATTGTTGTTGACATCCGTCTGAAGTTTTCTTTTGAAAATAAATTCATTGTATATTCATATATTTAGGATTTGGTTGTATTTTGAGATTATGCTGAAATGCATTTTATGCAAAGTAGTTGTCAAGGGAAGCACATCAAGGTTTTCGATCCTTTGTAGTGAAGGAAAAAACGTGGGATTCTTTTTTATGTTGTGTATTTTCACCCATTAAAATCCTTAGCCCTTGGTCATATGAGGGCTTAAAGCTTGTGATTCCTACTAGTAGGTGCTTAACTTCAACCCCCTTTAATTTTATTTGTGTGGTGAAGGCAACAACAATTTATTTTGTTTTAGTGGCAACTAAAATAAATAACAGAGCAAAATATTAAAAAGCTTGTATCTTTTGATCGGTAACTTGGTTTTGAGTGCCATTTTTTGCAAAAGTGCTTTTTTTTCATGCTCTTTCCATTGGAGTTATTTATTTTGAGACTTGCACTATAATTATAAAGTGTCAAATATGGAGGAGTGTTGTAATCAATTGTGGATGCAATTTTGGCTAAGCCGACGTCCTAAATTTTTGGGAGTTGCAGTTTGTACCTATCATGGATTCTGAGAATGATATGTTTTTCTCTAAAGTATGTGGACTTCAAGAGGATATTGTAAAATTTGTGGAAGAAAATAGATCACTCAAGAAGTGAAATTCTCTTCTACAATCACTCATTCACGATAAGGATACAATAATACACTCCTACAGAACAAACTTGCTAGCCTACAACATCACCATCATATTGTGGACAACCATATCCATGCTCCTAGTCCACTTGCAGTTGTTGCTCTTATACCCACTGACATTGATCTACCAGTCTTTGAGCTTGAACCTACTTTTGATGCTTCTAAACCTGTGAGGCTTGTTATTGCATGCTCTTCCACATCTGTGCCTATTATAGTACCACATGTTGTGTATCCTACTTCTGCTCAGTTGCATGGCTTTTTTGAGAAGCATACCACTGCATTCAGTTCTCGCATGCTCCATTTTATGGGTCTCACTAGTGGAGTCATTGGCAGACATTCACAGGGTATTATTTCCTCTATTCCACATGTTAAGTGGAATTCTCGTCATGACATTGGTTTTCGAGTAGATACTTCATTGGGATCACACATTGATAGAGCTCTTTTTTGTTCACTCGACTCTTTTTGAGGATCATGAGCAACACATGAGTTTGCACCTTCACTCAAGCTTGAGAAACTTGAGATTTCAGCTATCAGACATGATCAACTTGACACACATTTTGATGTTCTTTTGCATGCACCCATTGTGCATTTTGCACCAAGTCATATGCAGGCATCTTCTTCATCCATCCGTGTTGATTTGGGGTGGATATTTGATCACTCATGGAGGCGACATAGGCATTCATTGAGAGGACTCTACAGGCATGGCTCCTCCACCATTCGGCCTCTTGCTCCACTTTCTATACCTTATGCATTGTGATGCTTCTTGTTTTGAGCATTTTTCTTTAGCAGGTGTAGTGTATCTCTCTTGTTTGTTGAGAGATTTTGTATATGTATTTTCGACACTTTTGGCATGTTGACAGTCTCTCTTATGGGGATCTATTGGTGAGCCTAGTGTTAGTTTGTCAATGTTCGAGTAGTTGTTTTGACAACTCATACATATTTGTAGCATCACTCCACCCATTCAGCAGTATGGGAGGGTGTGGTGTTGATCCTGCTTCTTCGGGTTTCATGTCCTTGCCTTGTTACCTTGGCTTTTCTTGGATCGTGACACTCTAGAGTTTGTGTCCTTGCCTTGTTGCTTTGGTTATTGTTCTTGGATCGTGGCACACCTATTTGCAGCAGTTGATCGAATTATGTTTGGTGTTTTTTTACACTTTCGACATCACTCCGTTGACAGTCTCCTTGTATGGAGCTATTCTGGTGAAACCCAGTGTCAATTGTTTTTGAGTTTTGTGATCAAGCAGTGGATTTAGACCATAGTGCACACCAAACTTCTTCAACATTGTATGAGTTTTTGAGTTGAGCTTCTTGGGATGCCTTGGAGTGGGTTTTTACTCTCTTTACTTTGTTGTTACTAGTTTTGGGTACCTTGTGGTGTCCCTTTTTTCCCAGTTATTGTACATGAGTACCTCATCAGGCCTAGTTGTTGGGACTCATACTGTGGACATGCCACTTCTATTTTGGCCCCTAGCTTCACTTGAGGGGGTGTTAGAGTAGGTATTTACCTTAGCTCATGTTCACCTAGGTACTTTATTTACCTTTATTGTATTTATCCTCACTTATGTGTGTGGATATTTCTTTTATCTTATTTAGATATTAGGAGATATTATCTAGTTGTTAGGTATAGTTCTCTTCATTGATCTATGGTATTGACTAGTTCTTTCTTTGATCTATGGTATTGACTAGATCCTTGATGTCTAGTTCTCTCCTAAATCTATGTCTTAACTAGTTCTTTGATGACTAGTTATTTCCTTGATTTATGGCTTGATCTACTGACCTTGACTAGTTCTTAGATTGTTATTCCTTGCCTATTTAAGAAGGCCCATTCTCAATGTATGCATTGAGTTCCATAATAATATATGATATTGCTACTCATTTATTTGTAAAGGTTTTGTGTAAAGTTATTCGGAGAATTACTTTAATCTTATTGATCGTGGTGTTTGATTAGCATCTATTTTCTTGGCTTGGTACGATCTAGTTATTGTTCCTTTCATGGTATCAGAGCTACACAACTTGTCGTCACACCAAAAGCTCGAGATCGGTGGAGAGGGATATCATCGTGTTAACGGGCCGCTACGCCAATACCCCCCGCACGATGGAGCCAGTATACACCCAATTAGGCCCAATGGCATATTAAGAGGAAGTGACACCGGAAATTTCCAGGAAGTCACCCATCCCAGTAACTAAAGGGGCGGCACACTTAAGCTTTGCGGTTAAAAAATCCATAAAAAATGATTTTGTCTCAGAAACTAGCCGAGTTTACAATCGATCTTAGGGTTTTCACACCTTCGAATCCAATGGAAGCCTCTGTTTTGCATAAAAATGCACACAAAGCAACAAAATACGACCAAATCCCAAATATATGAATACACAAATAATTTATTTACAAAATAAAACTTACATACGGATGTCAACAACAATCTCCTGCTCTGATACCATAAAAGGAACGATAACTAGATCATACCAAGCCAAGAACATAGATGCTAATCAAACACCATGATCAATAAGATTAAATCACTTCGCCATAATAACTTTACACAAAACCTTTGCGCAAAACAAATGATGGCATCAATATCATATATTATTATGGAACTCAATGCAATACATTAAGAATGGGCCTTGCTTAAATAGGCGAGGAATAAAATCTAAGAACCAGGTCAAGGTCGTAGATCAAGCCATAAATCAAGGAAATAACTAGTCATCAAAGAACTAGTCAAGACCATAGATTTAGGAGAGAACTAGACATCAAGGATGTAGTCGATACCATAGAACAAGGAAAGAACTAGTCAATACCATAGATCAAGGAGAGAACTATACCTAACAACTAGATAATATCTCCTAATATTTAAATAAGATAAAATAAATATCCACACACATAAGTGGGTGAGGATAAATACAATAAAGGTAAATAAAGTACCTAGGTGAACATGAGCTAAGCAAATACCTACTCTAACACTTTCGCACTACCTAGGCTTGTGAACCCTAATTTGCAGCGAAATTGCCCCAACTTCTCTGAACCCTTCCAAAACCTTATTAAATCATCTCCATTATGTCCCAAGACCTTTTAGTCACCTCCACATTCATTTACACTCTTTTTTTCTACTTTGTGAGGTTTCTCACTAGCTCGGGAAGGTCGTTGATAGCCCTTCCCACAACTTCTGTCAGAGCTGCAAATGAACTCCTAAAATCACCTAGGGGGTGAGAAATCATTAATTGGGAGTTCACTTGGACTTAAGAGATAGACTTGGGGGTCTTGGAATGATGAGACTTGAAAAAATTAACATTGGGGTATAGTTTTCGTGCTCGAGAATTGTCAATTTTCCTATTGTACTTTTGCACGAAAACAACTAGATCTAGCTTGGGGACATGAAATGGACTAAGTGTAGCAAAGAAATGGCATCATAAATCCCATAATATCAACTTATAACATATTGACCAATGTCTTATCCATTGGGCCCTACAGAGTCATGTACAAATTACAACAAGAGATAGAGAGAGAGAGAGAAAAGAAGGAAAACAAACACACACAAAACAACGAAAAGGAAATACACAAAACATAATGAAAAGGGAAACATGCTTAGCAAAAACAAACACACCTAGCAATCACCTATGGAACAAGGTGGGGGACAACCCACTTTTACTAAAGCACTTTTCATTTCTCAAAAGTTACCCCGAGGAGGAAACAACTTGAATGATGACGCTTTGCGAAGCCATTGATGGGTTCCACAAAGTAGCATCCCCTCCTCAACTACTTATGGAAGCCATTTGCTTTCACAATTTTCTATGTACTTGGTAGGAGTGAGTCCATGTGAGCTTCTTGATGCTCGAGTCCTTCCTTGGAACTTACATGTCGACACTAAAATTTTCCTCCAAAATTTCTATTTCATTAATGTATGTATTAGGAATAGGATGTTGTTAAGTGTAATTAGTAGTAGCGTCCGATAGAAGATAACGGCGCCGTCAGTACGGTGCCACCAATAATGTGGAGTACGGTAGCACTCAAAGTACAATAGGAATGTTGTAAAAAGTAAATATTTGTCGTAAATGGTCAGTAATGTTAAAATGTCAAAGTTTGGGTAATTAGAGAAGTAGGGTCTACATGATTAGGAATTAGAAATATTATATTGGTAATAAGGACAAGGAGTGAGGTCATAAATATTTTGTGTATTTTATTTGTAAAAAGTCTAAAAATGTGGAACCCATGTAAAATGATAAGGTTTATCTTATCTTAACGAGATAAGCTTACATGTACAGATAAGAGTTAAGGTATGGAATATGATTCGTCAGAGTGGATTTCTTATCCTATCTTAGAGATAGGATGGATAAGCCTGGAAGTTCTATAAATAGAGAGGCCACCCCCCTCATTTAGCATAGAAAGAAGTAGTGAGAAATATTGTAGGAAGTGTGCGAAGGAAGCCATCAGTTAAAGGTGTGTTGAAGAAGCCATCAAGAGGTGTAATTGTAAAGTTTCTCCCATAGTCTTGTTGAAGTATCTCATGGGTGAGATTGTAACAGTTTCATGTTAATATTATAATTTATTTTGATATTTCAGATTTGTCGTCATTCTTGTCTTATCATAGTCAATGGTATTCTTGTGTTCGGTTGTTGTTTTGCTTCCAGATTACATCCACCAAACTAAAGGTTGTGCATTAGTAAATAATCATAGCACGAGGAGTTCCCGGTGAAGAATTATCATAGTGCCGGATTGCGATGACACTTCCACTTCTTCATGTTCTTTGAAATCGGTTTCATAGTGTCAGTTGCCTTCCATGTTTATCCATATAGCTGATTCTCCATCGAGCATCTCATTGCTGCCCCAAAGCTGATTTTCATTCCAATTCCTTGGATATTCTGAGTTACTTTATTTCCTAGGTCTATGCTCATTGAAATCTTCTCCATGAGAAACATTTGAGTGCGAAGGGAGGATCAAAGGAAAAATCACACTTGTCTTGTATGTCCATGGCACGAGTGAAGAGATCAAGAATCGATCGGTGTGTTTTACAACTTCTATTGCATCCAAGATTTCTTGCATGGAGTTATGCTTCATCGTTTCCTACAACTCTTCTTTGTACGCCTTTGAAGAATCTTTATTTTGCAGCTCAAGGAAACTATCTAGAGGGATTACCTCATCATCTTGGGAATCACTACACTCTACCGATCCTTCATCAAAAAGAGCTTCATCTTCAAATGCCTCGAAATTTCTTTCTTCTATTTCTTCATCATGGAAAGAATATTCTTCTGCAAATGGGAAAGAAAATATCTCCATTTCATCCTTATATTCATAAATTGTTGGCTCGAGAGAGACATCATATTTTTCATCTTGCCTTATCACAATATCTCCGACCTTCACATTGGTTAAGGCTTCTAAATCAGCTTCACACTTGTCTTGCAGATTTGTGGCTTGCATCAAGAGTTCGAGGACCGAGCTTGGGGTCCTCAATTTCTTCGCAGCTTTCGGTAGTTCTTGTACAGATATTTATTTTAAACCTTTCACGGCCTCATCAAAAGCATATTTTTTTTCTCTCCATAGATGGCACTGTGAGATCATCTTCATCCCATTTTTCTCTCCATAGATGGCCTGACTAAGATCATCTTCATCCCCAAATGGGAATGAGAATAACTCCTCATCTTGGATAAGCATATAAGCTGATTTTTCTTCTTGAAAATCATCAAGAACCATCTCCTCTTCCCCAAGGTTTGCATCATTTAGAAATTCAGGGCTGCCCTCTTATAACTCGAATCTCCTCAATGCTTCTTCAAACTCCAAATATCTCTAGGAAGGCATGTCTGGACCTATCAAGATGGGGATATCCTCTTCCTCCTCGGTTTCCACAAAGTGATTCATCTTCCGCTACCTTGATACAAAATGTTAGCTTCGAGCTTTTGGAATTTAGTATTTTGTACCTCATCTTATTCTCGAAGCAATCTCTCCATATATCCCTTCTTCACCGGTATGGTTGTGGATGACCAATTCATCGAATTTTCCCTCCCAAGTTTCAGCGAAACTTCTACTCAATAACATTTTGAATGGGGCTGGGAAATATGCTACCAAAATCATTAGTGAAAATTTCTTCTCTGGAAAATATGGCAAGAGCCACATGTGCATCTTTGATCTTCCCTACAAGTGAGACCTATTTTGACTCCAAAGAGAAAAAAAGAGCCACCGGGTGGAGTCATGGTATGTTCGAGAGCCTTGGCGACCTTCAAAGGCATCACATTATGTCGAGGCACCAAAATATATTATGTAATTGTTCGGTACATATTCTCCAACAAGAAGGAGATGTAGAAAGGTTCAACTTTATCAGTCTTTGATGCACTCAAAGAAATAATGTTCTATGAGGGAGGTGTAGGTGGGTTTGGAAACATGCCTTTGGAACTAGAAGTTACAACATTGGGTGTTAGACTACAACTCTTGATATATCAGACGAGCCTCGAAATTGTTCGGGATGCGTCTGCGCAAATATTTAGTTTTTGGTAATCTGCACTTTGGATTTTTTTCATATTTTATGAAGTCAAAGGGAGCAGATGTAGAAAAGGAGGGTGAAGGGATTAATTTTGAAAGGTACACTAGGAGCTTTCAAAGTACTAGATTTTATAGGATCAGATTTATATTTAGACTTGGAAGAGACATTGAAAGACTTACTTGGGATTGTGGGAGCCTTATTAATTACTACGGGATTAAGCTCCAACAATCTAGACTCCATGGAATATGAAAGTGGTGATCCTCGAATGATTATTTTATTTTATGGAGTTGCCACGGGAGGATCATCAACCTTCTTTTCTTTTGTCACGGTGTAGGAAGATTCTCTTTTCTTGGGTGAGAACGAGAGAATACCACACATGAGAAACGAGGTGCATCTTCTTCGTCTTCTTCATCACCTCGGAATACTCACAAAATCTGATTTGTCTATCATTCTCAAGTTCATCGATCTCTAGGAAGTTGCCACATTCACTTTCTTGTTCAAGCTCTTCTTCACTTTCTTGAAATCTACAATTTACCTTCATGGGTGGTGCCTCCGATGCGAGCCTTTGGGTTGCTCTGCAATTTGATTTGTGTTACTTCTTTGAGAAGATACTCATTAAAATAATTCCCTCTTCAAATATGCCATCTCATTCACCAAATTTTGCAGTGATGGATTGGTTCTCTCATCTCCGGGATGTTGAGCTTTAACCTTTGAGGGATTTTTGATATTTCCAGATAGGATAAGATCGTCATCAAATTCAGTGGCCAATATTTGTGCTTCACCAATGTTCCTTGGTTGGGATCTTTGTAGAAAAATTACTACTTCGGATGATTGAGCATTCATGAAGAATATCTTGAAATTTTTTGAGATGACGAATCCTCTTCAGGTATCCTACGAAGAAACCATTCAAAACGAGCCACGAAGTCTCTCATGGTTTCATTTTCTCCTTTCTTCATTTGAGCCAACTGCACCAGGAGGACCTAACATTCTTCAGTTGATTTAAATATCTCTTAAAAGGCATCCTTGATGTCATTAAAACTCGTGATGGACCGGGAAGGCAAGAGGTAAAACCATTCTGCTAATTTTTCTTGGAGGGACTCCACGAACACTCTCACAACAACATATTCATGTTGGACACTAAGAATTCCACATGATGTTATGAAATAAGCAATGCGTTCTGATGGATGTTGTGCGTTTTCACCTTTGAACTTTGGAAAGTTCTTACGGGAACTTTTTGGTAGATTGTGGAGAGGTGGCTCAAGAGAAAGTGGGCATGTATTCCTTCCCCATGGAAAAATGGGTTGAGGTATTTCTTCTTTGTCAGCCATAATTGTTTCAAATTCTTCTTCTTAGGGAACTCAATGCTTAATGGTAATGGAAAAATGGGAGAATTTGAAGGGGAGTATCAACATGAGTTTTGATAGTATTATCAAGTGAACTAATCGAAGCACTAGATGGAGAGAAGGCTTGAGAGAAGAATTATGGATTATCTCTAATTCATTCTTGTTGATTTTGTAAAATCCTTGAAATTGGAAACAACACCGCCTCTCGACCTGTTCAACTCTGGTGTATCTTCCTTCAACTAGCTTTTGGAAATTCTTGAAGTGGGAATATGAAAAGACATTGTGGAATATGAAAGGTCACATGCGCAGAACCGACAGCGCATCTTTCGATAATGGATTTTCATGAATTACTTTTTTACATTTTTTCAATAATTCATTTTTTTTGTATTTTGGGACCTTGCGATCGTATTTTGGGTGCAGATGCAACTAAATCTACCCCATAGTTGGTGCCAAAATATGTTGGTGAGAAACATTTTCAGGTGGACAAACTTGTGGATTTCTCGCCAACACTCTCGGAATTTAAGTCCCTTTACTTAACCGATGTAACTTCCGTATATGCATGTGCATGAAAATTCGGATTTATGTGGTGGCCTTTTGACCAAGGATCCATTAGGGACACCCCACTGACCCTAAGACAAAGCTTGTAGATACCTGCAAGAGAGGACATTATCTGTAGAGGGAAAGGGGAGTGAGAAATTAGATAGGAGAACTAATGTTGCAGGTAGAAAATCATATTCTTACATACATCAATTAGAAGTTTTATCACATGCATTAAAATTAGGAGGAAACAACTCTACACATAGCAACAAGACCAAATGGAATTTATGATTACAAAGTATCAATAAACCCCTTAGTCAAAAAAGGCTCGAAACTCCTTCTTCTTGTATTAATTGCTTAAACAAAGTTGTACATAGTATGAGAATGGAGGAAAAATAGAGACGGGGGCAAAGAAAGAATTTGGCTAACTCCTTTGTTCTCTCAAGGTAGAATGCACTCTTGAGCTTACAAAATTAATGACCAACCCTTTGAAATGGGAATGGCATTACAATTTATAGAATGAGAGGTGACTTATTGTCTACCCCCAATGGTTTTCATATGTCTTTGTGCAACTTAAAATTTTCGAATTCCTAGGAGGATATTAAGTCCCTTTTTATAATATAAAGGTGACTTATTACATTAGGAACATTAGCACATATGAAAAAGTACAACCACAACGTGAAATTAGAATATTGGAAAGTGAAAGAAAGTTGGGGGAAGAGGAGAGAGAAGAGAGAGAGAAGAAGAAGAGGAGATGTCGTTCTTGATGAAGTCCATTAATCCTCGTTGATGGAAAGCTCTAAATGCGGTGAAACTCGAATCTTTGAACTCCTTGCACACTGAGAAACTCCTTCAAATCAGCTCATGAATGCTTGCCAAGTTGAGTGAATTGTTCCCCTAACGACAGTAACTCCCATCTTATATATAATATATCTATGACCTCAACTATGTAGCGAGTGTCAAAAAACCATTGTCTAGTTCCCTGAGATGATCATCCCTTTATGCTTCATTGTGCCAAAATTTCCCTTTGAGAATAAC
The DNA here is from genome assembly GCA_018340775.1 of Taxus wallichiana var. yunnanensis. Taxonomy (NCBI): domain Eukaryota; kingdom Viridiplantae; phylum Streptophyta; class Pinopsida; order Cupressales; family Taxaceae; genus Taxus; species Taxus wallichiana. Next base: position 156,889,854 of record CM031236.1, on the reverse strand, counting down.
TTGCTATTAATATTAACTGTCTAGATGGAAGGCTTACTATTTTTAGTGAGAGGTGATTTTTGCCTCTTCTCAACCATCGTGATATGATGAACTCCCTCATTTGATCCTATGCACACTACCCTTGCCTCATTTTGCCTTTTGGGTTCACCTACTATTTTAAGTAAGCACCCAAATAGGGAACTTACTCTTTTTAGTAAGAGATCATTTTAACTATTTTCTACTCTGGAAAATAATTCTCGCTTCCCCAGTGACCTTGGGTACACACTGCTTTCGCCACAGCTTTGCTTTTGATGATGACTTTGCAAACATAGAAATTTGTATAGGAAAACTTACTATTTTTAGAAAGTGTGTTTCTAGTGATCGATTTTCAACAGAGAATATTTTTTTAGACTCATCTCATCGTCACAACTTAATCCTCTGAATTTCACATAATTTTGCCCACTAGAATGCTTTGAGAAAAATAATCAAAATTTTCACTTGAAATGGCTTCAAGTACGGAGTTGCCATGGTGGCCGTTAATGGAGCTCAAAATTTTTAAGTCTAGTGTTTATTTCCATTAGTGATGAAAAAAATTCCATTGCAATAGGTTTTTCATTTGGAGCTTGTGTGCAAGTTTTTAGCTCATTTCCATTGCTAGAATGATGGGAAATCCAACGAATGTGAGTTGATGCACGAAGTGAGGATTTTGTTGGAAAAAATAATTTTGGGCACCATTTGACCTCTAGTTTATTGCATCATGATCATCTTGAAAATTTTGGAAGTATGCAGAAGATGGCACCTCGATCCGACTTGTATCTTGTGAGATATGAAGATTTCTCGATCGGGTGACTTCACGGTTATCTGTCAAAAAAACCTTCATTTTCTTCTTGTTCTTCATTTCTTCGATCCACTTTTCTCTGATATTGTTGTGTTTTCATGAAGTAGAGTATTTTTGGGTCATGGTGGAGCTAGTTTGGATCAGCAATGGCATACTGGGTGTTTGGATAAGCTTGAGAAAAGCCATGGCATGGTGAGAGGAGCTGTGGAGGAGAAATGAGAGGAAGAAAAAAACTATATGCGATTTAAATTTTAAAAAATACACATGGAGGGGTTGGGAGTAGTTTTCATGTCGATGTCTCTAACCTTAGGGACATGAGGGACATCAATTTCCATGGTGATCAAGAGGATGGCATGTGTCCTTGATCGACGGTAGGGATTTGAGCTCCAAAATGCACCAGGGGCTAAAAGTGGTCACGTGGGTGATAAAATGAATCCCCATAATGGATGGAATTTTTTTCAATATATGATGTACCGACCATAGGGGCATGAGGGACATCAATTTCCATGTTGGTCTAGAGCGACACTTGACGCTTGATCCGATGGTAGGGGATTTGAGCTCTAAAATGCACTTTGGGGGCTGAAAGTTGGTCACGTAGGTGAAAAAGACTCCCATAGGAAATTTGGGTGCATTTTTCAAGGTTTGATGTACCTGACCTTAGGGAATTCAGGGACATAAAATCCCACCAAGCTCCTGGTGCTAACACGTGTCCTCCCGAAAATTGACTAACTCTCTGAACGGTCTCCAAGAGGGTAACTTGGAATGATGATAACTTGAGCTCTGGTGGACATTTTTGAAACATTTTATATGATCCTAACTAGAAATGACCTTTTTAATCCAATGGTGGGGGTAAAATGTCTCGATTTATCTATTTTTTCCCTAAAAATTGGAATTGTGATTTGGTACTCTACATGTGCACGAGAAAAATGCTGCATACTTGATGCTTTAAAGTGTTGTGTAAAATATGATCTCACCATCATGTAGGTATTAGAATATTATTTTTGGATATGTTTCTTTTACTTATAACTCCATCTAGAACTCCAAGAATCTTCTTTGAAGCCCGAAGCTGTTTTAGGCTTGTGCTGTTGCACTAGGCTTATGAACCCTAATTCTTACGAAACTACCCTAACTTCTCTAAAACCCTTAAAAAACCTTCCTGAATCATCTCCATGATTTCTAAATACCTTTTAGTCACCTCCACAGCCATTTAAACTCTTCTGTTTCACTTCGTTAGGTTTTCCGGCTCCCAGAAGGCCGGTGAGAGCCCTTCCCACAATTGTTTGTAGCTTGCAATTGAACTCCTAAAATCACCTAGGGGAATGAATAGACTTTCCTTAATCACCTAGGGGGATGAGAAATCATTAATTTGGAACTCACTTGGACTGATTGGATAGACCGGGGGTATTGGAATGATGAGACTTGAAAAAAATTAACATTGGGGTATAGTTGTCGTGCTTCGGGAAGGTGTCAATTGCCTGTTGTAATTTTGCACGATAATAGATTGACACATATTCGAGTGTGTTAATTGTTCCTTCACTAATGATTTTTTTTCATTTTTATTGAATACAATAACAATACACATCAAATTATGCATTTCCTTGACATTTATTGCTTAACTTCAAATTCGAGCATTCAATGGCAAAAACTTGTTATTACGGGCAATTCTTCATGGCTTCTCCTTCTTGGTCAAATGCTTTTCAATGGAAGTGGATACAACATCATGAAATAAAATAATTTATAATGAAAAAACAATGATGCCGAAGACAATGAATATCATGATGATGTAATCGTCATCATCATGACAATGACGATGACAATGACGATGATGATCATGTCAATGATGGTGAGTACTGATGATCATGATGATGATGAAAAACACAATGATGATGATGATCACAATGATGATAAAGATGACGATGATAATGACGATCATGATGATGATGATGATCATGAAAATGATGATGATGACAATGATGATTGTGATGAGGATGAAGACCATAATGATGACAATAATTACAATGATGATGACAATGAAAATGATGATGGTGATGATGACGAAAATATTAATATTAATAAGTATAATAATATATTTTTTTGGAATATTAATATTAATACTAATAATAATATATATTTTTAACAATATTATTATTAATAATTTATGTTTATATTATAAATTGTAAAAATATGATTCAAAACCCTAAAGTGTAAACGAGAAAGAAGGTTTGAAAACTGTAACACAAGGATCACGATGGATGACTTAAAAAACCATGGACGTGTGAACAACAACATGAATATATCGAGAGGGAGAGCATCAACCGAATTTACATGAAAAGATTCAAAAATGGGTAGAATCTTGTTAGGCCACAAAACTCTCTCACTATCTCATAGATTTGAAATGGTGTACATATACGAGGTGTTGAGTAACCCCTAGTGCTACAATCATGAAAAATCGAGTGGAGAGGGGGAGTTACATTCCCATAATAGAAAAGCAACTCCCAATGATGCATATGATGTACTTACGCGTAAGGGAGTCTCATAATTACCTATAAATGACACGTGAACCTACCATCTTACCTAAGTGAGATGACTCACATGATGATGTGGAAAATAACTCACACCAACAACCCCCTTCATCATAACTTAGGATGAGATGAAAAATCAAAAGAGAAATGGGTCCTGAAAAAAAAGCCTAAAGAGGTACCCATGTGTAATTAGAATTCCTAAATAGTGAAGGAAAACTGAGTGGGAAAAACAGTCACCATAAGAGAAGAACACACTCTCTAATCTAAGAAAGATGCCAAATATGGGGCCCAAACTGACCATAGAAAAGCCTAAAAATGGACCCATATACAAAGGGGAAATCTCTCATAAGGAAGCAAAGAGAGAATAAGAGGGAGACAAGAGGATCGTAGTAGATCCCATGGCTGAATCTAAACTCTACATCTCTAGGAATTTCCCAGAAGTGTGTCGATGACATGGTCCTCTACCTCTAGGCTGAAGAAGAGCCACCCGTCTTGAACAATGTTCATGCCCTTAGGAAGGATAGAAATGGAGTCTGGAAGTCCACCCATTCCACGTAGGAAACCGAAGGTAGCAGGACAAAGAAATTTGATTCTAGTCCATGAAAGTTTGATATATGTCTAGTAAGAGAGTTGTAAGAAACTTAAGGTAATGCCATGTGCATCGAACTGTCAAAGTATGAAGAAGGAAAACCAACGAGAAGGGATTTAGAGTGATGTGAAGGCAATAAAATAACCCCCACAATAGAAAATGGATCCATAAGAGAGGGTGGATCAATGAAGATCTCTTGAAACATGGGAGTGATAAGAGTCCCGAAGGGACACTCCTAACAACGGAGATAAAGAACTCCTATAAGGCACCAATAGAAGGATGAGGAACTTATAGTGCATCACAAGTGGGATCTGTGAAAATATGACTAAGGTTGAGAAGATACTCATCCCAATGAGGGGGCTCAACAAACAATAGAGTGATGTCAGATAGGTATAAGTCATCCATGCAAGAAGGAAGATGAGTGGAAGATGCCTTACCCCTTTGAAAGTGGAAGGGAGGCTAGTGTAATGACAGTGTGAGGATGAGAAGGAGACTTCTCAATGTATGATGAGATGTGGGATGTTTCAACACTCTCGGAAGAGGGAGAGAAGGAGGAGAAGAGTCCTTTGTAGTACTCTCAAAGCATCGAGAAGCTGGGTGCAAAGCCTCATCATCAGAATTATAGTTAAATAATTGCTGAGTCAAAAAAACTACCATCACATGAAGAACAAGAGGAGACAATTGGATTAACAATAACAACGATGATGGTAATATGCGAAGGGTCTCCATAGAGGGACTCCAAGATTCTCTAGATGTGGTGGGGAGGATCTGAGTCTACCATGTGGAAGTGGAGAGGCTGGAGGCGTACGTCATCAAGTGATCAAAGACATAGTCCCAAGTATTCATAAATTCATCAAGATGACAATGATAAGTGGGTGCGGTGGCCCAATCAAGAAGTGTGAGAGACCCTCATGGGAAAAGTAGCATTCCATGGAAGCACGCCATGATGAATAGTTATCTCTGTAAATAAGAATAGGTGGAGGCTATAACGCAATCTGTGATGCTTAAGTCTAGAAAGAGCGTCCTCCATAATGTGGAAGAAAGAAGTGCAAGGTACAAAATAAGAAGGGTGCAAGAATACAAGATGTCAAACTCAGCTGATAATGCATCTGCAAGTAACACAACACCCAAGAAAATAACAATGATGACCCCTATCTTTGGCCTTTGGATAGTGTGTGAATGCAACGGGGTGAAGTTGTGTGACATTAGAAAGTGGACCACTCACCTTGCGATAGGTGACAAGTTACGCGAGAGTGGAGGCCACAATGAGGTCCTAAGTTGGAATCATAGGGACGCACACAATCAAGCACAAAAGTATGTAAGAGACAAGGGTAAAAACTACTCAAAGTGAGACAAAAGTTGTCTCACAATGCAATAGAGAAGTCTCTCTTACCATAGGGTTGTGGTGGACATGTTCACTTTCTGCGGGAGAAGAGGAGTACTGCAAAGCAATAAGGATCCATAAAAATGGCCCCATAATGCTCAATAACTCTATAAAATGAGCTCGAGAAAAAGATACCCCATCCTGGATATGATTTTTTTGTTTTTCTAGAATTTTTATGCCTTACATTTTGTGTAAAATGGTAAAAAATTAAACAAAAAGTAAAAAGAGGAGAGATTAGAGGGTTTTAGAGCTCAAAAGGCACAAACAACCAACCAGCTCGGCCATGTAGCTCGGTGGGGCGAGCTAGTGTGGAAAGGTGAGCTGGCTTGGTAGTGGGAGAGGTGAGCACATTGAGGTGGGATGAAGTGTGCATTAAGGAATCTAGGAGGGATGGCAAGCATGCCGGAGAGAGAGGGGCTCGGTGAGTGAAGGGTTTGATGTATCCGAAATTTGGCAAGTAGAATCTTTGGCTGGTAGGAACAATCAAATGGACCATTGAGCAAGTTAGTGTTGGAGAGAGAAGTTGAAATCACTCGAGCAGCAAACACGACTCAAATAAAGTGTTAAGCAAGACAATCACATGAATGCCAAAGCACGGGACACAATGACCAAGCAAAGGCCAAGCTCACGGAGGTAATTAACACAACTAGTGAGCACAAGAAGAAAACAACCACACAAAGATGACAACCAAACTAGAAGGTTGAGCCAAACGGTGGAGTCTAAGAGCCGGTGGAGATGTTGCAAAAGACATAGATCGAGCTCACGGGTCAAAGATCCATAAAGAAACCCCATGAGTTGAAGACCGAAAACAAGCTCAACCAAAAAAATGATACACTAGAGTAGGTGAGTTGAGAATGATGCAAGGCAAGTTGGGAAGGAGCAAAGGTGAGATAGAGGAGCTAGCTTGGTTCCTAGCTTGGTGAGTCTGCGACCGAGTTGAGCTTAGAAAACCAATTTTGGACTTCCTTGCTTTGCTGTAACTCAACACTTACAAAACTAGACCTACTGACCTTTGAACAACAATTTGAGACTGTATTATATGAAAAAAAAACCTAGTACTATATGCAAAAACCCATAAATTATTTTTCTATAATTTTTACTTCCCGACACAAATTTCTTCCCTTGCACGGATTTCTAAATGGATCTCGTACATATCTATGTCGAACTCTACGAAACCAAAACAAATTGTCTCCTTCAATGACCAAGCTTACATACGTTTATGGGGTTTTTCCACTTTCGAATCCAACAAATCCCTTTGTTATACGTAAAAATGGATGCTGTAATAAAGTGCTAACAAATTCCAAAATATATGAAAACAAATAAACCCTTGCTTGCAAAAACACTTACAGATGGATGTCTACATCATCTACCTCTTCGATACCATGAAAGGAATGATAATAATATTGTTTCAAGCTGTGACATCTATCCTAAGTTTATTATACCCCATTGTGTTTTACCCATGGATAATTAAATATTAACTATTTAATTACTTTTTACATGTATCTTAACCGCTTATCTACCCCATATCAATTCCTAACCTCCCATATCAATTCTATCCATCTATCCCCCTATTTCTCCTCCCCCAAACCATGCAAAGTGGGATATTTCCCGTATTTGAGTCGAAGGATCACTTTCATCTTTCCAAAATGTCCTTTTTGGCCATTTTGGGAGTCTGTTCCCTGATCGGCGCCGACTGGTACTCGGTCGACGCCGATTTTTCGGAACGGCGCCGATTATACCCTGGTCGGCGCCGATTACAAATACAAGGGCCAGAATTTAGTTCTAGTTAGACAGAAAGAATGATAGAGAGTTTTGAGCATCAAGCCTGAGCATTATCTATCAAGTGAAAGTGAATTCTATCCAGATCAATCCCTGAGAGGAGTACCATTACTCTGCTCCTACAACATCGACATCGTGAGCCTCCATCGATCTCTTGGTGACTCTGCTCCTGCATCTAGTGAAGGTGGAGCTTTTTCAGTATCCCTACGGCTCCTGCAGATCCAGTGGACATCGACGATCTAGCTTTCATTGTCCATTTCTCAATCTTCCTACAATTTTCCCCTAGTCGATGCCGACCAATCCGATCCCAACGACGCCGATTTTCCTAATCGACACGATTCGATCCTAATCGACGCCGATTCACCCAATCGATGCCGATCAGCCTGCAGACAGGTAAAAGAACTCAGGTAACACAAATCCAACATTGTTTTCATAGTTTCCTATTTTTTGTTGCTTTCTGTCTTGTTTACATTCTGTCTATCATTTTTAATTAGAAAATCTAGACATTTACTTACATATTTTATCATGTATGCTTCTTTCTTTAATTGAAAAATGTGGACTGACATCCGCCGAGGGAGCTTATCACTTCCTGACCCACTTTTGGGTAGTCCACCCAAATATCTTTTAACGTTGTCTTTTTCTGTCAAGTATCTGTGTCTCGCAGGTTTCTCGGATCTACTTTGCAAGATTGCTCATGTGTGCACCCATCTTGTCTACATCGGCTTTCTTTTCCATCTACATCTTCGGATCTTGTCTTATCTATCAGGTATTGATTTCATTTGAGTTTTTCAGAGGTTTTTGTGTTTAGTTTGGTACATTAACTTGGATAGGTAACAAGTGTGGAAATTCTTGATCTACATTCTGGCACACCCAGTGGGACCCAACCAAAGTCCCCTATTGGTAAGTTCATTTCTTTTCCAGTTTTGAGCTTTTGTTCTTTTTCTTCACTGATTTTCATCAGTTTTCCTTAAGCATTTCCTTCCTTCATTTTGGTCTTGCTTCTTTCATTTATAATTTGCAAAGTCAAAGTTTCTTTTCTTTGCAAATCTAAATCCCAATTTCTATTTCAAAGATTAGTAAATCTTTCATTTGATTTCAAGATTGCATTTTTGATTCATCTCTTTATGCAAAATTGTTATTTCCTTGAAAGTTTTCTAGTTCCTTAAATAGAAATTTTCATTCTACTATTATCTGGATATATCTTTCTGGATTTGTTTGTGTGTTTTCTTAACCTTTTCATGGAGCACTTTGCTTGTTCATGGGATTGTTCGAGGGGAAGAGCTCAACAACGCACTTTTTGAAGTCCACACACCTTGGAGAGCTAAATCTACAGGTATTTCTCTTTTACGGTGTTTTCTCCTTTTTTAAGAACTTAAAAAGAACTTGTTTGTTTGTTTTCTATCACATTCAAACATTTTGATTTTGGTGCTTAAAAAGAATTTAATCGCATTTGGGAAAGAACTTGTTTGACTTGTCTTCATCGAAATCCAACACTTCATTTTTAGTGCTTAAAAAGAACTTCTTCTTTGTCATTTCTGTTGTATGTTCTTCATCTAGTTTTCTAAATAGGTTGGAAAATTGATCAAAATCGGTAGTGACACTATTTGATTTTTATTTTTCACCCTTGCACACAAAGCCAAAATCACTAGGTATTAAGCATTTAAACAAAAATTCCTTCCCTGGCCTCGCCTACTTGGAAGTGACATCCAAGAGGAAGAGCCTACGTGGTACTCGGGCCGCGCTATAAATTCATGGAAGTTCTAGTATATATTGGCAAAGCACCCGACTCCCTTATCGCAGTGGTGTGAAGTGCGGGGTAGGCCCCTATATCAAGCCACGTACCGGTCTTTTACTGAAGTGCCTTGGGACTCCTCACCAAAACATTCCCCAAACCATCCTTAGTTTGGCTATCTGAGTAGTTCCTATTCTAAAAAGCCTTCCCTAATATTTTCTTTCTTAAAAGCATGAAAACTTAAAAGAGATAATCACCCACGCTGCTTGAATTGTCTGTGCATTAGTTAGGTCAATCTCTTTTTTTCTATATTTCTGCTTGTTTATGACGGTCATCACCCAGTTACAATCTAGAAAAATGGCTCAACTGGCCCCTTCTTCATCCGAGATCACCACTAATGTGGATGTTTCAGCACCCCTCGGGTCTTCCTCAGACCACTGTTAGTTGGTTCCCCATCTTGGTCATATAATCCTTTCTATCATCCTAAAGTGATCCCATCACGTCCAGCCTTCCCCACTCCTTCGAGAGTATCATCATCGCTCGATATAGAGTATGTTCCTCATGGAGATCCTGAATTTCAGTGCTCCTTGATCACAATCCGTAGCCCTTATGGACTATCTAGTGCATAAGTCTGTTCGAATATCTGATCAGGGACCACCAATCCAAGCAAGTTTATGATTATTCTCATGAACCATCCCAAGATTTTATAGAATAGTTAGCATACTTTTTTCTCACCTCGAACCATGGAAGAGGGTGGTGCATCTATGCCTCCTTTTTCTCTTCCACCAACCATGTCGACTGGTTCTCAAATGGTCTTGCCTATCCCTAGTGCCGCGGCTACCTCGGCTACTCCACAACCTACTTTTGAGAGGCCCTCTTCTTTAGCTATGATGGGTGCATCCGCACTCTCATGATTGTTGTTAATTCTTCTATGTCATCTATTACATCTCAGGGTCAGTACCTCTCTATGAATCAACCCCTTCTACGAGTCAGTTGGTTCCTTCTTCTCATCCTCCAGCTGGTCTTTCTTCCAATGCTCCAAATGATAGTGACCTTTACCCATCCTCTGGCATCGGTGCCCTTAATAACCAATCCAGCAGTCAAAAGCCTCATTCAGACTTTGTTCCCCACCATGTCCAATCAAATCAACACCCATGTTCCTCAATCCATTCCGATTCAATCGACAAGTGTAGGAGCCCACCAATCACAGGCTCCATCTTTCATTCAACCACCTTTCTCTCAACCACTTGTCATCTCACAGCCTATTTATACGCAGGATCCTTCACAACAAATACCTCACCAGGCATCACCTAACACCGGTTATTCCTCTTATCATCCTGTTAATCAGCAGATGAATCCCCCATTAACGCCTCAACAAAATCTACCATTCGCTTCTTATGCAGGACATACCAACATGCCTCCTCCTCAATCTGACGTCGTCCAAATTCTTTTCAAGAAAATCACAGACCTAGAAGCCTCCACCAAAGGGGCTCACCCTTCATACTCTTTTGAAGAAGTGTGTAATGAACCGATTCATCCATCAGTGGCTTTTAAGCCTTATCCTCCCCAATGGGAACTTCCTAAGTTCTCAAAATTTCATAGTCTGGGAGGATCCTCAACAACACCTGTGAGCATTCAAACACGCTTGCTACCTTATAGTCCAGATCAGGAGCTTATGCTCCATACTTTCCCTATGTCTCTAGCAGGGCCTGCTTTAGACTGGTACAATAACATCCCCCAACACTCCCTATTTTCTTTCTCTCAATTAGCTCAGATGTTTGTTGAAAACTTTTCAATAAATATCACACATAAGATCTCGATTATGATCTTTATAACATTTTCAATTCGATGATGAGTCTATTGTAGACTTTGTCACTCGTTGGAGAGGTATAATAAATCAATTGTCTTTCTCCCTCCCTCAATCTCAACAGATCGAGTTGTTTACTCGATCTTGTGCTAATCATATTTCTTCCACTTTAAGGATCCAAACCTTTCACACATTTGAAGAAGCCTTTACGATGGCACGCAAACTTGAGTCCCGTGCCATTGAACAAGGGAAGTTAAAACTTCACTCTAAATCTAAACCAGATTTTTCTCGGTTTACAAAATCAAACCCTTCCACTTCTAACAAAGACAAGAATCAGGGGTCCACCAATGCTATCATATTAAAAACATCACGAGCTGATAACACTTCTAATCAAACACCACGGAGAGACTCTTCATCTTCTCGAAAAGGACCTCATCATCTCGATCTTTTACTTTGTGGGGAATCATATGCTTCTATCTTAGAAAAAATGTTGGAAGTTCACATGATCGAACTTCCCCCTATTAGAAATTTTGATGAAAGCCAAGAATGACCATTCTGGTATAGGGAAAATGACTTCTGTCATTATCATAGAACCAAAGGCCATGACATTGAATGATGTCAGACCTTCAAAAATCTTGTCCAAAAATTCATTGATAAAGGTGAGCTCATTCTGGATAACCCAAATGCTCCCCCAAATCAGGCACTTGATGTCTTTAAACAACCTTTTCCCAATCATTCCCCAAACAATGATGCTTCAGGGTCTCAAAAACCAAACACTCATACTATCAGCTTCATCTCTACTGAAGAATCTTCTTCTAAACCTAAGCCATCTACGAACACATCGACCGAATCGAACTTCCTCCCACTCCATTAATCTCTGAGATTCCACCATCTTTAGACAATTCATCTTTGAATATTCCTCCATTGTTAGAGATGGATTCATCTCTCTCTACCTCTTTATCTGATCTTCCATCCATGCCAGAGATAGTGTCATCCTCATCTGTCTCATCATCAGACATTCTTTCGATGCTTGAGGCATTTACATCCCTTCAAGTTTCCACAACAAATACATCTACTTCTTTTTCCCATTTTTCACCGTGACTATGCCATTGGTAAACATACCTATAGTCATACCAACTTCTCTACCAATGGAAGCATCTTCGATTTTGACTCTTCCCATTTCCTTTCCTATAGTAGTTACACCCACAATTACTGTACCAGAAGTATCTTCCTCACAGGGAACCACTTCTTCATCATCCACTTCTTCCATCACCGATGTTGCCTTGCCTATTAAGGAAAAATCTAAAGAAATAGCACCGACACCTACACTTTGGTTCCTGAACTTAAACCGAGACAACTAAAGTCTAATGTTGCATCATCAGTATCTCACCATCTCCTTCCCCGAAAAGGTTACAATCACCTTATGCGGTGAAGTTGTCACCATCCCCAAAAAGGAAAACCAATATTTCAGACTATTAAGACTCTTGGTGCTTTCCTCAAAAATCTCTCCACGCCTCATAAAAGATTGGATTTATCCACTGAGAAGGTGTCTTCTTCTACAACACCATCAAAACCATCATCTTCTTCTACAACACCTTCTTCACCTGTCTCGTAAAGTGGATTTACCCACTAGAAAGGTGTCACCTCTTTTATCAGGACCATCATCTTCATCACCAAAAGCCAAGGCACCCTTTGTTCCTCCTATCAGACCTATTTTGGGAGCTCCTCCCTCATCTAAATCAGTCTTATCTAAATCATCATTTGTTTTCAACCAAGCAAAGCCTTCTTCATCTCTGAAGACCACAACACTTGTCACATCTTCATCTTCTTCAAAATCTATCTTAGGAGCTCCTCCTCCACCAAAATCAATCTTGCCTCACTTACTTCCATCTCAAGCACCCAAGGCTACTTTCTCCCAATGTCTAGAAAAGCAAAATATCCCTAAAAAGACTGTCAAACTAGATATGTAGATTCTTTTACCTCGATAGTCTGCTAAGGAAAAAGAGGCACCTTCATCATCTCTGTCCTCATCTTTGTCTACCGGATTCTATACTGAAATTCTTCACCAACTTATCCAATCTTCATCCATATCTCTTCCTCCGATCAAACCCTATAATCCTAAAGGAGTAAAACCTTCCTGGTTCAACTCTGATTTGATTTGTGCTTACCACCGCACTCCAGGACATGACACCGAGGGATGTAAAGCCCTTCAATCTATCGTTAAGTAGTCTCTTGGAAGAAAGTGATCTTCTGCTGGAAGAGGAGGAGGAACAAGTATCTCTGTCATCTCAACTACATCTGAGCCTGAACGGTCTACCCAGACCTCTAATTCTATTAATTCCACTCCGGATGATCTTCCACCTTCTCAAATCGACACAATTCATATCGCCACTAGAGCACAACAGTATGATAATCCATCATCATCTACATCTCAACCATGGGTTGTCATTTCTGTGGCCCCTGAAGGAGTTCCTCCTTCCTCATCAGCCTCGAGACCTCGGGTCTCTATTCGTGCTTCACCTCGGGCTCAGATTCCTGTGTCAGTTGAGGAAAGTGTTATGAAACAACTTACCCATGCTCCGGTCAAAATGTCTCTTTTTGACCTCATTCAATCATCTCCACAACATCGCCAGGCTCTGATTGATAATCTGTGTCATATCGCAGTGAATTCAGATGAGCCCCAACCTTTCGAGATGGTTGTTGGATTAAATAGACCATCAACCACCATTTCCTTTGAGGATTATGAAATTCCTCCCCTTTCTTCTGAGGATTTAGAGGCTCCCCTCTTTATCACAGTTCAAATCAACAACACTACGTTAAAACACACTATGATCGATAGTGGTGCTGCACTCAACGTCATTTCCTCTCACACATTCGAGCAACTTAAGTTACCAAAGAACGTAGTGTCACCACCACCTTTCACCCTTCGATCATTTAACGATCATGGCAGTTACTTTAGGAACTGTGGTCCTGCCCATTCGGGTAGGTAAGAAACTACTTCACGAGCTTTTTTACATTGTTGAAGGGAAATTCCACTACAATATGATCCTCGACACTCCTGGATTTCGTACAATGCATTGCGTCCCATCAACCCTCCATCGATGCTTAAAATATCAGTATGAGGGAAAAATCTATACTCATCCAGGAGATCCTTTTCCTTCCGCACAATGCGACATGACCACAGGGTCTGCCCCTCTAAAGGAGAATGCTTGTTCTCCTGACGAGGCTTCATCCTCTTCCATACCTGCAACAAAACTACCAGATTTACAAAATCTGGAAGAGACGTTGCAAATTTTTCGCTAGGAGAGCTTCCTCTTCTCTCTTTTGATGCCCATCTCAAACCTAATGAGTATGGTAGACCAAAAACAACCTGAATATCAGCCAGGTCTTGGTCACATCATCACCATTGGTCTACCCAATCAACAGACTAACTTCATTTATGGTGGTCTTGATACACCTCACTATCACCCAGATTCTCCCCTAGGGCCAAACCCTATTCAAAGCAGGTTTGATTGTTTACAGAATCCCGCATTCGCAAAAACTTATTTATATCGATGCATGTGGAAGGGCTTTGGCCTGGGAAAGTATGAATAGGGTGTGCATGACCTCGTCCATTCCAACTCTTAAACCACATCAAAAATTTGGTTTAGGATTTAAACCTCTCTCAAAAGCCACCATCACCATTCTCGATGAGCCTCTTTCCATTGAGGAACCATCTTCTCCCGCCAGGTCAGAAGCATCACTTGATGTGGATGATGCCATTTCCATCCCACCTAACTTTTTTTTTTAGTCAATACCATTTCCATAGGTCCATTGACCTATAAAACTAATGGTGAATCCACTTCCATACCATTAGTCTTCCCTAAAATAGTTGGAGATGACTCTCCCACTATCAACACTATCCACTGTATGGATGATGATTCTGTCCTCACCTATCTGGGGGCAGAGGATTCTATCTTCCTAAAACCATTCCTTTTGACACATCTACGCTTCTCAACGAAGCCACTGTCGACCTTAATATAGGGACTTCTAAAGACCCTCGCATCATTAAGGTCGCCAATCTCTTAATCCACAGGAGTTAGGAGACTTCACCACCTTTCTTTCCAACCATCGCCAAGATTTTTGCTTGGTCATATGAAGATATGCCAGGACTCGATCCTGATATTGTGGTCCACAATATCGTTACTCTTCCAGACATCAAACCGGTTAAACAAAAATTACGTAAAATGCACCCTCGTGTAGCCCTTCTTGTTAAAGAAGAGTCAGCAAGCGCTTGCTTTCCGCTAACTTCATCCAACCCATTGACTATCCACAATGGGTTTCAAATGTAGTACCAGTAACCAAAGCTACTGGGAAAATTTGAATTTGCACCGACTTCCGGATCTTAATCTCGCTTGTCCGAAAGATGATTTTCCTCTACCTAATATCGATCAACTCGTGGATTTAACTGCAGGTCACGAGATGCTTTCTCTTATGGATGGTTTCTCTAGATATAATCAAATTCTCATCACACTAGAGGACCAAGCATAAGACTTCCTTCATAACTCCTTGGGGGACTTTTTGTTATCGTGTCATGCCTTTCGGTCTTAAGAACGCAGGAGCAACCTATCAATGAGCAATGACCTACATCTTCCATGATCTCTTACACAAAACTATGGAAGATTATGTCGATGATCTCCTTAGTAAATCCAAATGCCATCAGGATCATCTTTTCATTCTCGCACCTCTCTTCGAGAGGCTCATTCATTTTTGTCTTCACCTAAATCCATCTAAATGCGTGTTTGGCATTCTCACTGGTAAACTCTTAGGCTTTATCATTTCTATTAGGGGCATTGAAGTTGATCCCACAAAAATAAAGGCTATCCTTGAGATGCCTCCCCCTTCTAACTTAAAGCAGCTCCGTGGTCTTCAAGGATGCCTTCAATCAGTGTGTCATTTTATCTCACAACTATCAGACCGTTGTCAACCTTTTCATCATCTCCTCCGTAAGAATGTTCATTTTGAATGGGATGAGCATTGCCAAAAGGCCTTTGATGATCTCAAAGCTTATCTTCTTTCTCCACCTGTGCTTACACCTCCACGTGAGGGGGAGCCATTCTATCTTTATATTTCTGTGACTGACCATGCTCTGGGAGCCATGATCTCACATCGGGATGCTAACGGTAAAGAACAAGCCATCTATTACATCAGTCGCACTCTTCATGAGTATGAAACACGCTATTCTGAAGCTGAAAAATTGTGTTGTGCTCTCTTCTTCGACTTCTAAACTTCATCACTACCTCCTTAATCACAAAACTTATATTGTTACAAGTGTCAATCCACTCAAGACAATGCATGTGAAACCATATCACAATGATCGTATCACTCGTTGGCTCATGCTCATGACAGAGTTTGATCTCGAGTTCATCTCACAAAAATCTATCAAGGGTCAGGTCATTGCAGGATCAATTAGCTGATACTCCTCTTCCGACACTCAAATTCCCCTTGCTCAATTCCTAGATGAGTACATCCAACAAATCGATTTTGGTCTTTCTCCATTTAAAATAAAACTCTTCTTTGATGGGTCCAAATGTCAGCAAGGGGGAGGTGCAGGTTTCATCATGATTCCTCCTTGGGGTGCACCTATCCCTGGTCGCACACAAGCTTAACTTTGAGTGTACCAATAATATGGCTGAATATGAAGCTCTTGTTTTAGGTCTTCAAAATGCCATTAATCTTGGTGCTCACCATATCGACATCTTTGGTGATTCTGAGCTCATCATTAATCAAGTCACTGGTGTCTATCAATGCAAAAATGATATCCTTCAAAAATATCACGATATCATTCTCTTTCAACTTCAATCTTTTGATAAATTTACTATCCAAGCTATTCCTCACACTGCGAACCGATTCACAGATACAATGGCTTCTTTAGCCTCACTTATTCCACCTTTTACCAAAGACTCGTGACTTTATGTGGTTGTTCAAAGATTTAGACCAACCCTCTCATCTCAAGCAGTTGACTTCAATCAACGCCATCACAACCAACACTCAAGATGAGTGGTATCAACACATTTTTGATTATCTATCCCATTCAGTGCTCCTCTAGATCTGACTTCCAATGGTAGAAGATATTTTATCCTACGCGCTAATCGCTATACTATTCTGGGTGGAATCCTCTACAAACGTGGTTTTGATGGTATTTTGCTTCGGTGCCTCAAAACCCCTGAATCATCTAAAGCTATCCAGGAAGTCCATGATGGTATCTGTGGTGGACATTTTAGTGGCTTGGCCATAGCTAAATGCATCTTACATTTAGGTTATTATTGGCCTTCTCTTAATCGAGACTGTTGCATGAATACACTAAGAAATGTGTCAAGTGTCAACAACATTCCAATCTTACACATATCCCTAGTCAGGCTTTGCAACCTCGCAAATGGATTTGTGGCCTTTTTCACAATGGGGTCTTGATCTCATTGGTCTCATCAATCCCTCACTCTTCACAAAGATCATCACTCTATCATTACTGCCACATAATACTTCACTAAGTGGGTGGAAGCTATTCCTCTTTCATCAACCAAAGCTAAACCCATTGTTGATTTTGTCTATCAACACATCATTTGTCGCTTTGGTGTCCCACACAAACTCATCATAGATAATGGTAAATCTTTCAAAAACATCGATTTGTAGAACCTGTGATGCTTTCAATATCAAACTCAGCTTTTCTTCTCCATACTATCCCCAAGCTAACGGCCAAGCCGAGGCTTCCAATAAAACTTTGCGTAATATCCTCGCAAAGGTAACTAGTCGAGCTGGTAGGGATTGGCATTTACATATCCCTTTTTCTCTCTGGGCTTATCAGACTAGCATTCATACTCCTACTGGTGCTACTCCCTTCTCTCTCATCTATGGGTCTGAGGTTGTCCTTCCTTTAGAAGTCCAGATCCCATCTCTTCGTGTCTCTCTCAGAGAATTTGTCTCTGATGAGGACTATCATCAAAATCATCTAGCGCAACTTGAGTTGCTCGATGAGCGGCATCTCAATGCTCTTGAGCATCATCAAGTCTATCTTGAGCATGTCAAACATGCTTATAACAAGCACTTGCAAAGCACCATGACTTCAAAGTTGGTGATCTTGTTCTTAAAGAAAACCAAAATGTCACTACACTAGAAAGGAGTCAACGTGGTAAGTTTGCTCCTAACTGGATGGGTCCGTACGTAGTCACTCATAAATATGGGTCCGGGGCTTATCATCTATCTTCCATGGATGGTGTACCTGAAATGGAACCTCTTAATGCTTTGCATCTAAGGCCCTTCTATTGTTAAAATCTATCTTACATGATCTTGGTCACAAAATAGATCTTTCATCCATCTACAACCAGTCATATATTTTGTAGTGATTTGGAACTATGTGGTTCTCCATGTTATTTCTTTCTATACCTTAAATATGAGTACCGTGGCTCTACTCATGGCATTTTTCTTATGGATATGTTCCTCCTCATGGTAGGAACACCTTAATCACTACTTCATCTGTCCTAAGTGTTTATCTTAATCGAATCTACTGGGCATGAGTACGTGTTTGTATACATTTTCTTCCCCTCTATCTGATCTATCTGGTCTAAACTCACTTCTTTCAAAGCTCAAAAAAAAAAAAAAAAAAAAAGATGCTATCCTAAAATTCCAAAAGATAGACTGATCCCTCGAAGGACAAGCTATCCATGCCTTATCAAATAAATCAAAAAGTATAGACCATTCCCTTGAAGGATGGCTATCATCAAATTCAAAATACAGACCGCTCCCTTGAAGGATGGCTGTTTATTTCATGGAATTTTCAAGGCTTCTCGCATTGATCAGCCTTTGCAGTAACAAACTTCCTCTTCGGCCAGTTTGTTCACTTTTAGCATCATTGAAAGACTTCCCGTATCGATCAGTCTTTCTATATCTAGCAAACTTCCCGCATTGATCAGTTTGCTCTTCTATCAAAAAAAATCATGAAGCTGAGATATAAGACCTTTTTCGATCATATGGAGACCCTATTTTCCCAATATGAGCACGTATTCTGTCCTTCGTATATTTTGACGAGATACATACTTACTTCTCGTTCCATCTATCTCTTAGATCTGGTTTGTGACTAACTAGTGTCAGGTTCATTTTATCTGTATCTATGGCCTTATGTGCATCATCTTTTGGTTTCCTATCAAAGTCTCTATTTATGGTCGGTTAGGGGCCTAACTTATCATTCTTTTTCCTATCTAGGTGTATTGCTTTTTATTTCTAAACTAAGATAATATCATTACATCCTTTGTTGTCACAAGGAACATTTCCCATTATTATTTGTTATTCATCCAATTAAATTGACATTTAACATGTTAATTTAGTCAAATCTATCATCTATCTATACTCATCTTATCTACTTTGTCTAAAAGCACATCAAAGCATGTATTAAAAACACATGTGAATCCATCTATCTATTTCATTAAAATTAAATTAACATCTTACACATGTTTAGTTTATCAAATCTATCAATCACATCAATCATCATCACATCTATCATCATCATCAAATCACATCCATCTATCTAACATATTTATCTATGTCCATCAAAATTACACTACATCTATCCATATCTATCAAAATTAAATGCATAAGTACAATCACATAACAAAAAAAATGATGAATATATATATACATGTGTGTCTGTACAAAAAAGAATGGATGGCTTTCAATCAAGCCATCTATATCATACATCAAAAATGCCTTCAAATCGAGGCTACATCAGTATATCGGTACAAAAATAACATCTCTATATCGTAAAAGTCGATAGGTGGAAGACACTATCTCCTCCACCCTCCTCTTGGCCCAGATGCATCTCTCCTGGCCACCTCCTATCGAGCTAGAAGCACCTACTACTGGGGCCCCGCCGCCACGATCTCTCCCGTGCTCCCACCCTCCGATGCATGCACCACTAGCGCGCAGCTTTGTCGCTGATCTCTCTCTCGCACCATAACGAGGCACATCAGGGGCATGTTGTGCCAAGGCATCCTCATAGTATCTCACCTCGGCAAGGAGAGCCTGATAGGTGCTCAGACTCACCATACCGGGTGCTCGTAATGGCATGCTACGCTGCTGCTGGTGGTGGCCCTCCTGATGCCACACCCTATGACCTGACTCTGAAGTGGTGCCTGTATCACCGTATTTGGCCCTGAGGGCCTCTCTGTGCCGATGGTAGTAGTGATCCCTCTCGCTCAATCGCCTATATCCACTCTCGACGTGTGTGTATCTCTCTCTAATATAGTGCATCCCTCTCCTCCATCAGAGCTCTAATCTCCTCGAGGGCAGCCTGGTGTGCATGTGTGTGTCAGGGCAGCATGCTCTCCTCCAGCTCTCTCCAAAGATCGCAAGCTATGTCCTCCTCATCTGCATCTATGGATGTTGGGAGGTGTCGTGGTAGCTCTGTGGAGTACCATGCCACGTAGCCATCATCTACTCCATCATGCATCATCATCACTATCTGTGGAAGGTGGGGCCTCCCTCAATGGATCTGCCGGGATCAAAATCGGCAGATGGCTCTCTCTCTTATCCTCCCCCGTATGGCATATAGGTGGTCGGGACCATCTGTACTAAACCAAACTACCTCAACACCCATATAAATGGGACGCTCCCACATATCTGGCCTACGGCCCCTAACCACCCCCGCTCTCCATCTCAACTCCACCAGGTGAGCATCCTGACTGCCCATGTCGGGTAGACCCGATATGGTCTCCAAATGACCTGCTCTAGTGTCAGTGTCCTGAAATCGCTCAGTATACCACTCTGTAGATCTCCTTGTATCTCCGGGGCCATGTCTTCCCGCCATCGCTGAATCCATAATCAAGGCCCCCTCTGCTACTGGCATCCATGGAAGCCCTGATGGCTTGATCACTGCTATATGCTCATATGCCCAACAATGGAGCACAAAGCTAACATCAATACCTGTCCGCCTACCTGTGGTGTACATCCATAACTCATGATATATCTGTGCTACTAGGGCATCGGCAAATGTGAACACCTACCTGAACTCCAGGATGTCACAAACACAGTCTAGTAAAAGCAATGGAAATCTCCCACCTCCTGAATCTGGTAGAGAAAAATAAGAGATCGCCATCTGAATCAGCGCTATCCATCTACTCCTGGCATCATCCTATCTATAATGTGAGGCTATCCTCACCACCCCAGACACTATCTCTGAATCATCTGCCCTATCTCCATACAATCATCCTAGGGCCCTCTGCTGCTGCTCTCGTGGAGTGGTCTCTATCGGGTCCCCGGTGATCGAAACCTCAGGATCCTATATATATCCTCATGGGTGATGGTCATCTCACCCATCCTGAACCAGAAAGTGCATGTCCTATACTATCCCATCGCCGTATCAGTGCTCGCATCAACTCTACATCTCGAGGCACCCATCGGTAGTAATAAAGAAGCCCCGAGCCCGAGCCTAGCTAGCTCTAGGTGACGCCAATCAACATCTATCACATCAGGGAGAATGGTCTCCAAAAGCTCGGGAATAGCATCCCGCATATGTAACGCCTCTCGTGCCTGCATCCACGACATCAAGAGTGGTGTTAGCTTCTCATTTATCCAAATCAAACATCAAAAACACATTCTACCACTTTCTTAAGTCTAAACACTCCAATCGGCATCGATTGAGTTCAATCGACGTCGATCTAATTTAGTCGACATCGATTGAAATTCCAATCGGTGCCGATTGAACCTAATCGGCGCATCGATTTTTCCAATCGACGCCGATTGGGAGGCAGAGTGTCCAAAACACTCTGGCCTCCCACTTATTCCCTTTTTCCCTAAAAACTAGCATCCTAGTATGCTATTTAATGATAAACATATACATGAGACTAAGGTAGATCCACTTACCCCAGGTCGTGTCCTCTTCCACTTCTGGCTGCTCAGAGGCTTCCATGTTGCTCAAAATCAATTTTTGACTCTCTCTAAATCAATCATCGCGGAGTAAATAAATCATTCACATTTTCCTTTCTCATATTTATATGGGTTTGGTATGGTCGGCACCGATTTTTATGGTCGGCGCCGATTGGTTTAGTCAACGTTGATTTTGGCTTGATCGACGCCGATTGAGGCCCATCATTGCCGATTGGTTGCAATTTTGCCTTTCCACATCACTTTCTTCCATCTCCTCATCTTTTTGCCAAAGTGTTGATGCTTGGCTTATTTATCTGATCATTATTATCACCTGAGTGTTGCCTTTTGGCACATATTTGTGATATTATCACCCATTTGAGTCTGTTCCCTATACATGGGTCACTCACATTTGTGGCAGCTTAAAGATAATGGGTCTATAGGCACTAACGTCATCTGCTTTGCAGACCATCTGGTTGTCCCTACCAATGTGTCACTCTTTAGTGCTACTATTTTCAGCCCTCCTTCCACTCATGGGTCTGTAGGTACTAACGTCATCTCATACGAAGACCATCTAGTCTTGCCCTACCAATGTGAGGTCCTTAGGTTGCTACCTTTTTTTTATTTTTTACGTGCGTCATCAATGATCAGATCTACTCCTAGGCATATCTAGTCTGGGCATCCCGCATTTTCATCATCTACCTTTTTCAAACTTGGGATCGGTTGGTCTTTTGGGATTCATCCCATCCCTAGTTTGAGGGGGATCACATCATCACTTTTTTTCTTCCTTTCTTCCAACTCCTTGTTTTTGTCTTGCAACTTTGCTTATCGCAAGTTACTCAACAAAAAGGGGCAAAATGTAGACACCTAAAATTGGTTACCCAATTTAGTGTCCCCCGTTCGTTTACCTTCTCGGGTAACCTGGGGCACCTTTATATCACCACTTCTCCTTAGGGTATTATTTAAATATTAATTAAACATCTATCCTAAGTTTATTATACCCCATTGTGTTTTACCCATGGATAATTAAATATTAACTATTTAATTACACTTTTTACATGTATCTTAACCACTTATCTACCCCATATCAATTCCTAACCTCCCATATCAATTCTATCCATCTATCCCCCTATTTCTCCTCCCCCAAACCATGCAGTGGGATATTTCCCGTATTTGAGTCGAAGGATCACTTTCATCTTTCCAAAATGTCCTTTTGGCCATTTTGGGAGTCTGTTCCTTGATCGGCGCCGACTGGTACTTGGTCGACGCCGATTTTTTGAATGGCACCGATTATACCTGGTCGGTGCCGATTACAAATATAGGGCTAGAATTTAGTTCTGGTTAGACAGAAAGAATGACAGAGAGTTTTGAGCATCAAGCCCGAGCATCATCTATCAAGTGAAAGTGAATTCTATCCAGATCAATCCCTGAGAGGAGTACCATTACTCTGCTCCTACAACATCGACATCGTGAGCCTCCATCGATCTCTTGGTGACTCTGCTCCTGCATCTAGTGAAGGTGGAGCTTTTCAGTATCCCTACGGCTCCTGCAGATCCAAAGCGGACATCGATGATCTAGCTTTCATTGTCCATTTCTCAATCTTCCTGCAATTTTCCCCTAGTCGACGCCGACCGATCCCAGTCGACGCCGATTTTCCTAATCGACGCCGATTCACCCAATCCAATCGATTCACCCAATCGACGCCGATCACCTGCAGACAGGTAAAAGAACTCAGGTAACACAAATCCAACATTGTTTTCATAGTTTCCTATTTTTTGTTGCTTTTTATCCATTGTTTACATTCTGTCTGTCATTTTTAATCAGAAAATCTAGACATTTACTTACATCTTTTATCATGTATGCTTCTTTCTTTAATTGAAAATGTGGACTGACATCCACCGAGGGAGCTTATCGCTTCCTGACCCACTTCTTCGGGTCTTATCGTAGTCCACCCAAATATCTTTTAACGTTGTCTTTTTTCTCATCAAGTATCTCGTGTCTCGCAGTTTCTCAAATGGATCTACTTTGCAAGATTGCTCGTGTGTGCCCATTTTGTCTACATCGGCTTTCTTTTCCATCTACATCTTCGGATCTTGTCTTATCTCGAAATTTAGGATTTAATTTGTAATTCATTTTTTTCCTATTTTAGGGCATTAGTTAATATTAGTCTCTTAGATGCATTTTGAGTTAGAAATTTGGCAATTCCTCTAATTTAGGCATGTAGAATATGTGTGGAAATTTTTGTGCCCATACGAATAAGCATGTGAACTTACTAAGAATAGTAAGTTATAGTAGATCGCTAAAAATAGTAATTTCCGCCACCTAGAGTAGATTTAGTCAAAGTTAGCTAGATTTTGCTTGAAAGCGTAGTTTGGAGTTGTTTTCCTATTTAGGAAACATTTTAATTCATGATTCAATAATGAAGAAGGAGATCTATTTTCTTTTGAGTTCAATTTATTTTTGATATATTGAGTGTGTTCAGAATTTGGCTACAAGATACTTACACATATGACAGATTCTATGACGAATCTGTCATAAATCCTAGGACACCTAGTGACCTATGATCTCACCTAAGTGGGATGACTCTCCTGTGAGGTGAAAATTCACCTATTTAATGAATAAAAGATGAAAAATACCACTCATACTAACATCACTTGGCCCTCATTTGAAACAATGGTCCATAAAAGGTAGAGTTATGCAAAAAAAGTTCTATTAACAAATATATAAATGTTAAACGACATGGTCAATCCTTTGGAATTGAATTTATATATGGTTTTGCGTGGAGAGGTCCATGTAATTTGTATTAATGAGGCTTGCAATGAAATTTTGGATCAAATATGTCCTATAAGAGGTGTACATTATATCTAATGGAAAATTTAAACCTCAAACATGGATTTCAAACATATACATGCTCTGTGTGAGGTATTATTACATCAAACATATATTGTTACCCATTTCCCATATGGTTCTTCTATTCCAATGCAAATTTTCCACTTCAAACAACTAAGGGAACTTGTAAATATTCCCTATTACTCAATAATCGATGTAATTGGTTTATCTCTTTGGTTTCAGTGGTTTCTATGATTTGAAAGAAATATGCAACAAAGATTAAAAAAATCAGACCTACCAAATTTTAGACATATTAGGTTGTAGTGTTGACATAGCACTTTAAGGATCACACCACAATGCTATTGGGGAGCCAATTACATGAACAAAGTGATGGGGAGTGGAGGTTTGTTCTTGTGATAAATTCATGATGGAAAGCTAGTTGGAATTTCATTATGATTAATACAATTGTTATGACATGGATTTTTATTGATCTTGACATAGTTGAAACACATAGGTTGAAAGAATGGTTTCATGATGTTAGCTTATGTACACCACCACCATTACTTTCAAAGAAGAATACTCCAATACTCACTTCACCTTAGAGGATGCACATTTATATGGTTCATGAAATGGTGATATTATCCAACATATAAACCATGTAAGTTAAATACATAGTTACAAAAATTGTCTTTGGAAAACATCTACTACTTGGTGTGCTCTTCATGGATTTTGGAAAACATTGCCTAAAAAAGGTGGTTCAAAAACAAAAACACTTGGCATTACTAAAAATGTGGTGATTACTGATTGTGATTACATCTATATTTTAAAGCTTGATCTTCAAGCCAACACCATAGAGTTATGGTGTAGACATAAAATCTATACACTTGGGTAAATTTATAGGTCCTAAAAGCATGATATTATTTACATGATTCCTAAGAAATAAAACTATTAATGACAACTCCCTTTAGCCTTTTTTTTTTTTCGTTCTACAATTTTATTGGCTTCATACATCTTGCACTCTTGCTTTGACATTTGATTGTTTTATCTTTATATGGCCTTAGACATGTAACGCCCAAAAATTACCCGCACGAAACCCAAGACAAACATAGGTCAAACTAGAAAAATTATGGAATAATTTTTTTGTAAAACCCACTCACAACATTAGGTTAAAATTTACGGTCAACACTTTCTCATTTTAAAATTACATTAAATTAATATTATTAATTTCCGAATGAGGGTCCACAATCCCCTTAGCTCCCTTTTAAATAAAATAAGAAAAATTCTCAATACCATTTAATAATTTAATTAGTCTAAAGCAAGGCTTAGACTCCCCTACCATTTGTTTTAGAACAATTAAATTCAACCTTAATTAAACTTGCTCAAATTAATTTCAAAGGTATTGTGGTCTAGTTATTTAAATAATAAAGTTTTACTACACCCACAAAGGAGTCAAGGCTTGCATTAATTAATTAATAAAAAGAAAATGTCTATAATAAAACATTTGGGTTAGAAAAAGTAATAACACCCCCTACACTACTTGAGTGGCCCCAATTAAATCATACCCATGCATTTTAAATTTGAAAATTTATCTCACCCACCTCCCACCTAATTTTTGTAGGGATGAATCTCATCTATTGGATGGATTCATTTGGATCCCTGGATTTAGGGATCCATCTAACGCTAAACTTGGTTATGAAAGGATATTTTTCAATTCATTTGTCTTATTGTTTCTTTTCTTATTTTGCGAGGCTTGAGGAGAAAATGATGTGGAAGCCATGGGACGCAACCTCAAGCTCATGGAAGAATGAACATTCTTCCCTTCTTTAATAAGTTCTATTTACTCCCTCTCATAGGGTTTGCACATATTTATCGGGAGATCCTGAAGCTACACCCATCTCATTATTCTACGAGATACATGTGGTTTTTAGGCAGAGGCTTGGTTAGTGAGCTTGAGTGGGTGCTTCAAGCTTTTCCCATGTACTAGCAACATGAAGGCTCGTGTTGCGATTCATCTTCTGAGGGATGGAGTAGGTGTCGGTGGAGGAATGAGGAGTAGAAGCTCCACCTAGAATTAAATACCATTACTGCCCAGAGCTCCTCGAGGAGTAGTTTAGGAGCAGATACTTATCTAGGAGGTTTATTTAGCAAAGGATAGATGAGTTCCATGACCTACGTCAGGCATCCATGATAGTATCGTGAGTACAAGATTCAATTTACGGACTACATGCGAGAATGAGCGGAGTTAGGGTTCACAGGTTCATTAGGGGCTTGAATTTGGATTTGGGAGGTGCGGTACACATTCATTGCCCACAGACCTTAGTAGAGGTTGTTGAGAAGGCCTACATTGCAAAGGAGACTAGGGGGAAGACTCAACATGCCGGAGATAAAGTACGAGTTGAATCTAGTAGATGAAGGATAGCAAGTCAAGGGGTCATCTCCTCCTCCTCATGGCGCATGAGACATGGTTCACACGGTCTTCTTTTAGGCCACCGCAACAACCACCTCAACAACAACAGAAATAGACTCATCCACCATTCAGACCTCCATAGATATTCGACGCTCAAATGGGGTGGAGTACACCGAGGATCAGTCAATAGGATCTCATTAGCATCAACCACAACAGTCCATAGCTAGATCATTAGGATCCATGACATAGACCACTAGAGTACCGGTTGGAGTTGTATCTCATTGGATAGGACCAAACAATTGTTATGGATGTGGTGTTCTTGGACATCATTGGAGAGAGTTCCTACAAAACCCTACTAACAAGGGTAAGGTACCAATTTTAGAGTCATGGGTTTGAAGCTTGGACCCTTAGGCACACTTGAAAACACAAAACATGAACATTAAACCTAACGTAATTCTAACCTAGAAAACAACATTGTATGATATTTGTATATTATAGCAACCTAGAAAACTAAAAGAAAACCTAGAATGATAACCTAACTCTCACTTTGTTCTATGAAGGTGGCGCGCATCGGATGAGGGTTATTACACGTAGACCTAGACTTGCCACCTCCGGATATGGCTGTAACGATTATTTTACCTCGGATATTACATACGCTACATGATGGTAATGTCGCATTTACATGCGGAGAATCTTTGGGAGGACGACCTACCATAAAGGATGAGAGCCATCAATAGAGGCTCGTGTATCTCCATGACACGACAATGATCATAGGGTGAGAACTCCCAAGTGGAGTTAGCTAGAGTGGATTCGGGACACGAGATAGATCTCGGAGGCCTAGGTGAGGGAGGAGCATGCAAAGAGACCTAGGGCCTGGTGCTAAATTGGGACATTAGTGTCGGGACGATCCTATCCTCATGGGCATTCATGTCATTCATTACCTTCTTCTTATCCTTTTAGACCCCTTTTGCTATATAATTAATTTTTACTACTTTGGGTTGGCCTTCTAGTTGTCAATTATGAAATTCAAACAAGGGAATCATATAAATACACAGTTATGTTTTCAAAATAAGGGACCAAGAACTAAGCATTACATACTATCACCTAAGCTTGCATCCAAAGGCACAAAAGCACTCAAAGCATCCATCTAGCACATTAATTCACGGGAAAAGGGTTGCGTATACTTCTGCATACACAACATAGGAGGCGAAGTCTATTCTATTTCATCCTACACATTATATACATCTACCACATTCTAGATCTAGTCCGCTATCATTGTGAAACTTTCATAAGGGAATCCTAGGGTATCATTACTTTGTAATGCCTTACCTTGGGACATATGAAACTACACCAAAAGGTAACTAAAAATTTGTGTAATTTTCCTTTTCAAAGTATAAACAATTACTATACTTACCCGATTCCCATTATTAATTGTTATATACTAATTTAATTTACCCAAATAAATTTACTACTTATCTAAACCCAACTAGATTATTTAATTCTTATCATGGTTACCCTAGTAAGTATTTTCTAGGGTCACATTATAAATTTTACACCCCTTTTTAGTTTAATTAACCCCCTTTTTAGTTAATCAACCCCACACACCCTTATTTTATTTTATTTCTCATTCCCATAAAATTCCCATGACTTAAAAGTTGTGTAGGGTTTAATGTGGACCCTATGATCAATCTAATCTTGGCCCTTGATTTCAAACTTTCCCTAAAGTTTCCCTAACTCAAAGTTTTCTTTTATTTTCCTTTTCCTCTTCTCATTTGTTTCATCTTGTTTCTTCTTTGTGCAGGTTGAGGAGGAGATATGGAAGATAATGATTCATGGTTGATCAAGTTATTTACTTATTTTCCTTTTTTGTATCTTCTTCACGGATATGTTCTCTGGTTGGATATATTTTATACCCATATTTTTTTTGGAAAGAAGGAAAATCTACGAAGTGAGTGAGTGTGTGTGTGTGTGTGTGTGTGTGTGTAATAACATTGTGTATTTCACAAAAGAGAAGACTTGTAGTTAAAAAAACTATGGATATCTTGATGTGTGTAGGGTTGGCGGAATTTGTAAAACTGCGGAGTTTGAAGTGGGGTTTTGGTGGAAGGGAGGTGTGGTGGGCCGAGTGGAGGAAGGGGTGGGGTTGCATGGAGATAGGGAGTTGGGAATGTGTGTGGGGAGATGGGGAAATGGATTAGGTAGTGGAGTGGAGGATGGTGGGTGCGTAGGGTTGGGGAGGGCTCGACCCTCCCCACAATCTTTATTTTTGTTTTTTGTTTTGTTTTAAAACTATAGAACAATTCCACTTTGAAATCTTTTTGTTTTATATTTTTTTTATTAATTTTTTTTAATATATATTATAATATAATATATATATTAATATATTATAGTGTAATATATAGCTATATTAATATATAACTATGTATGAATGTAATATAGTTTACACATACAAATGTGACACTAGTTTACAAGCAATCCCAAATCACAAAATGGAAACTTTACAAGACAAAGAAACCTCCCACATAGCCATATCCATAAGGTTACAATGAGAGTAATGTTCACAAAAATTGGAGAAAACAATGAGAAGCCAAGATATCAAGAACTTTAACCATCTTCCAAACTTGAGCTCCAAATTTGAGTGCTTTTCAAGGAAACCAACACAAAGAGAAAGGCTTATTTTACCACCCAACCTATAGGCATCATTACATGCCTTTCCAAAGGTTGGAAGACATGTTAGCCTCCCCAAGCCCATGGGAGAGAGATATAGCTTCCACAAATGTGCACAATATTTAGGGAGACATAAACAACAAACACAATCACATACAAGACAAAACCATACATTAAAGAAGCACACAACATTTATCAACCAAAGAAAAGAAGATAAAACCATATTCATCCTCAAAAATGGGGAAGAGTAGATGAGACATCCAAATGCCAAGAGTGTGGTCTAACCATAGGATGCACACACAAAACCTCCTTATCCCTCCAAGACAACAATCCCTCCTTATTGCTCCACCCATTCACCTAAAATCCTCCTTGGGAGGATTTTTAAACCCATTGGGTTTCCTCTCCAAGGATGGGGAAGGGGTTCAAACCATATGAACCACCTTCCCCACCTCAAACCATATGAGGGAAATAAAAAGAACCAACATGGATTTCCCATCAATCCATGAGGTTTAAGAGGAAAATCCTTCCTCTTCCCAATAAAACTCCAAAATCCATCAAGCCATATGATGGATGGAGAAAATAACAAATAACATACCCCAAAGCAACATACAACACATGCAACAAGACACACATTTCAACTATAAGAAAATATAAGATCTAACATGCCATATAACATAAAATGAGATCAAAGAGCCTACCTCCAAAAGCTCTCCAAATATCTAAGCTTTTCCCAATTCCTTGTCCAAGAAAACTCCAACTCCAAAGTCTCCAAGCACCAAGAAAAAGCCAAAAAAAGTTCTCTTTCTCCCCCACGAGGGAGTATTTAAAGAAAAATAAACAAATTTCCTCACCAATGAGGGGTGACATGTGTCACCCCTCTCTTCCCTCAATTCAAATATTCCCAAACAAAAAGAAGAAAAGATAAACTCACATTTAAACACCCTTCTCCCAAATTTACCAAAAGAAAATGAGACAAGTTTGTGTAACTTTTTACAACACACACATTCCAATCCATCTTACATGGATGGTGACAAAAGAGAGGCTAAATGGGAGGAAAATCCCTCTATGCCTTGAAATTAAGCCCCTACCTAATAGGTAGGGTCCAAGGGTTTATTTTCATGCTAAGTGAACTCCCAAAACTAAAAGGGGTCACTTAAAATGCCATAAATAGCCCAATTTCGGGTTTGACACATTTGGGCACAAGTGTAGAGGATGTGGGGCCCACTCAAGGGTGCACATGTGACCCCAATCCTCTCTAATTAACACACACTTACACAAATACAAAACTTAATGCAAGTGGGGACCATTAAGTCCCCAAACCTAGTTTACTTAACAAAATAAAACAACCTAAACACAATTAATTTTACATGACATACAACATTACAAATAAGGGTCACTCATGGTGCCCAAATAATACAAGAAAACAATAAGGCCTCATACAACTAACATGGTTAGGACTTATCCCTGTGGGCCGCTTGTGCACAATTTGCGTAGCCACCCTGAAACCCACATTCTCCTGTGTCCTATCACCTGCACACTCAATGCACACATTAAACACATCTGTCCAATACAAGTGTAACTCAAACTACTAAATAAATGATCAAGTCCAAACATGAATTCTATGCCATCACAACATCAACATGGAATCATAAATGAGAAACATGCACAATTTCACACAATTCACCATGAGTTAGTCATAGAGATAAATATAAATGACATACATCCATGTTATCATGTGTTCTCATCAATAATCGAATAATCCATATCATCAAGACATGCAACTAAACTATGTATCCATCATATCTCAATTGGGTCCAAATAACATAGCAATATGTTAGTATCCACAACATCTAATGAAATGTGTCAACATGCTAATCAAAGCTAAATTGGCGCTACGCACCCAAATCACCATACATGTCCATGAAGATCAAATATCATAACATAATGTCCAAAATATATCAAATTACTATCAAATCATATCTAAGAATAAAGAAGACAACAGATAACTAAGGCTATAAAAGGTGTGCACTACAATTACACACACACACACACACACACACACACACACACACAGAGAGAGAACTACATGGAGTATTATATGCGGTGCGATTATCGGTCAATATTTCACTCTTCAGGTGACCATCAAGGTTAGTCTAACTCTCCATTCCACATTTATCTTTTTAGGTTTGATGTGGGTATGTGGGTATGTGTAGGTGAACTCCTTTCTTGCATGTTACAGGTACATTCACAAATCAAATAACAAATCTAGAGAAACATATAGAAAAGGACAACGAACATCATCCAACCCTAAAAGAACTAGATCCATAACATCTACGGACACAATGCCCATATCCGGACACTAGTGCTATGCACTCCTATCGTCTCTCAGTGCTTCTATCTTGTGCGTTTTCAAATTTTATTACCCTCTTTGAGCCTCTGCAACACTCTTC
This sequence comes from Taxus wallichiana var. yunnanensis, assembly GCA_018340775.1. NCBI lineage: Eukaryota > Viridiplantae > Streptophyta > Pinopsida > Cupressales > Taxaceae > Taxus > Taxus wallichiana. Next base: position 156,857,981 of record CM031236.1, on the reverse strand, counting down.
TCAATATGTTTTAACATTTTAGCTGCCCATATCAATTCCAAATTTCTTGTTAGTAAGACAAGTCACTTTATTTCCTCCTCTTGCTTATGGTTTCACATTTCTATATGTTTTTTTCTCATGTCTTACTATATATTATCATTTTTACATCATTCTTTAAAATTAGTTACTCGTAATAAGATTTAATTCAATTTATATTAAATCATGTGGAATGCAACTTCATTTGATGATGTTTCCACCTTTCTCCTAGGATTGTTTGCTAGGACCTTTTCTGGTGTTAGAGGATGTTAATCGTGCCTGATGAAGATTTTCGGAGAGGTATGTATTCTCTTAGTAATGCCTTTTCATGTTGTCAATGAAAAATATTATTTAAGAGATGAATAAATAACCTCGATATTATCCATAAAGAAGCCAAGATTGTCTTTTTTTTTTAGAGAATACAATTTTTCTAGAGGATTTTTCTAGGCTCTCTTGAATACGTAAGCTAGGATAATGTTTATATAAAAAAATGAGGATTGCACTTTTTGTTATTGTTTTGGCCACATGACACTTAAATTTTCCATATTTTGTCCATTTCCATAGCCATGTGGCGGCCTCTTTTGATGATGTTTTCATAATGTAATATTTGATGAATGTTTGATACATATATTTATAAAGTGTGTCACTATTATACTATTTCAACATTGTTGTTGTAAATTTTCGCCCTTATATTGTGGACAATTATCTTTTTATTCATAGCCTCAAGCTGCAAAAGAGGAACTAAACATAAGAGCGAGCATCTTGACCATGAGTATGAAATTAAATTTAGAAGAATGTGGAATAAACATCTTTGACTTCAAATATTGTTTTCCATTTTTGAGAACCTTGACTCTAATACTTTATTTTTTCCATACTTCTCTATAGCTCTACCACAATACTAATATCGAAAATGTTCAATAGCTTAAATTGAAAAATAAATGTGAAAAAAATCTTAAGATATTTTATAATATATATTTGTGATTTAAAATATAAGAAAATCCTTTAAAAAATCAAACAAATTATATTTTCATTCAAAATTGTAACTATGATAGTTTATACTTTAATTAATTGCTTGTATTATAAAACCACAAATAACACACCAATTTGGTACATAACAACCTTTTTGTGGAAAACTATAAAGAGATAATTTTTTTGTTTACTCCATATATTTGTTGATTAGGTGTATATCCCAACTTGCTTTCCTATGCATCCAAAATGCAATCTCTATGGACTTCACCTACATTCACCATTAGAAGACAAATCTACAATAAGGGGTGCATTATGCACCCACATAGCCATTGGACTACAATAAATCCTTGGTTAGACATGAGCCCAACAAAACAAGTCTCTGATAAATTTTGCACTATGTACCCACACAACCACCAAAGACAAACTATTGTAAACTATTCACTTCTTCCTTTCAACACTTCCTTTATTTCTAATCAATAATAAAACCCACTATAACCCATGCATGTTGCATAAACAAATCTCTACCCAAAAGATGTTTAGGGGTTCTCATGAGAATTTGCTCATTGGTCATGAGCATCATCCTAGTAAAGGGTTGTATGGGCATTGTTGAAAATCCTAGAATGCTTCATCTCATCGGTCATTTACAAATTTATATGTATTTCCACAAGTAAAAAAATGAAAATGTTTGTTTTTGGTCTATTTTGGAAGTATGCAAAGGATTGCATTCATCTTTGTTCATTATTAGGGTCTTCACCACATGGAGTAGAAATACTCAAAATTATTTTCAAGAAATTGGGACTTGTCTGTTTTTATCAAGATTATATTAATTTTAAACAATAGATATTAGATATTTTTCAAGTGAGTGTTTCATTCAATTAATTTCATTTGAAGTGAGGTATATTGCATTAGTTTTTTTTTACAATTGAGAATTATACTATTCAAATTTTCTCAAAGGGTATGTCAAACATGTGTGTGTGTGTGTGTGTGTGTGTGTGTGTGTGTGTGTGTGTGTGTGTGTTCTAGTTATTTAGTTTCATCTAGTTTAGAGATCCAAATCTCAAGAATACTATCATTTGTGGCATTCACTTAAGTGGCTCAAATATTCCCAAAATTGACTCAGACATGTTGGTGTTTTTGTTATATAATTGTTGAAACTCTTACAACCTTAACATGATGTAAATCAATGACCATCTATGCCTTCTAGGGTTTAAATTTGATAATTATTTATATTGTTATCATAATTTTAATTATAAAATAATTATAATTTTTGAAATTAATGTCTTTATTGAATTGGATATTCAAAATATGAATATCATTTTGTATATAAACTTATATATAAATTATGCTAATGTACATAAATATTATTTTAAAACCACTAAAATAAATGTACAATTACCTTTTATGTATTTATTAATAATATTATGCTACATATTATGAAGAACAATATTGAAATATTATTGTCATTTAAAAATTATTTGGCAAGTATACATAAACGAATAATTGGTAAACATAAAACATGCATTTCTCTTCATGGTCTCATATCATTCATTCTTGAGCAAGACCCGTGTTCATCTTTTCCCTCCATTTTTAGTAAAACATTTAGGAATATTTTGTTTAACGGGTTATTTGGAAATATGCAGGGCCAAGATGATCAGGATACATCTTCATGTTTAAAATATGTACTTCTATTATTATGCTCTAACTCTTATCTTTGTCACTAAGATAGACAATGATTTTTATTAGGTCGATATTTTTTAAAAATAGAAACAGTAGAGCCTAGTGAGCGCCAAGCCACTCCTTTCAATAAGTAATGTAGCTTAGCGATTCGTTATGCATTTTCTTTGATATGAACCGACATGAAAAATGTCTTACGACGCCATTTCATCTATTCATATAATCATTATCGAGTGCTATGTTCGTAAATATCGTAGCTTATCGCCGCATTAAGAATTTTTGTAATACAAACTTTTTTTAATTTATATTTTCTTAATTAAGAAACAGTTTAGCCTAGAGGTCACTAATCTATTCCTTTCTCATTTAACAATAAACAATAAGCATAGAGTGCTATGTTATGTAAGTATTTGAGCTTAGCGGTCACTAGGCATTTCTTTTATACGAAATGTTTTTTTATCTCTATTTTTGAAATTAATAAATAGTTTATCCTTGAGGCCGCTAATCTATTACTTTCTAAAAAGACCTCCATAGCTTTCAATGATAAACAATTTTTACATCGCACATATTTTGCATCTAAAAATTTCATGAAAAATGCCTACACCCAATACTACCTATTAGTATGATCTGTTATTAGAGTGCTATGTTCAAAATAAGATATTGTTTAGCCTATTTACTGGCAAATCATTCCTTCCTATAAGTATTTGAGCTTAGCGGTCGCTAAGAATTTGCTTTAATATGAACTATTGTTTGATCTCTATATTCAAAATAAAAAATTTGTTGAGCTTGGTGGCGTTAATCTACTCCTCCCGGCAACTCATTGATAGTGGAGCTTAGCGGTCGCTAATCATTTTCATTGATGCATACCGATGTCTAAAAAAATAAAATATGCAAAGATATGTGTAGAGTAGTCCCTATGATGTTATATAAGCACCCTGAAAACATTTTTAGTAATCATCTTTCTTCCCGACTGTGGAAATACCTCCATAGTTTTTGACAATAAAAATTGTCCATATCTCACATATCTGTCATCAAAATATATTATGGAAAATGCTTAGCAACCGCTAATATCTATTACTATGATTTGTTCATAAAGCATCTATGTTATCAAGAAATTGTTTAGCCTATTTTCTGCATAATCATTCCTTTTGGTAAGTATTGAAGCTTAGCGAGTCACTAAGCATTTTCTTTCACACACACTGTTTGATTGATCTTGTTCAAGTAATGGAGCTTAGCGGTCGCTAAGTATTTTACTTGATACAAATGGATATAAATTATGTGTTAGATACAAAAGAATGTATGACTAATATAGAAGTTGAGATATCTTTCAATGGTATGTAGTGCCACACTTGGTTGTGGAAGGAATGTAAAGTCAATAAGATAAGATTATAGTTAATGACAATACTAGTGATAAAAAACTATAAAGATATTTATTTACATTGCTGGAAATAAAACATAGGAGTTGTAGAGGATAGTGACCGCTAAGTTTTTGCTCAACAAATAGATGGACAACATACGACATACAGATTTGTTCACTAACATGTGTTGAAGAGAATACCTAAATGATTTCCGTCTTGGATTTGTCCAGAAACATATTAGCAGGTAATATTCCGCTGCGGATATGGGATTTTCATGAACTTTCATACCTCAACCTTTCTCATAATCATTTTGCAGGAATTTACCTTTGAAGCTAATGGGGGCCGAAAAATTGAAGGTTTTGAATTTGCATGGCAATAACATACAAGGTCCGTTGCCAATCCTTCCTCCAACAGTGTTTGTGTTGGACCTGTCACAAAATCAATTTCGTGCATCCATTCCAGTTGAAATTGGCAAGAATAATCTTAACTATATGTCTCTCTCTACTAATAATCTCAATGGTAGCATTCCACCTTCTCTCTGTCAATACAATATGCAAATTCTCAACTTATCAAACAATAGTCTTGGAGGTAAGATTCCGCAAGTTTTGGACTCTTCTCTACTCTTAAAGTTTTGGATTTGGAAAATAATTATTTAGAAATTCAAATTCCAGTTGAGTTTGGGAACATGAATTCGCTTAAAACATTTAAAGTCAGTCGAAATCGTCTGAATGGGTCTCTCCCAACCCTTGTAAATAGCACAGGTCTGCAGATATTGGATGTGGGCCATAACAACATGACAGGGAACATTTCAAACTAGATTATGGAGCTTCCCCATCTTAAGATTTTGGTCTTAAGATAAAATAGATTTGAAGGTACAATTCCTACTCAAGTAACCAAATTGCCATTTCTTCAAATATTAAATCTTTCGATGAACAATATATCAGGAGTAATTCCAAGCAGCATTTCAGAATTGTAGGCTATGGCAAATGTCTCGATGGATGCAGAAGCCTTTGAATTTGGAATGATAACAGTTTCAACCTATGTAGAGAAAATTATCATCACGATTAAAGGGCAGGAATTGGAGTATGTGAGATCTTTGAGTTTAGTAAAATGTCTTGATCTATCAAACAATAAGATACATGGTCCCATTCCTGAAACCATGGGATTTCTCATGGGTTTGATCATTCTCAACATTTCAAGAAACCAGATTACTAGATTTATCCCAGAATCCATAGGAAAGATGGTGGCCTTGGAGTCACTTGACCTTTCACGAAACTGACTGTATGGAAATATTTCTATAGGGTTGTTGAACCTCACATTCCTGAGTTTTCTAGATCTGTCCTACAATAATTGTAGCGGAATTATTCCACAAGGGAACTAATTCTCAACATTTGAGGCCTCTTCCTTTTCAAATAATTCAGTTCCATGTGGTTACCCACTCAATATGACCTGTTGCGAGCTTCAGCTCAATAAAACCTGTTCAGCAAACCCTCCTGCAAAAGAAAATGAAGAGGAAGAGGAGGATACATGGTGGGCGGTGGGTGTGGGACTGAGCTATGGAGTTGGGTTTTCTCTTGTGATCGGAGTGCTATGTTTTACCACATGATGGAGTAGAAAGTGCTTCGAATTGATGGACGGCATTATCATTTATCTCTTCCAACAAATCTGAAAATAATTCTTGTGACCTACACGCATGCTAGAAGTGATTAAAACCTGTGTTGAATTTTCAAAACATTTTCTGCCCACCAAATAAAGTTGACCCATGTAAGGACGCGAGTAGAATTTATTTCTGGTTTAGTCCATGTTGTTTATATACTATGTCGAGGCCGTTTCAAATATTTTGATCGATAAAATCCTATTTGAACATATCTTGTTTCCAATGTACAATTAATTAAGGTTTGTTGGTTGCATTTTGTAGTTATTAATGTAATAATTTTATTTTTTGAAGTTTGGATTTAATTCATTCTCCTTTAGCTTGGATGTTGATGGGTATCTATTTCGCTAAAGTTGTCTAGAGAATGATCGACCTCATCCTTTTTTTTATACTTGGATGGATAGGCAACACTTTTTTACACCATTATCCACCTTTGTTGGAACACAACACATTCGATACTAATATAATAATTTTTATTCTATTATATTTTAGAAAATTACAGATTTTTAATAAATTAATTCAAATTTATAATGTAGTTGTTAAAATATGTTATGAATTTTATTTTAATTTTCTATGAAATGATTGGTTGTTAAATTACATGTTTTCAAATTATTTGTATATTTGTTAATTTTAGATTTAAATAATCATTTATTGACATAATTTCTTGACTTATGGTAGTTTGTATTCATTTCCTTACATAATCGAGCTATCGCCTCAATCATTCTCCCTTATTCCATATATGTTCATTCATCCACGTCAAGACCACGATCTCCATATTCTTGGAATGCCATGAATGTGGAGTGAGCAACATTCTGAGCATGTAAAGGAGTAAGTGTTCATTAGGAAATGATTACATGACAAAAAAATATACTAAATTGTTTTGGTTTTCTAGGTTAAGAATTATTGTGTATATACTTGGTGTATTTTTTTTTACTATATCAAACATGTAAAGATATAAAATAAATCTAATAATATACAACATGTATCCCCAAAACAATTAGTACTTTATGTAGGTCTAGATGATAACATCCCAATTAGGGTCAAGTGGAAGAATATTGATTTCCTAATGATCAAAGAAAAGTTTCAAAAAGAAGAGGTTTTAAAAGGAGAAATATGTGAATCTATACAATAAAGATTTTAATTTACCAATTTTCTCCAAAATAGATCAAAACATCAAATGCAATGTCAAACCAATCATTTATCTACACCATGTTATTGTTGTATTCAATCTATATGCTAATAAATACTCCCACAGAGAAAAATAAAATTATGACTTTCCTTATTGAGTCTGCGTTCACCCTACCCGCTATTCTATTTTGTTTCATACATGTCTATCGGGTCATTGAGTGTTATTAGTAAATTATTATTTATTTATTTTTCTATGTAAGAAATTGAATTCCTAACATTGGTATAATTTTAGTGATGGTTTTTTTAGGTTGATTATAGAAAAGGAGAGTTAAGATAACCATGTTTGCTAATGTAGAATACTAACCCACAACTTGATATGCTTGATTATGACCTATTGATACGGAGGACAGACTGAGAGGAAGATGTTCCCTAAATCTCCCGGGATCGAAAAGTGTGGAAGATGACTCGAGAGCTTTTCATTGACTATTTGAACGTGGAAAATAGAGTCCATACGCGCAAATGGTGACTAGGTCAAAGTTGGTACAAGTTCAATGGTCAACATTGGTCGAGTGAGAAAATAGATGATTTTGAAATCATATAGCATTAGTACCAATTTTTAGAGTCCACAAGACCTTTCCGACGCATTTTGAAGCAGATCAAATCCGAGTTTGTGTGTGAAAGATATGACTGGTCAAAGTTTGGGTCAAAGTATGGTCAACATTTGGTCAACGTTGGTCAATGGTAAAATTGCTGGTATTGTAATCATTTAGAGTTATAACCATTGCGTAGATATTTTTGAGACCTTTCCGACACATTTTTAACAGATCAAATCCGAGTCCGTATGCGAAAGATATGAGCAGTCAAAGTTCTAGTCAAACCCGACAAAAGAGATGATGTGGCATTAATATGGAGTGACATGTGACACTTTTATTTATGGACACGTGGATCTCTTGTTTTTGGACACTTGGCAGATTTGATTGTGGCATGGGTTTTATTAAAGGTATTAATGTTTTACCCACTTAAAAAGATTTTAGAATCTTATAAAAATATATATATCATATATATATATTAGAAAGTCCACGTGAAAACAAATTTTGGTGGATAAAGCCTATTAAAAAGGATTGCATATAATGTGAGATTTTCCACACATAAAGTTGTTCCATCCACATGAAGAGTGGATATTATTATGGAGTTGATTTTTTCAAATATGGCTTAAGCTTATTTAAAAGCTTAAAAAGAGAATTAATCCCTATTAACCCGCTCAAAGCCTATTAAGACTTTGATATTGTTTGAAACGGTTTAAATATTTGGTTGTCAAATTATTATTATGCTTTGGGGAATTCAGTTAAGATGAATCCGTTGAGTATTATTATGGGAGCTTTAAAATAAGCTACGGATATTATCAAATATCCTTATATTTTGGGCTCCTAATCAATATAAATAGGGGACCGAGTATATTATTTGAAGAGGGGAAAAATTATATAAGCTTCCAAACTATTTTAATAGGCCTTATCATTTTTAAAGGTAATTTTTTTGTAAAGTAAGTCCTATTTAATATTTTATAGGAAAATATTGGGAAGCTAAGTCCTATTATTTTAATAGGAAAATTGTAAAAAATTGGGAGTTATTGGAAACTCACCAATTGGCCCATAGTGCCACACTTTTATTTGTGAAGCCTGGAATTGTTGACCGGAGAGCCATAGGGCGTCTTGCGAACGTCTGGAAGGTCGATCAAGTTCTGTAGGATTATTGGGCACCAGGAAGGTGGAGGATGGACCGATTGATCATCGGTGTTCTTGAAAGGCTGGAGCACTTTATAGGCAAGTAAAGTTCCATTAGGTTTTATTGTAAGATATAATATTGTACTTACAAATTTTGACTAGTGGAATGGTTCGATAAGAACCCGGAGACGTAGGTTATTGCTGAACTCTATAATCAATCCGTGTGCAATGTCATTTATATTCTTGCATTATTTTGGATTGTTTTACTTAAAATGGAGTAATTTTTATCGGTAATTTTTAATAAGCCTATAGGGGTCCGAGATCAAGGTAAAACATTTCAGTCTATTTTCAGATCATGTTGGTATCAGAGTTGGTTTAGCTCCATATTTGCTTTCAGTAAATCTAATTAATGAGTGATTACTTCAAGTTGGTGCAATTAGTTTAGTTTGTGTGAACAGGTATAAGTACACTATGGGCAAGATGTCTAAACAAGCAAAGCACAATGAGATTGAAGCTTATAATCATCAAATCAAGGAAGATAACTCTCTCTTATGATCAATGTATTACTCCTTGGAAGAGGAGAATGCTTGCTTAAAATCAGAATTGCAAACCAAGGATGAGCTCTTGGCAAGGTTGCAATGTGGTGACTAGAATAAGGAAATAAATTCAACTTGGATGCAAAGACCATGGACAATGAGTGCTTTTGTAAGTTGTTCACCACTTGAATATTCTTCCTCCTATTTGGTTTCAGATTCGTGTAATGAAGTCTTTGGTTTATTTGAAAAGCACACTAGAGGCATTGGATCCAAATTGTTATCTAAAATGGGATTTGATGGAAGAGGCCTTGGGAAAAATTGGCCAAGGCATATATAACCCAATACATGTCAAGTGTCGTCCTCATTTTGCAGGTTTGGGTTATCTTAGTGCAGAATGGAAATTGGAGATTGTTGTAAGAACATTGACATGAGACAAGCTTCCAAAAGCAAAGTGAATACCCCACTAGTAATGCGAGAAGATCTTGAGTAGGAAACTTGTGCTTTGTCGTCACAGGAAGGATGTGGTAAGAGAAATCAACGAAGAGATAATGATATTCCACCTCTAGTTTCTTACCATAATCATAAGCATAGTGAAACTTCTAATCCACTTTTTCAGCTTAAGAAGTATGGTTATGATTTTCAGAAAATGTGGAATGCCTTTCCATGTACTTTTTGTGGATTGCATAATCATTTGTGGCTAGATGTTGGAAAAGAAGGACATTGATGAATAATTTGATGTCATTCGTCAAGAATAAGGCAAAACAGAAAGACCAATCTCTTCATGGAGAGTCGAGAAATGACAAAAAAGAGTTCCTCATCCCAAAAGAAGGAGATTAAGAGGAATTTTTGTGCTCATTGCGGAGGAATGAGCACCAAGTGGACAATTGCTAGAAAATGCATCCATCTCAACATCAGAGTAATGGAAAACTAAAGATGGAATGGAGGCCTATTACAAAGGCAAAAGAGGTTCCTAATCCACCACCAGTTCTAATTCAACCCAGGACTAGGTAATACCTCAAAGTGAAAGTCCTTTAAAATGGGTAAGTCAAAATAATTTCAATTATATATTGCTTAATTTAGGTTGATGAATAGTATGCAGTATTTGTTTGGAGATCATATTTTTGAGAAAATGTTGAGAGAAAGGTTTACCATACTCAGTGGATTTTCTTACTTAGAAAATTTGATTAATACTCCAAACATATCTCCTAATCAGCTTGTGAGTACCTATTACAGCTTGGATACAGGATTTAACTCATATTAAGCTTGGAGATCTATCAGTCACATGTGCAAGATAGTTGAGCTCACTGGTGTCGGCTCGAACTTCATTATGTGTAGAGGCATTGTGACCATGCAACAGAATGGTAGCTAAACACCGTTGGCATCTGACAACAGGTCGGAACTTCATTCTATGTAGAGGCATTGTGACTATGCAGCAGAGGTGCACTGATAGCCATCATCAACGGGGAGGATTTGTACCATGTAGAGGCGTGATCGTGCGATGGGGTTGGAGTTGCCATTTTTAGCTCATGAGAAATCAGCTCGGATACTCATTCGTGTAGAGGTGTAATGTCCCCAACCACCTAACCTGCCGACTGTACTGGTTGTCACGTTTTCTACTTTGGCGTGAGACAATGGGAGTCGGTGGAGTGTTGGGCGCATCTTCCTTTTATTAAATTTTTGATTTGCAAATCTTCTGTTGACTTCCGTGGCCTGTGTGCCTTCCTCTGTCTTGGAGAATGCGTGTTCTTTCTTGTCTCTTGCCTTGTTGCATTTTCTTCCCCCTTCCTATGCAACGTGAGTCCAAATCTTTCCTTCCTCGCATGCATGTTTCTTCTGCTCTGTCGTGGATGAGGGCCTGTTAGCAGTAAAGTATGGACGTGGGTTTTGTTTGTCGTTTCCTGAGGCGTTTCAGGTGAAAAAGGTGCACTGTTCCTTTTGCTGGCCGCGTGGGTTTGGTATGGCGGTTTTAGATGAAGCTACAGTCGCAGGCGCATTACCTCCACTTTCTTTGGGTGCCACGAGGTGTGTTCGAGTCGGGAATCCACAGCAAATGACCTGCACAGTAAGTAGCCAGGCGGCAGGTGTGTTACAATGTAGTGGAAGCCGTTGTGGGCGCTTCCAGCAAGCAGGTCGTCCATCTACGTTGTTATCTGTTCAGTACCAGATGCATCCTCAGATTTGGGATTCTCCTTCAAGGTGGATCTGTTCTTTATCAGAATATTCACGAAGCACAAATCGCCTTGCCGTTTCACTTTTTCCACTCTGCCCGTAGATGAGTATCTGCCTCCTTGTGTCCGATTCTGGTGACTTCGGTCACACTTTGGCTCGTTTCTGTTGGCCTATCAAGCTTGGCTATATTTAGGCCGTTTTGAGCGCTTCCAACAGGCAAGTTGTCCAGCTATGTTGTTATCTGTTCTAATTCGACTGCATCCTCAAATTTGGGATTCTCCTTCAAGATATTTTCATCAAAATCGATTAAGTGATGGTGAGAGTGTTACGGGAGACCCGATGAAATTTATTGTAGAGATTCTCTACTGAGACCTTGCTTGTTCTACGATGTAACTCATGGAAGAGGGTCTCATAGAGGTGGATCCTCAAAATCGTCTTTGTCTGAGGCTTGATATTTTGTAAAAACCGTTTTCATGAGGCTCTTGCAGAGTTGTTTAGGAAGTGAGCAGATTTTCGTGGGAAGGAACAAATCGGGCCAAGGGCTTTCTTTATCACTATCATCTCATCATCCTTCGCTTCAACAATTTGAAGCAATGGTAAGCCATCGTGTAAATGTCTTATAGGTTGTTCATTGCTGCAATGCGAAGCCAAGGCTAAATCGGAAGAGCTTTTCAATGCAGGACAAGGCACAAATGGCGGTCTGGTCGAGCATGAGCTATGTTTCTTCTTATTCAAGAGAGGAGAATATTCCTGGGAAAGGATATGTGGGGGGAGGTTCAACAATGGAACTGCATATGAATGTGGGTCCTTCAGGTCCATTTGCAGGATATGCCATGGTTTGAAAAACTCAAAGTACCTGAAACCTGCTCAAGAGTTATTGGATGAGTTTTGCTATGTGGGAAGAGGGATTCAAACCAGCAAAGCATGCTCAAACAGAAAGTTCTTCTAGATCAGGCGATTGGGTCGATAGAAGTTTAGTATCTGGTGCCAGTGCAGGTGAGAATAATATTGGCATTAAAAGTGAATTTGGTGGGAAAATTGTTAGCTCCACTTAGAGCAGCCACATCATCATCGACTTACGCTTCTGGAGAAACACCCAATGAAAGTGCAATGGAGTAGGCAGCCTATTCAGGTGATAGATTCGAAATACAGAGGAGGAAAACTAAGCTTTCAACCATGCTTGAAGAGGTCCACCGGAGATACAGACAGTATTGTGAGTAGATGCATATGGTGAAAACCTCATTTGAATCTATACTATGGGCAAGAGATGAGAGATGCACATTTTGGACTATACAATTGATTTTATGAAGACAAGAGCATGGCCGTTAACTGAGTTTGGACCTTCAGCAGCGAGCTAAGGAAGAGAAGTTGCACTGGTTGGGTTGCTGTTGCAGGCCCCATCCATCTTGTTATCGACTGCGGGAGCTTAATCAGGCACGATATTCTCTATACCATTGATTCTTATGTTGTTATTTAACTGAATCATTAAATAACTCTACTCTTCATATAAATGTCTCGTGTGATGGTATGCTGTTTGGTTTCCACTTCCCTTGCTCGTTTGTATTTTTTTTTGGCGTTAGAAATGATTGCGCTGGTTGAAGCCTTTATATTGTTTTCTGGGTTTTAATAAATGTTAGTTGGGTGAACTTTGTTCTTAAGACTAATAAAACAAAAGAGGTGGGGTTCCTGTAATGAAAATTCCCGAGTTCTTTGTGTTGGTCTCACGATTTGAATGTTTTATCAAACATTTTCATTGGACTCAACTTTATAGTTCCTGTTTTGTTCTTATTCTTGTTTCGGTTCGAGATCTGTAGTTCTGGTTTATGTTGGGTATTTGCGAATTGGTGATTGAGTACTGCGAGTGCATTGTGTATAGGTGAATGATGCTATTCCTGTCTCTATCCTTTTCTTTCAGTTGTTTTAGGTTCTAGTAACCCTTCCCGGTTGGCTTGGTGTGTGCTTAGCTTGACCGATTTTGAATTGAGCCAAGTTGATATTACTTTCAACTAGGTTAGTTGCTTTTGTTATTTGTTTTGAAACGCTCGAAGAAATACTTTTATTTTTCGAGTGTCATGGTTGATCGTCATAAATTGATATCAATTCATGTTCACCGTTTGGAGATTGTTGTCTTTGGAATCACCTTCTCTCCCTTGGTGGTATTGTATGTTTTGAGGAATGTAGCTGATCCTATGGAATGTCTTCTTTTGATGATACTCACATTTCTTTTGGATAGCTTAAAATGTCAGAGGAAATACTCTTTTCTTACCTTGATTTTTTTCACACATGTTGGAGGATACGAGATCTACTTGATCATTAGTGAGGAAGTTTTCAAATCTTAAAATTGGGATGTTGGTTTTATGCATAAGAAATTACTCTACGTTTTGCTCATAAAGATGCTTAAATTTCATTCTCTGTGACTTAGAGGTTGGTGTGTTTGGAAACTCATTGGTTGACTGGTTTTTGTGATGATCATTGTGATACGACCTCCTTGTTGTCATTGTAGTAGAATGGGTATGTATTGACTAGAAGGTGTAAGTCAACTTGTTGTTGACGACGAGATCCTTTGGAAGCTATGTATCCTGTTTTGTGTTCTTGTGAATGATTGAGTAACCCCTTTGTAAGATTTATGATGGTTATGTTTGGTCTTGCCAAGTTTGTCCTTTTTCTTAAGACATTCTCTTGATTAGAAGAAAGTTTAATAGAAGGATTGTTAGGATAGGATGTGACCCAGACGAGGTCATTTTTGTGTTTCATCCCTTTTCCTTCCAATTTATAAATTCGTCTTGACATAAAATTAACTGTTATAGGCACATCATCTTAATATTAATAAGTCATGTTGGTTTAGACATTTTCATGTCGATTGATTGTTTGGGATCTTCCTGTGGCATAGTGAATCCTTGGCTTGGTGAACTAACTTAAACAAATAGGGACAAATCACGTTTGAAATTAATTCTCTTCTTGTAATTGTTTTTGTGTTTGAAATGTTATCTTCTTAAAATGACGGTCATTATTGTGATATGAGTGAAATTCACTATGATGTTTATTAACTTCTCCTATGAGAAAATGATAATTAAATAGAGTTAGTGTCATCCCCTTTTATTAAGACATTTTATGCTATTGGACAACTCTTTAATTGCTCTTGTTTAGACTCTTAGATTTTTTTTTTTATAATCAACGGTGTTTTCTTCTTCCTTGAAACAGTTAGATAACAACATATCATCTTAATGTTATAGCTTTTATCGTGCTCAGTTCTTGCGAACTGACATGTGCTAACAAATGTGCAGGAGGATTTCCTGAGTAGAAAAGAAAAAAATAAGGAGAGAGAAAAAGAAACACGTGTAGAGAGTGGTTTCCAGCCTTCTTAGGAACTGCTGTTGTACGAATGTTTTCCTTTGCTTTAAAACATTGGTATGGAAATTGTGAAGACTATATTGAAGGCATTGTGTTATAAATTTGTATTGTTCTCATGTAGGTTGTTATCGTTTGAAAGTCAATTTGAGAAATATTATTGTCAATAAGATTAAATGAACTTGTTTTGACATGCGTATCCTTCGTTGAATATTCACTTTTTAGAATATGATTTATCCTTGAATTGTCACACCTAATTATAATTATCTAAACTTGAATCAACTTACATCACTTTGGTTACCTTTGGTCATGTGTCATTTGGTAGAGGACTATGTTTTGAACCTAGCAAAAAGAAAACAAGAGAAAACAAATATACCTTGTGATCCCACGTAAACTAATCAACAATCTCTTATTGTGGTGAGCCCTTAGAATGGTCTTAAGGTGAAATCAATGATTAAATCTTGGAAGATAATAAAATTATAATAAATAGAAGGAACTTGATTAAGAAACTCTTCGATCTATCTTACCCGTTGAAAATGTAAACAGTATACTTATGTCTATCTCTTCAAGTGAAGCCCAAGTGAAATCTTTAATATTTCTGGTTAGACTCTTGACCCCAATGAAACCTCATTAACAACTAATAAAATCTTAATGATGAATCCAAGATTTAGGCAGTCATGTATTGGAATAAAATAAAATAAAATAAAATTGACCGCTTGAAAAGATAAAACATATATGTTCAAAAGCACAACGTCGAAAACAAATTGATGAAGTTAAGAGCCTTGAGAAATTAACTGCCTCCTCACAAATGAATAAGTTAATCAAGTAAATGAAGTAACCTCTTACCATACAATAATTGGTTCACACTGTATATTAACATTAACAAGGTAGGAGAAAACTCTTCAAAGGAGACATGAACTTCAGATTCTCCTATCATGGTTTCTCCGGGAAAAGTAAAGAATGTAAAAGCACTTACAGCTAAAACATGATTCTAAAGAAACCTTCTGTGGGAAAACCTTGTTGTAAAATTGCATACTCTAGATGTACCATTGTGTCCTAAGTGTGTGCCTCATGTTAGTTGTAACCAGTGTGAGTCCGTGTTGTGGAAAGCATGTCTTTAGTTGATTGTATTCCCTAGAGAACTCATGTAGCGTCGTATTATCTTCAAGCGCAGTTCAAAAAAATTTTATCTGTCTTTTACTATGTTGTTTGTGCGTGAATTTTTTTTGGGTGTTACATTTGGTATCGGAGAGCGAGGTTCATGCTCTCGAACCTATGGGCGAATTGGTGTTATATGATGATGTTACATGGTGGTGGTGGTGTTACATGATGATATTGCATGATGATGATGATGTTGCATGATGGTGGTAGATATTGGAAGAGTAATGTGCTTTAAACGTGATGTGATTATTGTCGTAATTGTGATATTGTGAACGCACGTGATGTGTATGTCACTTAGTGCATGTTTGTTATCATGTTGATATGTTGGGGATGGGAGTATTCTCTCTCCTTCTTGTGGATTCTATGAAGAGTTCACGTGTGAATTACTGTTTGTGGCGTGTGAAAAGAATTATAAAGTGGATGACATAGTGTTAGAGCATTGTGGCATATTGTGATATGTGGGTGTATCAATGTGTTGTATGACTAGATTGATGTTAAAAGAAATGAGTTGTATCATGATGTTTTTACCATGTTTTGAAGAAATGTGTGTACCACCTTGTTATGTAGCAATGGATGTTATGTTGTGATGTACTATGTTCATCGTATGCATGATGTGTGTAATATGTAATGCTTCATGTTGTGATTTAGGGTCATACGGTGAGTGTATGAACCCTATCGTATAGTGATTTCACCTTGGGTGCAGAATGTTGTAAAGTGATGTGTTACACTCAGTGAATGTATGATCGTGATCTACCCTGTATATGTACCATATGTAAGACGTTATGGTAGTTATGTGTGTGCCACCGTTATGTTATTAATGTTGTTGTATGTTATGTTGGGAACCTTACGCTAACCGATCTTGAGGGAAATCGGTAGAAGTGTATGTTGAGAGTGAGGAATGGTGTACCATGGGTCAATAACTCGAGCCAAAACTCGGTTTAGTAGATAACATGTGATTCTTTCTGTCTCCTATGTGGTTGTATGTATGCAACCTAAGTGCAACTATGACTATGTTTAGCCTTGTCGAAGTGGTGGCAGGATGATTCAGATGGAGGTGATGATAGTTGTATTATTGATATGTATTTTACGAGCTGAGGCTCGATGTTCGAGTGCTAGCAACTCGTTGAGTACCCCTTGGTGGCCAGATAAGGCCACACAGTTATCGTAATGTGACATTATTATAAGTTGATTTTATTCGTAAATTGAGCTTTTTACTTTATTTTGTAAGGACCAGCAGCTTTTCTTGATTGCCATGCTTTACAATTTTGGGCATTTCCTTGGTTTGTGGCACTAACATGGGGATTTTGATACTAACTATGGCTATTTGGCCATTTATTTTGCTTGAATTTGGGTTTTCTTTTAAATTTGGAATTTTTACCACCTTGCCCAAGGCTTGTACTTTGCCACTTGGCACTTTGATTGGATTGTTGTGTTGGTTCTATTGTCGTGATGTGTGGAATAGGGTCATGGGATGCACCATGGAATGGTTGGACCTATGGACCCGCTTCATTGTGTAGGGGTACACCCCAAGGAGTCTGAGATAACTAGTGGGTTGTTGAACCACGCGTTATTATGTCACTTGGGTTAGGAGTGTTCAAATTCTATGTGTCTTGGACCATAGGTTCAACCGGCCTCCTTGAGGGAGGCATAAGAGTTTGAGGGAGGCATAAGCGACTTGAGGGAGGCATAAGAGTTTGAGGGAGGTATAAGAGTTTGAGGGAGGCATAAGAGACTTGAGGGAGGCATAAGAGTTTGAGGGAGGCTTATGATATTTGTCTCGTATGATTGATGTTTGGGATATATGTTGAGTTATTGTGCTGTTTGGTAGTGGTCTTTTGATGTATGTGTTACTCATGTCAGATGGATATGTGTTGTGATGTTGTGGTTATGTCATTGATTCCCTTGTGGACACTATGTACCTGTAGCATGGTTTGGTGTTATGTGAGTCTTTCATTGATGCAAATTGAGGGAATGTCTGGTGGATTGTAGTACTCTTTTGTTTGAGTATTTTTGTGTGTCAGTCATTGATGTGTGATGAGTACTACGTTATGTGGACTGTGCCTATTCTATTCCGTATTTGAGTAACCTTTTTGTGGTGTAATACAATCATGAAGTATATACTTGCGTGCTTGTGAATCTGTAGGGTCTTGTGAACCCGATAGGGTGTTGTGTTAGCAGTTCATGTTGGGCACCCACAATAAGGAATAAATCAAAACTCTTCAATGATGATAATTTTTTTAAAAAGAAACTAAAACTAGAAATAATGATAATGGAAAGAGACTAATGAAATGATGAACAAGAAAGAACTGCCAATCTTCACAGAACATTGAAAGTTAAAATTTCTACCAAATGTTCCTAAGGCTACCCTGTGGCCGTGCTTTAATCAACTAAAATTTTAAACCATAGGGTGTGTTTTTCTTCTTTATCTATCCCTTGTTGCGTACCATTTCCTTTCCTCTATGTAAGGTCGCATCGAGGACGATGCTTTCTTAAGGGGAGGAGAATGTAATGTCCCCAACCACCCAACCTGCCGACTGTACTGGCTGTCACGTTTTTCTACTTTGGCGTGAGACAGTGGGAGTCGGTGGAGTGTTGGGCGCATCTTCCTTTTATTAAATTTTTGATTTGCAAATCTTCTGTTGACTTCCGTGGCCTGTGTGCCTTCCTCTGTCTTGGAGAATGCGTGTTCTTTCCTGTCTCTTGCCTTGTTGCATTTTCTTCCCCCTTCCTGTGCAACGTGAGTCCAAATCTTTCCTTCCTCGCGTGCATGTTTCTTCTGCTCTGCCGTGGATGAGGGCTTGTTAGCAGTAAAGTATGGACGTGGGTTTTGTTTGTCGTTTCCTGAGGCGTTTCAGGTGAAAAAGGTGCACTGTTCCTTTTGTTGGCCGCGTGGGATTGGTATGGCGGTTTTAGATGAAGCTACGATCGCGGCGCGTTACCTCCACTTTATTTGCATGCCACGAGGTTTGTTCGAGTCGGGAATTCACAACAAATGACCTCTGCAAGTAAGTAGCGGGGGCGGTGTGTGTTCAATGTAGTGGAAGCCGTTGTGGGTGCTTCCAGCAAGCAGGTCGTCCATCTACGTTGTTATCATTCATGCACTGGATGCATCCTCAGATTTGGGATTCTCCTTCGAGGCGGATCTGTTCTTTATCAGAATATTCACGAAGCACAAATCGTCTTGCCGTTTCACTTTTTCCACTCTGCCCGTAGATGAGTATCTGCCTCCTTGTGTCTGATTCTGGTGACTTCGGTCACACTTTGGCTCGTTCTGTTGGCCTATCAAGCTGGATGTATTGAGCTATTTTGAGCGCTTCAAAAGGCGGGTTGTCCGGCTATGTTGTTATCCGTTCTAATTGATTCGCATCCTCAAATTCGGGATTCTCCTTCAAGATATTTTCATCAAAATCGATTAAGTGACAGTGAGAGTGTTACCAGGAGACCCGATGAAATTTATTACAGAGATTCTCTACTGAGACCTTGCTTGTTCTACGATGTAACTCATGGAAGAGGGTCTCATAGAGGTGGATCCTCAAAATCGTGCTGCACAAGCTTCGATATTTTGTAAAAACCGTTTTCATGAGGCTCTTGCAGAGGAGTTTAGGGCTGAGCAGATTTCCATGGGAAGGGACAGATCAGGCCAAGGGCTTTCTTTATCACTATCATCTCATCATCCTTCGCTTCAACAATTTGAAGCAATGGCAAGCCACCGTGCAAATGTCTTACAGGTTGCTGCTGCAACAGAAGCCAAGGCTAAATCAGAAGAGCTTTTCAACAGACAAGGCACAAATGGCGGTCCTGGTCCAGGCACAGGCTATGTTTCTTCTTATTCAAGAGAGGAGAATATTCCTGGGAAAGGATATGTGGGGGGAGGTTCAACAATGGAACTGCATATGAATGTGGGTCCTTCAGGTCCATTTGCAGGATATGCCACGGTTTGAAAAACTCAAAGTACCTGAAACCTGCTCAAGAGTTATTGGATGAGTTTTGCTATGTGGGAAGAGGGATTCAAACCAGCAAAGCATGCTCAAATAGAAAGTTCTTCTAGATCGGATGATTGGGTCGATAGAAGTTTAGTATCTGGTGCCAATGCAGGTGAGAATAATATTGGCATTAAAAGTGAATTTGGTGGGAAAATTGTTAGCTCCACTGCAGCAGCCACATCATCATCGACTTACGCTTCTGGAGAAACACCCAATGAAAGTGCAATGGAGCAGGCAGCCTATTCAGGCGATAGATTCGAAATACAGAGGAGGAAAACTAAGCTTTCAACCATGCTTGAAGAGGTCCACCGGAGATACAGACAGTATTGTGAGCAGATGCATATGGTGAAAACCTCATTTGAATCTATAGCAGGTATGGGGGCAGCTTCTCCATACACTAAACTGGCTTTGAAGACCATGGCCGAGAGGAATATGCGACCCGACCGAACTATGGGCAGAGATGCACATTTCGGACTATACAATTGATTTTATGAAGACAAGAGCATGGCCGTTAATGAATTTGGACCTTCAGCAGCTAAGGAAGTGAAGTTGTCGTTGGTTGGGTTCTTTGTTGCAGGACCGTCCATCTTGTTATCGATCGGGAGCTTAATTAGGCACGATATTCTCTATACCATTGATTCTTATCTTTGTTATTTAACCGAATCATTAAATAACTCTACTCTTCATATAAATGTTTCGTGTGATGGTATGTTGTTTGGTTTCCACTTCCCTGGTCGTTTGTATTTTTTTTTGGTGTTAGAAATGATTACTTGGTTGAAGCCTTTATATTGTTTTCTAGGTTTTAATAAATGTTAGTTGGGTGAACTTTGTTCTTAAGACTAATAAAACAAAAGAGGTGGGGTTCCTGTAATGAAAATTCCCGAGTTCTTTGTGTTGGTCTCACGATTTGAATGTTTTATCAAACATTGTCATTGGACTCAACTTTATAGTTCCTGTTTTGTTCTTATTCTTGTTTCGGTTCGAGATCTGTAGTTCTGGTTTATGTTGGGTATTTGCGAATTGGTGATTGAGTCTTTGCGAGTGCATTGTGTATAGGTGAATGATGCTATTCCTGTCTCTATCCTTTTCTTTCGGTTGTTTTAGGTTCTAGTAACCCTTCCCGGTTGGCTTGGTGTGTGCTTAGCTTGACCGATTTTTGAATTGAGCCAAGTTGATATTACTTTCAACTAGGTTAGTTGCTTTTGTTATTTGTTTTGAAACGCTCAAAGAAATACTTTTATTTTTCGAGTGTCATGGTTGATCGTCATAAATTGATATCAATTCATGTTCACCGTTTGGAGATTGTTGTCTTTGGAATCACCTTCTCTCCCTTGGTGACTGTTGTATGTTTTGAGGAATGTAGCTGATCCTATGGAATGTCTTCTTTTGACGATACTCACATTCTCTTTGGATAGCTTAAAATGTCAGAGGAAATACTCTTTTCTTACCTTGATTTTGTTTCACACATGTTAGAGGATACGAGATCTACTTGATCATTAGTGAGGAAGTTTTCAAATCTTAAAATTGGGATGTTGGTTTTATGCATAAGAAATTACTCTACGTTTTGCTCCGCAAAGATGCTTAAATTTCATTCTCCTGTGACTTAGAGGTTGGTGTGTTTGGAAACTCATTGGTTGACTGGTTTTTGTGATGATCATTGTGATACGACCTCCTTGCTGTCATTGTAGTAGAATGGGTATGTATTGACCAGAAAGGTTTAAGTCAACTTGTTGTTGACGACAGATCCTTTGGAAGCTATGTATCCTGTGTTGTGTTCTTGTGAATGATTGAGTAACCCTCCTGTAAGATTTATGATGGTTATGTTTGGTCTTGCCAAGTTTGTCCTTTTCTTAAGACATTCTCTTGATTAGAAGAAAGTTTAATAGAAGGATTGTTAGCATAGGATGTGACCCAGACGAGGTCATTTGTGCGTTTCATCCCTTTTCCTTCCAATTTGTTTATTCAGTCTTGACATAAAATTAATGTTATAGGCACATCATCTTAATATTAATAAGTCATGTTGGTTTAGACATTTTCATGTCGATTGATTGTTTGGGATCTTCTGTGGCATAGTGAATCCTTGGCTTGGTGAACTAACTTAAACAAATAGGGACGAGATCACGTTTGAAATTAATTCTCTTGTTGTAATTGTTTTTGTTTGAAATGTTATCTTGTTAAAACGACGGTCATTATTGTGATATGAGTGAAATTCACTATGATCTTTATTAACTTCTCCTATGAGAAAATGATAATTAAATATATTTAGTGTTGTCCCCTTTTATTCGGACATTTTATGCTATTGGACAACTCTTTAATTGCTCTTGTTTAGACTCTTAGATTATTTTTTTTTTATAATCAACGGTGTTTTCTTCTTCCTGAAACAGATTAGATAACAACATATCATCTTAATGTTATAGCTTTTATCATGCTCAGTTCTTGTGAACCGACATGTGCTAACAAATTTGCAGGAGGATTTCCTGAGTAGAAAAGAAAAAAAAAAGGAGAGAGAAAAAGAAACACATGTAGAGAGTGGTTTCCATCCTTCTTAGGAACTGTTGTTGTACGAATGTTTTCCTTTTCTTTAAAACATTGGTATGGAAATTGTGAAGACTATATTGAAGGCATTGTGTTATAATTTTGTATTGTTCTCATGTAGGTTGTTATCGTTTGAAAGTCAATTTGAGAAATATTATTGTCAATAAGATTAAATGAACTTGTTTTGACATGCGTATCCTTCGTTGAATATTCACTTTTCAGAATATGATTTATCCTTGAATTGTCACACCTAATTATAATTATCTAAACTTGAATCAACTTACATCACTTTGGTTACCTTTGGTCATGTGTCGTTTGGTAGAGGACTATGTTTGAACCTAGAAAAAGAAAACAAGAGAAAACAAATATACCTTGTGATCCCACGTAAACTAATCAACAATCTCTTATTATGGTGAGCCCTTAGAACAGTCTTAAGGTGAAATCAATGATTAAATCTTGGAAGATAATAAAATTATAATAAATAGAAGGAACTTGATTAAGAAACTCTTCGATCTATCTTACCCGTTGAAAATGTAAATAGTATACTTATGTCTATCTCTTCAAGTGAAGCCCAAGTGAAATCTTTAATATTTCTGGTTAGACTCTTGACCCCAATGAAACCTCATTAACAACTAATAAAATCTTAATGATGAATCCAAGATTTAGGCAATCATGTATTGGAATAAAATAAAATAAAATAAAATTGACCGCTTGAAAAGATAAAACATATATGTTCAAAAGCACAACGTCGAAAACAAATTGATGAAGTTAAGAGCCTTGAGAAATTAACTACCTCCTCACAAATGAATAAGTTAATCAAGTAAATGAAGTAACCTCTTACCATACAATAATTGGTTCACTGCTTGTATATTAACATTAACAAGGTAGGAGAAAACTCTTCAAAGGAGACATGAACTTGATTCTCCTATCATGGTTTCTCTGGAAAAGTAAATAATCTAAAAGCACTTACGCCTAGAACATGATTCTAAAGAAACCTTCGTGGGAAAACCTTGTTGTAAAATTGCATACTCTAGGTGTACCATTGTGTCCTAAGTGTGTGCCTCATGTTAGTTGTAACCGGTGTGAGTCCGTGTTGTGGAAAGCATGTCTTTAGTTGATTGTATTCCTTAGAGAACTCGTGTAGCGTCGTATTATCTTCAAGCAGTTCAAAAAAATATATCATGTCTTTTTGTGTTGTTTGTGCGTGAATTTTTTCGGGTCGTTACAAGAGGCATTGTGACCATGTAGCAGGATGGTAGCTAATCATCAGGACTTAGCACCACACATTATAAGTGTTGAGGTCTTGAAAGAGGGCTTTGCACCATGCAACGAGAGCATTGAGGTCTAGAAATAGACATGACATTAGATCGCATCTTCATTTTGTGTAGAGTCTTTTATGGCCCTATAGCAGGATGGTACCTGACAAGTCATTGTCCATCGCTGACATCGTATCACTTTTAGCTCTGCGTAGCATGGAGCTCCTTCGGACCAATTTGGACTCTACTGAGAATTAAGTCGAAGCAAGGATTTGTGTTATAGAGTAAAAGAGGATCATTGTTGTCAGATATCTAGAAGCTTAGCACTACACAGTGGGAGCGTTGAGGTTTCATTGGGAAACTTAGCACCATACAGTGGAGGTGTGGAGGTCTTCTTCGGATATCGAGAATGGCGCAGCAGGAGGCAGTGAGCCCAAGTGCCACAGGTCCTAGAGTATGAACCATCATTTTTTGATTGTGGAGTTGGTAGAATATTGCGTAGATCTCTTCTCAGCAACGTGATTTGGAGTTTACAAGATTTTTGGGACAAAAGTCTTTCCCATTGGGAGGTGTGATCTAGAGGACAATACGGAGGATAGATGTTCCCGAATATCCCGGGATCGACATAGTATGAAAGATGAATCTGAAATATTTTCATCGATTATTTGAGCGTTGAAAATAGAGTCCAAAATACGCAAATGGTGATTAGGTCAAAGTTGGTCAACTACTGGTCAACATTGGTCAATGGAAAAATGGATGATTTCAAATTCATATAGAATTAGTACCGTTGTATAGAGCTCGCCAAGACCTTCTGATATATTTTGAGACAGGACCAAATGAGTCCGTATGCGAAAGATATGGTGAGTCAAAGTATGGGTCAAAGTATGGTCAACCATTGGTCAATGGTAAAATTTATTGTATTGAAATCATTTGGAGTCGGTAGCATTATGTAGAGATTGCCAAGACCTTTCTAACACATTTTGAACGGACCAAATCTGAGTCCGTATGCAAAAAGATATGCGATACCCAGTTAAGCCAAACCCGACAAAAGAGATGACGTGGCATTAATATGGAGTGACATGTGCATTTTCTGTTTATTGACATGTGGATCTCTTGTTTCTGGACACTCGGCAGATTTGATTGTGGCATGTGTTTTTTTAAAGGTATTAATGTTTTACCCACTTAAAAGATTTTAGAATCTTATAAAAATATATATATATATATATATATATATATATATATATATATATATATATATATATATTAGAAAGTCCGCGAAAAAAATTTGGTGGATAAAGCCTATCAAAAAGGTTTGCATATAATGTGGGATTTGCCCCACATAAAGTTGTTCCATCCACATGAAGAGTGAATATTATTATGGGGTTGATTTTTTCAAATATGGCTTAAGCTTATTTAAAAGCTTTAAAAGAGAATTAATCACTATTAACCCACTCAAAGCCTATTAAGGCCTTGATATTGTTTGAAACGGTTTAAATATTTGGTGGCCAAATTATTATTATGCCATGGGGAATTTGGCTAAGATGAATCCGTTGAGGATTATTACGGGAGCTTTAAAAATAAGCTACGGATATTATCAAATATCCTTATATTTTGGGCTCCTAATCAATATAAATAGGGGACCCAAGTATATTATTTGAAGAGGGGAAAAAGTTATAAGCTTCCAAACTATTTTAATAGGCCTTATAATTTTTAAAGGCAATATTTTTGTAAAGTAAGTCCTATTTAATATTTAATAGGCAAATATTGGGAAGCTAAGTCCTATTATTTTAATAGGCAAATTGTAAAAAATTGGGAGTTATTGGAAACTCACCAATTGGCCCATAGCACCACACTTTTATTTGTAAAGCTTGGAATTGTTGACCGGAGAGCCATAGGGCATCTTGCGAACATCTGGAAGGCCGATCAAGTTCGTATGATTATTCGGGTACTTAGAAGGTGGAGGAAGGACCCATTGATCATGGTGTTCTCCAAAAGGTTGGAGCACTTTATAGGAAAGTAAATTTCCATTAGGTTTTATCGCAAGATATAATATTTTGCTTAAAAATTTTGACTAGTGGAATGGTTCGATAAGAACTTGATACGTAGGCTATTGTCGAACTCCGTAATCAATCCGCAAGCGATGTCATTTATATTCTTGCATTATTTTTATTGTTTCACTTAAAACAGAGTAATTTTTATCGATAATTTTTAATAAGCCTATTGGGGTCCAAGATTGATGTAAACAATTTCGGTCTATTTTCGAGATCACCTATAATGTTTTCAAAATTTTAGAAAATTAATTATGTTTTGAGATGTTAATATTCTACACATTACTTAAAAATATCGTAGTGATTTATTATATATATTTTCCCATTAGGTTATCAACTATACCATATTGTTTTATCAATTTGTATCATTGGCAATGAAAGGGATTAAAGAGAATAAAAATGATATTTTCATGCATGTATTTAGAATGAGTAGATTCGTATGGGGTTGTTCAATATTACAAAGAATAAATCGTTCCACATAAATGTTTTTTCCATTTTATAGAATCTTGTAAATGTTCAATATAGGTTTATTACACCGAAGGCGTTCCCCTATGGGAAAGGCCCTTCTGACATTTCGCAACTATGTTAAATTTGATGCTTTGATGACCATCTAGACATTTTCACATTTTGTTCGCTATTTTTAATGGTTTTGATTCTGCATGCTCGGTTTTGTTTGTGGTATGTTGAACCATATGTTTGTTGTCTTTACGTGGACTTGGCATTGTTGGTTCATGTTTTTTGTGGTTTACAACGCATTCTTCCGCCATACACAAAATTGTGGCAGACTCTCATGAGATTGCTCGCCATCCAAATTTACTCACCGCTCAATATGCATTTGTCGTTGACACCCATCTCGGGAAATCATGCCTTTCATGGCTGTCGGGTCTGTTCACGCCATTCTCAAAACATCATTTCAGAACGGATTGGAGGAGGCCGGTGATTGCAACCATCTTGAAGGAGACCCTGAAATTGCTTGTGTACTTGCACAATGAAGGCCACATTCACAGAGATGTCAAGGCAGCCAATATTCTGGTGGACACCATGGCTCCGTCAAATTGGCAGATTTTGGGGTGTCTTTGTTTATTTATCATCCGCGACAGGGAAAAGATGAGGAGACACACTTTCTCTAGTACAGTTTTCGGATGGCACCCAAAGTTCATTTTTAGCGATGATTATAGAGAAGGATACGACTGCAAGGCCGATATTTGGTCATTGGGTATAACTGCAATGGAGCTTGCTCAGGGCCACCTGCCATTTTCTTAGGTGAGGCCAATGGAAGTTATTCATTAGCTTAGCATGTATCGTTCCCAAATTATCCGATTCCAGATTTTCAAAATCGTTTCAAGACATGGTGAGCATGTGTCTTGTCCTTGACCCACACAAAAGATCCAGTGCAGAACAACTGTTGAAGCATCCCTTCTTTAAGAATCATGCCAGAAACCCAATTATCTTGTGAAACATGTATTGGATGGACTGCAGTCACTTGCAGGAAGGATCAAGAATTTCAAGGAGGAAGAATATGGTCGCTGTCAAGCCAAATCCTTGGTGTAGTACAGTCCTTGTCTATTCAGCCTCTTCATCTACCAAAGGAAGGAGAATATGAGAAGTGGGATTTTAGCTGTTATGTTTCCAGTTAAAAGCATAATTAATGGTGTATTTTCCCATTTTTGAAGGGCTGGAAGGAGTTTGTTTGTTTGCTGATTTTCATATAGAACTTGGTGCACAGATTTTGTAAATAAGTGGAGGCCATTTCCTTCCTTCAATTTTGATGTATATACATATAAAAAATATTTGCCTGTTTTGCAGTCTACATGCATCTCTATCTGTGTCTGCAAATCTTTATATTCTTTCCTTTTTTCTTCGTGTGTGTCTAAGAGGAAGATGTTGCTATACACAAAGTAAATAAAGATGATTAATAAAATATAGTAATTAAGGAAAATCAGGATGCCATAGTGCTAAGCATTCTTAGTGCATATTTTTTTCTTTGGGGGTGTATGCATATTGTTTTGTTTTGTTTTCTTTGGGGGTGCATATTTGTTGGGATTTTATTTTCTCTCTTTGAATTTTGTTGGGCTTGATAATAGTAATGTGAATTAGTCTCTTGGTCTTATTTTTTTCATAACTTTTGAATGGTGGTATCTAAAGATCACATAGGTTTGTAGTATTAGTCAATTGGTTAAAAGGTGTTACTTTTTTATTTATCAACAATTTGTTGTTGGTCAGGTTTGAATTTTAACATATATTTTATTATATTCATGATGTAGTATTTGGGTGTGTATTTATTACGCTGAAGGCGTTTCCCTATGGGAAAGGGCTTTGTGGACATTCACGTCACTATGTTAAATTTGACGGCCAAAGTGACGGGTTTGCTATTCTTAGCTTTAAGTGGAGTTAACCCCTTTTATTTTTAGCGCATGCATGATCTTATAGAAGAAGATAAGTGGAGTTAAGATTGTGTTGGACTCCATCAACACTTGTGATGATTGTTTTTAGGATTTTTTTTTCACTTTTAAAAAAGAAGAAGTTGGCTTTCATTTAACAATCTCCATCGTAGCCCACTTTGCACTACTTCCGAGCTTGTCATTTTTCTATGTATCTCTTGGATGGGCTGCAAGAGTAATATGCCCCACTATTGGAGCAGAGATCACCTTCTCTCCTGTGCTTGAGAATTTGTAATATTCATTTTATAAAAAAAGATTTTAGATCTTCTCTATTGTGCAGTAATACTATAATTTAGCTTTGAATTGTGGTTTTAATTTATGGGTTATAAATTGTGATCTGACCCACCTGGAGATGTCCTTCCCAGTGGGGGTGAGGAATGATTTATCAGTAAAAAATCACATCCCACCCAACATACTCTGAACTTTGGGGATCAATTTCCAATAGACATTTCTATAGAGTTTTCATCCAATAAGTATTTTTTGAAGTCTTATATAATGGTGGAATTTGATGATTATGACAGAACCCAGGTGGGCTAAGTTTTTAGTAGAACCCATACAATTTGTAGTATGCTATGGAGCACGAGATGTAGTGTCATGGACAAGTAATGGACATTGTAAAGAAGCCCTCAAGTTTGATGAATTTGTTGTTTTGCTACCTTTTGGCTTTTGAAGTGCCTGTGAAACTTACAAAGCAGTCTTTTCAGAGGATAGTACCCAGCGATCGACATTATTTACTGGTAGATAACACAGTGTTGAATGTCATTGGATTCCGTCCCAAACTTCTACTCTATTTCAATTCAAATTATTGAAGGGTATCTTATCTTTCCTAATGAATTTTTGTATTCTAATATTTTAATGTGAACATCGAATGGTATATGTTATTTGATTTAGAGGGATAATTATTAGTTTTGTAGTTGATGTTGATAAGGTGTGTGATTTATTTTGTAAGTGTAGGAATATAGATGAAGCATTACATTTAAAGGTTGTATCTCTACATTTCAATTTTTTTACAACCTAGTCAAAAATCGAACCCTATCCAAGCCACTTGTGTAGGATTAATGGAAGTACCCATAGACGTCCAAAAGAAAATGAAGTCGGAGTTGAGAAAAAAGTAAATAAGATGCAAAGTATTTATCTAAATTGATATATAGATTGCATCATATTCAACAGTTGATCGAAAAATCCATAGACGGATGAAGGGTTATAGCGATGATAGACATGGGTAAACGTCGTGATGTAATGCCCCAACCTACCTGTCTCGGTTAGCATTATCTCCGGACTGCGTGGAGGATGGAGACATTAAATTTCTGACGTGATGGAATCCTTGCTGGTGGCCGCACCCACCGATTTTCCTGATTTGCAAATCTTTTGTTTTCTTGTTTGACCTGCTTGCTTCCTCTCGGACCGCGTGAGATCTCCCTTGGATTGCCTGCATGTGGAGTGGTTGAGAAGGCATCGAAATCTTGTCTGTCAAGTTCCTTTTCTCACGTTTTCTCCTAGACGCCTCCTTCTTCCTGCCCTGAACCACGAATGCTTGCTTGCGCTCCATCAAATGCTGAAATGAAGCGGATGAATTGCTACAACGTGTTTCGGATAGTGATTCATTAATGGTGAAATGAAGGTCTGTCTCCCCTAATGTTGCAAAGGGTGGGTGTGGGTCTTAAAATCGTCTTTGTCATACAAGAAGCGGCATCCAGTGGAGCGTAGAACTGAATTTCTCTGGGAGGGCCGTGAGGAAGATTTGGGTATCATATCTTGTAGCTACAGGGGTCGAGAGGTAAACTTAGCTCAAGAAAACCAGGTGGCCTCAGGAGAGAGTTAAGTGCACAGTGGAACTGAGGGTGAGTCAAGGAACCGTGGTGTTGATCTGATGTTACTGGTTGCACGCGACCACGGTTGAGACCGGTTATTACTGAGAATCTTGTAAGCTGAATAGTAGAAGAACGAGGTAAATTTTTAGTCGAAAGCATCTGCCTTTTCTTTTTGGAAAGTCACTTCAGTCCAGGTGGTGAATTTAACATGGATTTTCTTCCTTATAAATTCTTTGAAAAACCTGTAAAATCTAGTGTTTTGGATGGAAACTATAGGTATTTTGTTTGGGCCTCACTGGCTGTACATTCCTCTGCAGCATGCGCTTGGTGTGGTTTCCAGTCACCGAGGAGAAAAAGGAGCAGGAAGCACCTGGCTCAAGATCTTTTTTTTTACAGAGATAATTGCTTCGATCTCTGATATTAAGTTTGGAAAGGATGGCCGATATATCCTATGTCGTGATTATATGACTCTCAAGCTCTGGGATATAAGCATGGAATCTCGCCCAGTTGCAACATTCAAAGTCCACGAACATTTACGGCCCAAGTTATGTGATTTATATGAAAATGATTCGATATTTGACAAATTTGAGTGCTGTCTATGTGGGGATGGACTTCGTGTGGCAACTGGTTCATACAACGACCTGTTTCGAGTTTTTGGGCTGTGTTCATGGTAGTGATGAGGCAACCATGTTGGAAGCTAGCAAAAGTCCTAACAGAAGATGGAATATGCAGGCCTCTTCAAAGCCTTCAAGGTCTCTTACCAGTCTCTCTCGTGTCCGTACAAGACGAGGTTGTTCAGTAAAGAAATCTTTCCACCATTGTTAAATCTTGGGCCATAAATTGTTTTGTAAACGTGCATCATAATTGTTGATAACAGTGCTTTGAAGCAAAGAATTTCTACTCTTGCACAAGACAAGTTTGTTTTAAGGATGCACACTGTGAAGCTTTGAAAAAGGAGGTGTCAAGGCTAAGACAACTATATCACGAGCAGCAGCAACTTTTGCAAAAAGAAATGCATGCATCCTCAACAGGGGCATATGACTTACAACACCGCCTGTTTGGTAAGCTAGAGCAGGGTTCATCTTCACAGGTGATGGATCAAAAACCTGAGATCTCTGAATTACATTCACATAGCAACTCCTTGGTACAACACAGTTATCTCTGCATTTGAATAAATATAGTTCAAGCGACAATTGACATAGCCTTGACTTCAGGTATGGTTGTTGAAGCAATAGATATGCAGATGATAACATTGCAGAATTGGAAGCCGTGGTACATTGGGTTATGGAGATTTTGGGGAAATTAAAGAATTCTACAGAAATAATGATAATAGTTATAGAATTTGGGAAATTTGAGAGATAATAGATTGTCCAGAGATTCTCTACTGAGACCTTGCTTGTTGTACGATGTAACTCATGGAAGAAGATCTTATAGGGGTGGATCTGTTTCATATCAGAATATTCATGAAAAACAAATTGCTTGCTATTATATGAGTTTCTTCAACGAGTCACTAAGTTGGCAGGCATAAAGGTTTCTGTTGGAATTATCACACCTTGCAAGCTACAGCTGAAATGTTGCACCGAGAGTTTGATGTTGTCCTCAAATCTGATGAAGGAAAAGGTTTAATTACCATTGCGGTAGATGCCTTTCAGAGCCAGGAGCGATGTTGAATCAGGAGGAACAGGCATGAGCTGCTTTTTCCCTTTTTTCCAACTATTTTCTTTTTAATTAAATGCATGATTATTGCTTGTTCTCCTGGTAATTGTGTGTTGTGTTGGTTTGAGATAAGCTCTGCGTGAGATTTTTATCATTTGAAATGTTGTGTGGCTTTTGCACGCCTTCCCCGCCAAGAGTGTATTTTCTTGCTTTTGCTAGATGTGTGAGGGGTCTTATTAGATACGTCTGTGTTATGCCTGTAGGAGCAGTTTTCTTCCTTCTGCGACCTGGTTTTGGACCTTCCTCAGCATGGCAATGAGGAGTTGTTTGTTTAAGTGCTGTCCTCTTTAGAAAACAAAAAAATGTGATTTTCTTTTTACCTCCGTTATGTATCCCTATGGTTATAGAGGAGAGCAGGTGATAAATGAATAAAACTATTTACCTCTGGAGAAGAAGTGTATTTATTGCCCTTTTGTTGTTATCACGGTCTAATATTAATTCGTATTGGAAATGATACTAGAGAGACCCTTGCTCATCCTTTTCTTTTTAGCAATCTAATTTGGTATAATCTCATCCCAATTTCATCCCTGGGAGGTCGACTACAAGGTTGGAACAATGTAAATTTCTTTTTCCTTTTTGAAGCTTTAACGAACTGTGCATTATGCTTGTCAGATGTGACTGGCTATGACTAGATAGTGGGTTTTCGACGCCGTCTTATGCAAACATGTTTTGGCCAAATCTAACTTGCTTACCTAGCTTATGATGACCTTAAAAATTTTAGTACCCTGGCCAAGGGATATCCTCGTCAGTCCTACATTTGTATTATCTCCCTAACTGGTCTTATGAAAGGTCCACCGACTTCTTTGTGATGGAAAATTTGAGGGTTTGTTATAAGGAAAACCTCACTCGAACCTTTGGAGAAAATACTTAAAGTATTCAAGGGGCTCTCGTTTTGTACATGGGATATCCTATGCGCCCGACGTAACTGTGTAAGTTTGCTTAATTCTTTTTATTATTATAAGAAAAGCCCTTCCTTGTCGGACGCCCCCATGGTAGTGAGTGCATGAACAGTGTTTTACCCCTTCCGAGCAACAAACAATGAAGTATATGTCGGATGTGGTGAACATGGAATTAAGTCTGAGACTTGAGATGCTTTCGGGGACCTATGAAAGGTAAATTACATTTACCCCCAAGCAACAATGTTTTATGAGACCTTTCTTCGTTATATCAGTAAGTAAGTTAATAGTGTATAACATTGAAATATTTTATTATGTTGGGAATGAAGGGTTTTTCGTTGAGGGATGTGCGGAGTTGGCACTTGCGGCTTAAGAGAGCTTTCAAAGTTTCAACTTATCATTCGTGGACGTTGTTTAACCTTGAATATATAAATAAATATTGGGTATAACAATCAAAAACGTCAGCTACATTCTTTAAGGTGTACGCATGTGCAATGCATTCCTTTTTACATGATCTTTGAATTGGGTCCTTGAGTGGCCATAACCCCCCCCCTCATAGGCTGTATGAGTTTTAGTGGACTTGTGTGGCATTCTTGCTCTGAGTAGGGATGTTCGGAATAATAAATCTTGTTACCTTTTTTTTGACATTATCAGGAGAATTTACTATTTCTATATCGGGTGGTTGTAGTACGATTCCTTTATTCTGTTTTGTGAATGTGAAGCTGCTATCGCTATCTTACTTAAGGAAAATAAAAAGGTGTATTATGTGGGAAATTTGTTATAATTTAGAATGTATGGTGTAAGGGTAACCTTGGATAGAAAATGCACAATTTTGGCTTTCGTATGTTCTACAAAGTGTGCCTTTTGTTAACTAGATATATCTATTTTGTTTACATTCATACAAATTACTTTTGCTTATGCCTTGGAATGGAAATCATGCAGTAGTCATTCAATTAATTTTGAGGAAATATCTAGGAAAAAGGGAATGCATGCTCATGCCAGTTCTTTTGAACTGACAAAAGCTAACATCTTTTGCGGGTTGTTTTTCCGAGCTCAAGTATGAAAGAAGTGGCTGTTGTAGTTGCATAGATGATATCCACTTTGGTGCTTGTACGTTGTCTTTTATGGTTAAACTATTGATAACATCTAGAAAAAAAAATTAGAAGAAGGGTCATTGCCTTAGTAAATGTATTGTAGAGTATTGTTGTTGAATCACAAACTTTCTTTGTTGAGTTAAAATGTTGAGTTGCAAATCCTTCTAAGACATAGTAGTAATGAGTTTGTAAGCACTATAAAGTGAATTGGATAGTCCTTATAAAAGCTAAACTAAAATTTATATATATGAATATATTAATGTAGATGTGAGCTACTTGATAACATTTGAGACCTGGAACAATCAAGAGGAAACTATCTTTTGTAACAAAATATGATTACTTGTTTTTCCCCCAAGCTAAACTAATAAACATTATCCTTTTTATGGTGAAATCTTAAATGATCTCATGGTGAAATCAATGGTTAGATTTTAGAAGATGATAGGATTTAATAAGTAGGAGGGAAATTGATTAATAAAACCTTAAATATCTCTATATCGTTTGAAATGTTCTTCTTTGTCAAACTTAGTTAAGTAAAGTCTAGATGGAACATTTAACCAATCTGGATGAATTTTTAACCTCAATGAAAGGCTGATAGTTGATAGGAGATGAAGAAGATTTTATATTGCTATTCTTTGTGTATCAAATGACAATCTGTACACGCCTTTATATAGGTGATAGGGAAGAAGGAGAGAAAGCAGATTATACAACTATCTCTGTTGTCTTTTAACAAATATTAACACATAAATGTATTAACAGCTAACATTCCCCCTTAATACATTGCTCTTACAAATGTACCCCCTAAATAAATCAAACTTCACCTTGCCGAGAGGCTTGGTGAGAATATCTGCAATCTGAGAATCAGTAGGGCAGTACTGGAGCTGAATTTGGTGGTTCAAGACCTGTTCACGAATGTAGTGACATTCGACCTCAATATGCTTTGTTCGTTCATGGAAAACAGGATTCTTCACAAGCTTCAACACACCTTGATTGTCGCAGTGAATGATGGGAGGTTTCTCTTCAGGAATCCCTATATCTGCAAGAATGCGACGTAACCAAATTGCTTCGCACACAGCTCCTCGTGCAGCGCGGTATTCAGCCTCAGTGGATGAGAGAGCAACAACAGTTTGCTTCTTGCTGATCCACGAGATAGGTCCAGATCCGAGATGAAAAACATATCCTGAAGTGGATTTCCTGTCATCAACGGATCTGCATAGTCCGGTCTCAGTATATCCCTGTAGAAGAAGCTGAGTGTTCTTCGATACTCAGGACCAAAGTCAATGTACCTCGGACATATCTCAACACATGCTTTGCTGCTATCAATGACATTTCTTCGGCTCCTGCATAAATCTGGTGAGATAGCTCACTGCAAAGCAAAGATCTGGTCTGGTATAAGTCAAGTAAATGAGACTCCCCACAAGCTGCCTGTAGTGAGTGCCATCTACCTATGGTGAATCCTGGAATCTAGATAGTTGCAAACCTTTTTCCATAGGTGTGGACATTGGTTTACAATCTGACATCCCATACTTTTCCAGGAGTGTCTTGGCATATTTCATCTGGGAGACGAAGATATGATTCTTCTTCTGCCATATCTCTAAGCCAAGACAATAGTGAAGTAGCCCCAAATCAGTCATGTCGAAGGATTTCTTCAGATCATTCTTTACATCATCTACAAGATTGTCAGAACTTCCTGTGATCACAAGATCATCTACGTACAAAACCAGAATGACAATCTCTATTCCTACCTTCTTGATATACAAATTTGTATCTGAGGGGCTACGAGTGAATCCATGCTGCAATAGGTGATCATCAATTTTTATATACCATGCCCTAGGTGCTTGTTTAAGTCCATAAAGAGACTTTATCAGATGACATACCTTGTGTGGTTGATGCTCGTCTACAAACCCTTCAGGTTGGGCCATGTACACTTCTTCTTGTAGATCACCATTTAGAAAAGCACTCTTGACATCCATCTGCTGAAGTTTCCATCCATTTTGTGCTGCCAGTGCACATACAACTCTGATGGTTTTGATCTTCGCAGTGGGTGCAAAGGTCTCGTCATAGTCAATTCCTTCTTGCTGAGCATAACCCTTTGCAACAAGTCGTGCTTTGTGTTTGTTGATTGAACCATCTGCCTTATATTTTGTTTTGAAAATCCATTTGCAGCCAATGGATTTCTTACCTGGAGGCAGATCGACAAGTTCCCACGTCCGATTCTGAATCAGGGAATCATATTCAGCATCCATAGCTTGTTTCCACTGTGGTTGGTCTAATGCCTCACGAACAGTGTCAGGTTCGGTGCTCTCAACAACTGAACTCATGAGTGCAAAATTTACCTCATGTCTAGCTTGACTTCGTGTTCTAACTCCCGTAGAAGTACCAGGAAGTGAGTTCAGGTGTGCATCCCTGATAGTACTCTGGACCCATTTCAGGACGTTGGCGTTGCTGATGTGAAGATGTGTTTTCCAGTGTGCCAAGATCAACGAACAAATCTCCACTCAGCTCTTCTTCTCTCTGAGAAGAATCATCTTGCTCATCATCTGGATGTGTGAGCAATCTATGTGACGAGGTCGGTACTGGATCTCCATTGTGTGGCAAGGAGTCAAAGGACGACTCATCACATACCACATCTTGACTCTCGTAGATCTTCTTCGTCTCAGGATCCATGAGACGATATGCCTTTGAGGTAGTACTATACCCCAAGAAAAGACATGGCAGTGTCTTTGGATCGATCTTCTTCCTTCTTTTATCTGGAACATGCATATATGCAGTACAACCAAAAACTCTTAAATGATGAATAGAAGGTTTACGACCAGTCCATACCTCTTAGGTGTCTTGTTACGCAAGATCTTCATGGGTGCCGGTTGAGTAAATACCTGCTGTTATGCTGGGTACATACACTAAAGCGATCCTCAACTTGGCGGTCGAGAGCATACAACGAGCCATCTCCATGACAGTCCTGTTGTGGCGCTCGGAAATCCCATTCTGTTGGGGCGTATAGGGAGCAGTCAAATGTTGTTGAATGCCATGCTGCTTCAGGTATGCTAAGAACTTCTTTGACACAAATTCCCCCCCTCGATCTGAGCGGAGGAGAAGAAGAGGCTTCCCAGACTGCCTGGTGGCTTGCTGGTAGAAGGTTTGGAAATTTGCAAGTGCCTCACTCTTCTTCCGAAGGAAATATACCCACATTTTCCGTGAGTAATCATCAATGATGAGCTGAAAGTACACAAAACCTTGAAAGCTAGCTGGCAGGGGTCCGCACAGATCGGTGTGAACGACCTGAAGATGCTCTGTAGAATGATAAGAGCTCTGTTTGAATGGACCTCTATGTTGTTTGCCCGCAAGACATCTGAGCAAACAGGTAAGGAATGGGAGAGTGGAGGAAGCCCTCTTACCATTTCCTTCGCACTGAGTTGATGCAGAGCCCCGGCAGAAAGATGACCATATCGAAAGTGCCAAAGTGCAGTGGACTCTACCGTTGATGCAGACAACAATGCTAGATGAAGTGACCACATCCGAGTGTAAATAGACGGCCCTTCGAAATGCTTGAGCAATGGCCCGACTCTCCACAGGAAATGATGCAGGACTTGACCCCTTTTTCAACAAAGAATTCAACCTGCATTCTATGGTTAAGAAGTTGACTTACAGACAAAAGATTTGAAGTCAAACCTGGAACATAGAGCACCTTTGTCAGTGTACATCTTCGTGTTCCAAGAGGAATGATGACATCACCAATCCTCGCTGCAATATACTCTTGATTTGTCTGCAATGGTGATCCGATCTCGAGTGGGCGGTCACTCGAGTATGGAACAACTTCTTGTTGCAGTCATGTGTTTCTTGAACTGAATCAATCAACCAGACATCTTCTGACGGCTGCGAAGTCTGTGAGACTAGAACAATGTCAGAATGAGTTGTATCTGGTACCTCTTCATCCGAGGTGGCTTCTGTGAGCAGATAATGTGGCCCTTACGCCTTCGATTATGAGCATGCCATCGGGATTTCTTGGAATATCCTTGGCCAGAAGTGCTCTCTTCGCCAGAGTTTCCATACTTGCGACCGTTGTAATAATAGTTCGCAGTCGTGTGCGTATCCGTGGAGCAAATGTGGCACCACCGATCCGCCTTGTGATTATGCTGCTGCAGGGTGGCTCTTTGTGGTGGCTCTTTGTGAAGATGGGCTCTTGAGCATCTGCTTGCCACGATTTTGGGGGCGATTGCCCTTTTAGAGGCTTATGCTTTTGCCTCATGATGAGAGCCTTGTCTTCAAAGGCTTCTTGTACATTTTGCATGGCTTCTTCCTGCTGGAGATAATTCACCAGGGTTGCAAAACTCACCTCCTGTTGAGTAATTGTCAACGTGGTGATCAGTGTCGAAACCGTGACGGAAGAGCTCGCAGGGTGAGCGGGACAAGCAACTTGTCGTCCTTTGGTTCACCAAGTGCGAAGAGTTACGCACGTAACTCGGCTACATGCCGCAAGAAGGCCTACCTTGATTCGCCTTCATGCATACTCATCGTATGAAGCTGCATCTCAAGTTGTAACTTTGACGTCAGATTCTTAGCTTCGTAGATGGTACACAATGTGCTCCATGCCTGAGAAGAAGCAGTTGCTTCTCGAATGTATGGCTGCACCTCATCAGAAAGACTGAGGGTGATGAGCATGAGTGCTTTCGCATCAGCCTTTTCATATTTTTCCAACAGATCATCATCTGCGGGAGGGGTGTCTTTGCCAGAGACAATCCCCCAAAGGTCTTCAAATTGAAGAATCGTCCGCATTTTGGTTTTCCATGCGGCGAAATTTGGCCCTTTCAAGAGTTGGGCATCGGATAGCAATATTTTTGGAGCAGACATTTTCAAAAAACTCAAAAATGCAGTTTTGTAATTTCCCGGCTTTGCTCACACATACAGGGGTTTCACGTTGGATTCACCTCCACGCCAGCAAATGCACGAGTCTCCCTCCACGCACAGATTTCTTCTCTCCACGCACAGCCAACAAAGAAGGCGCACCAGCAATGAATCTTCTCCGAATCTCCACGTACAGCACAAACGGGACAGTTTCAGTCTCCACAGCTCGCACGCACAGCAATTGGGTGGTCTCAGTCTCCACAACAAAGAAATGGTGGTCTCAGTCTCCTCGCAAACGCGGGACAGGCACACTCCTCCTTCACGCGGGACAGGCGCACTCCTCCTTCACGCAGGGACAGGCTCAGTCTCCTCTCAGCAAAAGAAAAGGCAACTCTTAACACCCTCTCCTCCTTTACGCGGGACCTCTCCTCACGCACCAGCAAAAACATTTTCACGGGTTTCCAACGGCCTCTCTTCCTTCACGCTAATGGATGGAGAATCGTGGTACAGTCGATGGGGTTACATGTACAGCAAAGAAACCTCCACGCACTGTTCTTCAGAGCACGCACTTGCAGAACCTCCACGCTTTGTTCTTGATTGCCACGCATAATAAAACCTCCTTCACGCGGGACCTCGCCTCCTTCTTCACGCACTGCAACGCATGCCAACGCACTGACGCACCGATCTGCTCTTCCACGCGCGCAGTGATCTGCTCTTCTTTCATGCACAGCACACGGCCAAAAGCTGCTCTTCTCACGGCTCCGATACAATGATAAAGGTGAATGAAGATTTTATATTGCTATTGTTGTGTATCAAATGATATCTGTGTACACGCCTTTATATAGGAGAAACATTGCTATACAACTATCTACAATTGTCTTTTAACAAATATTAACACATAAATGTATTAACGATAACAATAGTAAACAATGTGACCCTGAAGCTAAATTCTGTTGTCCTGTTCTGTTAACCCTTGCCTTGATTCATGGTGATAT
This sequence comes from Taxus wallichiana var. yunnanensis, assembly GCA_018340775.1. NCBI lineage: Eukaryota > Viridiplantae > Streptophyta > Pinopsida > Cupressales > Taxaceae > Taxus > Taxus wallichiana. The sequence continues at coordinate 156,818,637 of CM031236.1, read as the reverse complement.
TTCTTAAGCAAGGTCAAAGTTTGATCCTTAAACAAGAAGGTTATTGTTATGAACCCTAAGCGGTACTTTCCACTCAATCGGAGCTTATGCCTTCACCTCGTGCAATGGGGTTGTGGAACATGAGTTAGTGGCTTGAGTAAGATTAATTAACCTTGTAAGAAATGGAAAATGTTCTAAAATCAAATGAATAAAAAGCTTTGGACATAAAATTGATGATCCTAGTTTAGAAAACTGGCCTTAAGCTATTTAGTCAATGGTTGAAAAGAAAGAAGTCCACCCTTGTGAAAAGAATTGGGTGAATCATTACATGAAATTTTATAAGAACGTAAGTTAAAGAATTAAGAGATGTTTTAGTAAACAAGCAAATTTAACAAGAATTTCCTCGTGGGATGCCCCTAAATGTAAGTGTGTCATGTGGTTGGACTTCCATATTTGTCTTGTCAAAAAGAAGAAAAAAAAATTGTCCTTGATAGGTGTGAATGTTTCCGTGCTACCTTTATGGCCATCCTTGTATCAAGTTGTTCATAGTGTTAGTGGTATCCTTGGTGACGACATGTTGCGCCATGTTATGTGTCAAGCAAGTCAAAAAAAAGTTATCATGTATTTCTTTGTGTTGTTCGTGTGTGTGGATATTTGGGTCATTACACGTGATCCCACAATCATGAAAAAACAAAGAAGTACAAGCCAAATATGTCAAAGGGTTGCTAGGAAATTATTTTGCTAATTGTTTTGACAAAAATGATGTTTCGTGATGTTGAATGTGGGAAGCCTTTGCGAGACCAATTGATTGGTTTCTTATGGGTTTTGGATATATCGTAATTAACCGATGCAATTAATAGTATTCGTATTTTAAATAGATCGGGTTCCAGAGACTTTCTTCTATTGTTATCAAAATATTGGCTAACTTGGATATGTATGATGTTGTGTAACAAAAATTATGGACCAATGCACGATGAACAACATCCATATCAAAAACCATAAATTGTTGCATCTGCATTTGGGTTGAATAATATTATTGTGCATAATAATCGAGACTAATCATCACAACATACCCAATGAGTATTGGATTTGTAGGCTATGAATACTCAGGAAAGTTTAAAGTGAGTTAAATTATATTTTATATTTCCTATCTAATATGAAATTTAGGGGACATATATTCTTTGTTTCATATATTGCACAAGGAAATGGATAATAAGATCCATCTTCTATAATCAAAGTTAGTTATATGAAGCACCAATAGAGCCTTTTTTTATATAATAGTTCTATAGACTCCTAATCTTTTTTAAATATAATTGAAAAAATTAAATGAAAAATTATAAGAACGAATAGTCAAGAGTCAATTAGAAAGGACAAAATATTAGAAGACAGCCACCGAAGACTTCCATTTGGAAATTGGAAAAATGTTGACGAGACTTGTCACTTCACCCTCCCTTCCATACGTTATATTAAAGATATATAATCATTTAACCAGAGATCCTTGACTTGTATTTGATCCTTCAATATCATAATGAACTTGTTTTGGGCCGCCCTTCAATTTCTGCTTTGCCTGCCGATTAGTTGGGCGTTTCTGTGTTTACATTATGAAAGGAATTTGTTGTTGCAGTTCAAAGGAGGTCTCCACGACCCCTCCCATCGACTCAACACGTGGAATGCTTCCACCAATTGCTGTGAGTGGAAAGGAATTCGGTGTGACCACGGCACAGGCCACGTCATTGCTCTGGATCTTCGCAACTCTCGTGGTTACATTCCGGCAAGTGCTTTGAGGAATTTAGCGGACGAAGCTTTTCGCTGTTCTATGCCACTGGTGTTCTCTCCTCTGAGATTAATGATGGCTTTCTTTCTCCGTTGTTTGAGCTGCAAATGTTGAAATACTTGGATCTCAGCTACAACGCCTTCATCGGCGTTGGGGTGCCTCGGGAATTGCACAGCCTCAAGAATTTGCAGTATCTGAACTTATCGAATGCCGGATTTGTTGGAGAAATCCCCCGAGAGTTGGGGAACATGTCCAGGTTGCAGCAATTGGATCTTTCTACCGATTACTACCTTTCGTCTTCATCCATTTCCTTGAGGATTGAGGACATACGGATGTGGAACCTGAGAGATTTAGAGGAGCTGTTGCTGGACGGGGTTGATATGTCGCAAGTGGCAAACGATGATTGGGGCAAGGCTATCTCCACCATGCACAACCTGAGGCGTCTTCAAATGTCCTACTGTGAACTGTCTGGACCGATTCCCCATTCCCTTGGCAGTCTTACCGGTCTAACCCACCTCCAACTCAATGGCAATCCCTTCTTCTCGTCCATTCCTCGTCACTTACAAAATCTATCGAATCTGGTTTCTCTGCAACTCAGCGACTGTTATCTCAATGGTTCCATCCCTCCTCATATGCTTAGCCTTCCAAGACTGCAAGATATTGATTTTTCTGCTAACGAAGACTTGGGAGGGAAGCTTTCAAGCATTCTGCCGCAACACTCTGCTTCGCTTGATACCCTTGTTCTTTCAACGACAAGTGTCAGAGGACCTATTCCAGATTCTATTTCCAACATCTCATCCTTGACTGTATTGGATCTTTCCAACTGTCTTATTGAAGGTATGCTTCCTCCCACCATGGCCAATCTTACAGCACTTGTCAAGTTGGATTTGTCAATGAACAGGTTTACAGGGAAGATCCCGCCATTGGGGGTTAAACGAGGATCACTTCCTTTGGCCTATATCGATCTTTCCTACAACCAGTTGGATGGTTTTATTCCCGTCGTGATGTTGCGTGCATTTGCGAAGCTCCGGTTTGTGGACTTAAGTCGGAACCAATTGAGCGGCAGCATTCCATCCCCTGCAGATGAGCTCAACTCCCTTTCATGGCTGGATCTGAGCAACAACGAACTTACCGGTAAAATCCCTTCACTGGCCAATCTAACGTCCCTTGTTAAGCTTGACCTGAGTAACAATCTCTTGAATGGCACGATCCCGTCTTCAATTGCTCAACTCCGGTCTCTAAAAACCCTTGATCTGAGCAACAACAAATTGGAGGGTGTCATCCCCAGCAACATTTCAAAGCTTTCTAAAATGAAAATTCTTTCCCTCTCCTCTAATCTTCTGAAAGATACCTTTTCGGAGTCCTACTTTCATAACCTCTCCAGCCTTGTAACTCTGGACATTTCGAACAATATGTTAACTGTGAAATTCAGTCCAACATGGATTCCAAAACCTCTTTCAGAACATTGAAATTAAGCTCATGCAACATCGAAGGTGAGTTGCCCGCATTCCTAATAACTCAATATGATATTTGCAATTTGGATTTGTCCCAAAATAGATTATCGGGCAGTATTCCGGTGTGGATATGGGATTTCCCTCAACTTACAGTGCTCAACCTGTCTTATAATCAGTTTGCAGGGGATTTACCTTCTAAGCTAACGGAGTCCAAAAGCTTGACGATTCTGGATTTGCGTGGCAATAACTTAAAAGGTACGGTTCCGCTCCCTCCTCCCACATTGATTGCGTTGGACCTGTCAGAAAATCAATTTGGTCCGTCCATTCCAGCTGAAATTGGCAAGAGTGGTCTCAGCTATCTGTCTCTCTCTAGCAATAATCTCAACGGTAGCATTCCGGGTTCTCTGTGTGAAGGTAGCTTTATGCAGATTCTCGACTTGTCAAACAACAGTCTTGGAGGTAAGATTCCTGCAAGTTTTGGACTCTGCTCTGCTCTGGAAGTGTTAGATTTGGAAAATAATTATTTTGAAGGTCAATTGCCGGCTGAGTTTGGGAACATGACTTCGCTTCAAACATTGAAAGTCAGTCGAAATCGTCTGAATGGGTCTCTACCACCCTTTATAAATAGCACAGGTCTACAGATATTGGATGTGGGATACAACAACATGACAGGGAACATTTCAAATTGGATTGTGGAGCTCCCCATCTCAAGATTTTGGTCTTAAGATCAAATAGATTTGAAGGTACAATCCTACTCAAGTAACCAAATTGCCATTTCTTCAAATATTAGATCTTTCGATGAACAGTATATCAGGAGTAATTCCAGGCAGCATTTCAGAATTGAAGGCTATGGCAAACGTCTCAATGGATGCAAGAGGCTTTGAATTTGGAATGATAACAGGTTCAACCTATGTAGAGAAAATTATCATCAGGAACAAAGGGAAGGAATTGCAGTATGTGAGATCTTTGAGTCTAGTAAAATGTCTTGATCTATCAAGCAATAATATAGCTGGTCCTATACCTGAAAGCATGGGATTTCTCGTGGGTTTGATCATTCTCAACATTTCAAGAAACCAGATTACTGGATTTATCCCAGAATCCATGGGAAAGATGGTGGCCTTGGAGTCACTTGACCTTTCACGAAACCGACTATCTGGAAAGATTCCTGTAGGGTTGTTGAAACTCACATTCCTGAGTTTTCTAGATCTGTCCTACAATAATCTTAGCGGAATTATTCCGCAAGGGAACCAATTCTCAACATTCGAGGCCTCGTCCTTCTCAAATAATTCAGGTCTATGTGGTTACCAACTCAATATGAGCTGTTGCGAGCTTCAGCGCAATAAAATCTGTCCAACAAAAAAAAGAGGGCAATGCAGAGGCAGAGGCAGAGGCGGAGGATGAGGAGGAAGATACATGGTGGGCAGTGGGTGTGGGACTGAGCTATGGAGTCGGATTTTCTCTTGTAATCGGAGTGTTATGTTTTACCACAAGGGTGAGTAGAAAGTGCTTCCACTTGATGGACGGTGTTATCATTTACCTCTTTGAAAGATTATAAAAATAATTGTTGCGACCTGAACGTCTGTTAGGTCTCACATCTAAGTAAAAACTTTAGGAGATTTTCATCCTGTGAAATAGAAGTATTTAAATTGATGTGCTCAAGGGTCTTGTTTGATGGTGGGGTTTGAGTGTTTTAAGTCACTTATGGAGACTCATCCAGATCTTAATATGTATTAAGTGTTAAAAAATATGTTAGACTATTGGGTCATTAATTCTTATAATATTAAAAAAATATTTCAATAGATGGAGATCAATATATTTTTCATTTAAAAAATATAATTTTATTAACATTGTAAGATTCTATGAGGACGCCAATAGAATGCAAAAGTAGAAAATAGAAATAGTACATATGCTTTTGATATTGATACTTGAATTTTCACACATTTTTAATGAGGTGTGTGGTGTAGGTTCAAGAGAATAGACACATATATAATGATATAGAGGCAAGTATAAAACTAAAAATAAGGTTGACTACATGATATTTAGAATTTGTTTTTATGGATCAATGTTTAAGACAATATTCCTCTATTTTAAGTAAATATAATATTTTGTTTTAATTTTTTTATGATATTTAATGTTATTTTATAATTTTAAATTGATGGGTTTAGGTAGTAATTAATGTTTTTAATATTTATTAGATATTGATTACATAAGACATGAGTGATGGGATTTTTTTCTTTTTTTGTTTTGTTATTGTTAAACTTGTCAACGCCAAATAAAATAGTATATCTTATACATCTGTACAAATAGGGACATTCGCAACTATACGTGCCAATCTTAATTTTCTTTTACACTTATTACTTATATGTATGTGGAAACATTAATGTATTCCACAAATGGTACATGTGATTGTTGATATTATGTGTTTTATGATGCAACTTATTACTATGAATCGATTGAAAACTTGTTTTGTAACTTTGTCAAATGTAAATCATTACATAAAACTTTATATGAGTATATGATTGTCTATAATTCAATTAGGTACAATATTGTGGTCATTTAAATTATGAAAATAAGTAATAATGACCATTAATCATTACACACCATTATGGTTATTGTTTTAATTACATACATGGCATAATCAAAAGTTCATCTAAAGTACTAGAATTAGTTTTTGCATAGATATATATAACACGATAAGTCATAACCATTTTAGGGTACTTTGAATATGATATTTGGATGACCTTAATTATGATCATTTTCTTGTCTTTGAAAAGGAAACAATACTCACAATTTAGCTCATGGAGTATAATAGACCCTAGTGTGCCGACACCATGTGTCAAACAAGTGCTTAACGACGACTTCAAATCTCTTATAAGTGAAAAATGGCCCTTACTTGCATAGACATGATCTTGTTAGGCCAAGCTTCACCAATCACATGTGTAAACACCTTGAGTGGAAACCGGCATCAGAACACTTGATGATCATCTACCCTTGCAAGTCCTATTGTGATAGTGAAAGGGGTTTTATTCTATTTACTCTACAAGACCTTTCTTGATAAACTATGAAATGAACTCCATAATGAGTTGTTTGATTGAGTGTAGTCACATGTAATTAGGATTGTTCATAATTAGCATTGAGGTGTGGTACTTGATTTCAAAATTTATCTTTGCAATATTCGAGGATTAACATCTTATTTAGGTTAAATTGATTGTTGCAAAGTTATGTGCCTTTATTATAAAGATCCATTTATGGTTCATGGTGGTGTTTGACATGATTGTTATCAAATTATGTGGACCATGTTGCATGATTTGGTTTTTACTATTATTTTTGACCTTATGGTTATTATACATGATGAAGACATAAACATCATTATCCCTTTTGAGACCACATGGGGATTGCTTTACATACTAGGTAGAAATTTTGGTATAAACTAGATAATGGTGGTGGATGTTTTAGACCATGACACTTTCTTTTAGTAATAATAGAAAACCCATTGGGAATTTGACTCTATTATTAACTTATAAACCTAATTTGATTTAGTAGGTATTTTTGTAATGTCAAAATTAGGGTTAATTTGTGCGCCATAAAATGACGTTAGGAACACGTAAAACCTAACACTTATCCCAAAATTGCGACTATTTTTTTTTTTAAGAAAAAGGTTACAAGGGTGTTAACCCCTAGGGTCCATTAAATTAACTTACACTACTAATCACAACTTTACGATTGGGAACCAAGTCTAGTTAACACATTAAAATATTTTTAATTTATCCCTAAGGTCCATTAATCAACAATTCAACTAGGAAGGTGCCCTAATTTAATTTAATTGGTTAAATGTTTTCTCCTCTTTAGTTAATTTCCAATCCCAATATGGTTAACCTCGTGTTTAATTATTTTAGTTTCATTATCCTAATGGCTTTAAGTTCTTTTTATTAATTTTCTATGACATACTAAGTGATAGCGAGAAGATCGGTGATAGCGAGAAGATCGAACAAGACAAAATAATATTCAATGTATTCCAATGTCTATGATTACAAAGAAGAGTGCCAAGCCTTATAAAGGCTGCGGGAGGAGAGAAGGAGAGAGGACAGTTACAACTGTCTATTAATTGTCCATTAACAACAATGGATTAAACTAATGCTTAAACAAATGCTAACATTCCCCCCCTTAATACATTGTTCGTAAAAACATACATTTCCTGATAATAGGTCCCCCCCTTAAAGAGAACATCGCAAAGAGGGTCTTCACACGAGCATGTGCCTACATGGTCTCACATGGTTTTTCTAAGGTTGACCAGAAACCTAGAGGGACAGGAACACTTTCCGACTGTTCACCTCGGTGGTTTTACAGGATTACCACGAACCAAGAGGATTTTACCTCGGTGGTTTTACAGGCATACCACGAACCCAAGAGGATGATACCTCGGTGGTTTTACAGGATTACCACGAACCCAGGGCAAGTACCATGCGCTGCTTTTAGTGCTTTTCTGTTCCCCACGACGCTCTTCAATTAGAAGGTCCCAAACAGGAAACTTCGTATCATCTGTACTTTATTGAATAACAAAACAACAGGAACACGACACAAAACTGAAACTGAAATAAACAAGCCAAAAATTGAGGAATAGGTCCTCAATACCTTATTCTGCCACAATCTCTGTCGGCGGCCTCGTCGCTTGTGGCTTGCAAGAGGTCGCTGGATTTCCTCCAGCCTCCGTTATCCTCCGTCCTCCTGTTCAGATGCTTACAATACTAGAGATGATGTGAAGCCAATCTCATCAACAGCTTCCTCACTCTCGTCAGAATCTTGTGGATCTTCTGTATGAGCAGTATTAGCTCCATTGTGTTTTATATTTCCTTGTAGAACATCTCTTGCTCGGATATGACAGTTCCACATTGTATGACCTTTCTTCTGACAATAGTGGCATTCAATCTCTTGTTTAGGCCTTAGTTTATTTTTATCTGATCTCCTATGAAATTTTCTGTTTGTGGAATACAGTGCACTTACTTGTTGAGTATCACCTTCTGCAACATCGTCAGTTATGTGTTTTTCCTCTGCGAGAAGAGCCGCGATCATGTCATCTAGAGATTTAGACTGAATTTGACTGAGAGTAAAAACAACATTGTTGTATTTGGAAGATAGACTGTTTAATAGGATAGCTTTGGCATCCTCATCTTCTATCACAGCTTTGACTTCTGCTAGTTGTTGGAGCAGAGACCGAAGATTATTAATGTGACTAGACATAGAAACGCTTTCTTCCATTTTGAATCTATATAACTGAAGTTTTAGGGAAAACTTCGCGTTCACTGCTTTCACTCCAAATAATTGATTTAAATTATCCCACATGTCCTTGGAAGATTTATTGAGATCAACATGATGGAGTTCAGAATCGGAGAGAGCAAGGCCAATAATGGCTTTTGCTTTATCATCTCTGCACTGCCATTCTGCTAATTTGGCGGCGTCTGTGGGCTTTTTCTCTTTCCCATCTACTATACCCCATAAGTTTTTATGCATAAGTTGCATTTGAATCTTCACCTTCCATGTATGAAAGTTTAACCCCGAGTATTTTTCCAAGTGAATGTCCATAATAACTACTGGAGAAACGAAAAAAATGGTGAGGTAGGAAGTAAATTACCGTGAATGTCCATCAGGTAAGACTAGCATTGCAGACTTTCGGGCACTCGTCAGCCAGGCCTATGCTTCTCGATTGAGTTCCATCCCCGAAACAGAAGAACCTGCAATATTCTGCTGCTCAATGGCTTCACGAGTAACAAAGCTCAAATTGGTAATAATATCTCGGCAGAAATTGAGGGCAATGATGAACGAGAAACAGGTTGTGAAATTTGCCCAGATAATAGGGTTCCACATAGAAATATTGAATCCAAAAAAAAAACAAGCACTGAGATGGTGGAGATTTTCAGAGTGTCAAGCGTAGATTTAACCCTTATACGCTGGTGGCCATACAGAACATGTCGTTTTGGGTGCTCAAATCCACGCCATCAAATGCAGGTTTCTAACCACCAATCTAAAATCATAACGTGCAATCTCTAGGCGCAGGTCTCCTCCTTTCCTTGCAGCAGGTCCACTAAACTTTAATTTGGCTTCTCCAAATTTACACGCAGCAGAGGAACAGGTACTCCAATCTTCATGCTTGCTTGGGCTCCTTCCACGGCTCACCTCCTTCCTGCTAGGTCTGCACGTCAATGATAGCAGAATACATGCGGTTTGGGATGGCACTGCTCACATACACCACCGTTGAAACCAATGAATGATGACTATCAAGCAGATCGAACAGTTCGACTCCTCCACACAGGACGTTTCCTCTTTGCATCCACGCCAAATGAAATGCCACGCTCTGATACCAATGATGGCAAGAGTTTAATTTCAGAAGACAGAATGATATTCATTCTGTCTTACAAATTAAACTCTTGCCATCACTAAGAACTAATAAAGACTTTACACCCCAAGGCAATTAAATGGCCCCATTCACCCATCTACACATACCCTTAAGGATTTAATTTAAACATTTTAAAATACATTCCTACCAAACAAAAGTAGGGTTGATCCTCCACCCTTAGATCAATTCAATTGTGGCCACTAGATCCTAGGGTTCCAAACTAACCCTAAATATTCTTATGATTTTTATTAAAACCTTTCCTTTATTCTATTCTCCTCATTTGGTCTATTTTCTCTTGTTTGATTTGCAGGTTGGAGCAAAGGAAGCCATGGGAGCAAGAGAGGAAGAACTATGGAGGATTTTCTTCAAGATCAAGTTTAGATTTGTTTAGATTGTAGTTTTTATCATTGTAATTTATTTCATTCAAGGATTGAAGGGGGTTTTCCTTTCCAAACTGGTTTTATTTCAAGCCATTTGTATTTGGGGTTCTCTATTTGGGGAAAACCCTACCCCATTAATATAAATGAAAAAGAGTGTTTTTAATTTACCATTTGAAGATTTTATTGCTTAAAACCATGAGATTTTCCCATTGTTTGATTGTTGGAGGTGTCCTTAGTAAATTTACATGCTTAAAATTTTAGTTATTACAAGTTAGAAATTACACAAGCACGGATCCATGATTTTCCATCGTAAGTGATAGAAATACCTCCCAGAGCGGTTCGGCGGTCTTGGGACCACCGCCCTACCTGGGTGACAAACCATGAACCACCGCCTTACGGAGCGGAGGTTTTGAGATGCCACCTTTCGAGTAGCGGTTATGAGACTACCACTCTGTATAGGAAACGGTCTTGTTTCTTAGAAACATAACCTAAAATTCTGAGTTTTCTAAAAAAACATTCTCTCTTTGGTCCATTGTATAGTTTCACGATAAGGGATGGATTGAACCTTCTAAGTAAGCACTCCTTGTGTATCACATGAGATATTAAAATTCAGAAGCTCTTTGCTGCTATTAAAATTACCATCAAGAAACCAAAGTAATAAGAGATAGGTTACATTGGGAGTCACAGGAAACCAATTGAAGGATTTATTTGGAGGTTTTGGAAAGGAACACAAATACTTCAAATGTAGTATATTTGACATAGAAATTTTTTCCATTTGACCAACATCTATATAGTTGGTTTCCACAATCCATGTCATGTTCATCTCGAAATTAGTGGACTCATGGACTGCAGTGATTACAGGATATGCAAAAAATGATTTTTTGAAACTGTGTTGGAACCTTTCAATAAAATACAATATGTAGGATTGAAGCCATACCCCACTACATTTACTGTTGTCTTCCCAACATGTGCCAAATCGGGAGAATTAGAACAACGTATTGACGTCCATCGAAGCATCATGGAAGGTAGTTTTTTTAGATGTGTAGGTAGGTGCCCAAGTAAACATGAATGCAAAATGTAGAGGCATACAAAATACACATGAACTGTTCAGAAAAATCCCTAAAATATATGTGGTCTCATGGACTGCAAAGATCATGGGATATGTAAAAAATGGGTCTGTTGAAAAGGCCTTGGGGATTTTCAGGAAAATGCAATCGGAAAGTGTAAAGCCAGAGGCCAAAACCTTTGTCAACATCCTCTCAGCCTCTTTCAAAATGGGAGACTTAGAACAGGGCATTTTCCTCCCCACCTCAAGAACCAACATTAGTATGATAGATAGAGTTATATCAAGGCCATATATAGGCCTTTAAGGCTGCTACAGAAGGATGGATTCTGACAACTCTAATGTATGGATATTATTGTGGTTCTATTTGAATTTGAATTTAGATGAGGTGATACAAATCATATGCTCTGGAAATATGAATTTTGTATCTATATATGCCCATGTCATATATGCACCATATCAATCGAGAAAAAGTTGTATCCGGGCCGTATATAGGCCCTTTACGTTCTTAAGGAAGAATGCCTTCATCGACCCTAATGAATGGATATTATTCTGGCCCTATTTGAAATTCCATTTTGATGAGATGATTGTAGTGATATTTGGCATTTCCAAAGATCATTATTATTGTTTTCCTTCCCTTGTAATTAATCACTCGACATTTCTGCTTACATGTTCCAACATGCAAATGTAGATTATAAACTGACAAAATACTTAGGTCAAGATGCCTTGATATCAACTTATGAGAAATTACTAACTTTAAACTTCAAAATCAATGATTAAACTTAAACTTCAATCTATCTAAATTTGACTCGCAAAATTGCTCCCAAAATTGATAGAACACTAATTCAATGAAAAATGTACATTCACATTTGCACTAAAATGGTTTAGATTGATGATTTTAACTCATAACAGTTTGACATGTTTGTGATATTGATAAGTATAAATATTAAGGAACATAATTTTAATGTGCATGTTATGATAACAGCCTAGGGAAAGAACTAGCTTGATGAGTCTAGGAAAAGAACTAGCTTGCAAGGATAAAGGTCATATTTTAGCATTGCTTGTTTTGTGATGGGAATTTGGTCTATTGACACAATTGGATGTCAAATTTAAACACTTCTCACAAGATAGCTAACAAGTTCGTTAGTGGTCCTGTAGTTTGCAATAATTATTAGACTTTGAAAAGCATATGCAAGGGGTATGAAAACTACGTTATGTTATCATTATGTCTAACATTCAATTTGGCCAATTTAACTTAGTTAGCAATATCTTGCCATTAAATACATTTGATACCTGATAGAAAAGTACAAAATCTATCAATCAAAATCAATTTTGCCTCAACTTTTTAAATTTTAGTACATTCATTTTTATTTTGAGTTTCAAATTTTATTTTCAACTAAAACCTCTAAAGGGTGCACCAAAAGTATATGAAATCAAGAGAAATTACAAACATTCTAAAAATTATAGAAATTTACAGAAATTTGCATGCTCTTGACGTTTTACTACTAGACTTAGATTGTTAGAGCTTCAAGAAATGGAATACATAATATTATATGTAGATTCAAGAAGCGGGAGAAAGAACCCCAAAAAAGCCATAAAGTATAGAATATCCTATGGTATATGGTCAAATACACTAGACATATAGTTACAAAATCACGACTCTACGACATGAGAAAGTAAACATACACTCGAAACATATGTCCTTGTTAGTGGTACAGCTATCTAAACTAACAACACTTTTGTCTCTTCAAGTTGGATTCTCTTCCAGGAAATTCTCACATGAAAGAAGCTTCGAGGAATTCCTTTGATCATATCCATTCAATCAACACCTAGTATGATGTGATCATTAGTAAAAAGCTGAAACCATAAGATCTCCATGTGTAGTGAAAAGAGAGAGTAATTTGCATGATCATCTAATAATTTTACAACTATTTAGATGCTTATATCGAATGATAGAACTTAATACTGAGAATTGTAATTGAAATGTGGTGCATAATGTTTGCCTAAGTATGTATATAGTATTGAAAGTTTAGTGGTCTTAGAATACGGTGAATATCAATAATAATAACACATAAAAATTTAAATCCCAGGTGAGGGATTCTAAAAGGTTAATATAAATGGAAAATGAACCCCATAGATGATGGAAACTCGGTTTGAGCAGGACTTCAACAAAGTAGAAAAAATGGGTTTGGGCGTGCAAGAGGTGTGGTTAGGGACATTGGATACAATATGGTTGTTTGGTTCTAGGAAGGATTGTGGATATGTTTGAATAATGCGAGTAGAGGCTATTGGAATGTGATAAGCGATATGGTTAGCTATAGAAGAAAAATATGACTCTCTTTGGGTGAATACAACCACTTGAATCCAAGCTCAAGAAGAAGAAGCAAAATTTAGCAATGGTTGGCACTTTCAAAATAAAGTCGAATTACAAAATTATAAATATGTATGATTAGTGGTAACTAAGAAACATGAATACGTATTGACCATTTAATAGTAAGGTTGCCACTAGTATTTATTTTTTAGCCATGAGGCGTTGTCTGTGAAGATTTTTGTAAAGATGTCGAAGATAGTAGGAAAGTACTTCGGTTATTGTGAAATGAGTCTACATGAAATTTAACTAGAGTGTTCCAACTACTTGCTACCATACATTTCTCCCCAGTCTTATTTTGGATCTACCAATGGTTTGCTAAAGCCTATTACAAATCCCAAACAAGCAAAAAATACTTACAAGTTGACTATAGTCTATAATATAAGGAGCAAATGCCCACTAATTGAATATATCAAATGTGAATAGTGTGAATTGTTAAATATTCTATGGAACTAAAACCCAACATATGATAAATAAATTATATGGTAGACATCAGTCATAATGTAATTATTTAATTTATCCATATCTAGGACTTCAAATGCAATCGGTTTCCTATGTTATCTTTTTAAGATTACTTGAAACATTTTTACGAATACATAGGGCCTGTTTCTTTTGTTCTATATTTCCTAACATGACTCTTTATTTATCTTTAAAAGTTATTACAACTAGAAATGTTGCGTATATTCTCATTTGGTTGTAAAATTTATCATGCCTCTGCTCAAAATCCATAAATTTGTTTTTCACAGTATGTTAAATTGTTTGGGTATTTAGTGATTGAATGCTTTCTTCCAAGTGGAAAAAGGTTTTCACAGAGTCTTGATGATCTTCTACGAAAATCTAACAAAATATTTCAAGTTGCATTGAAGCACAAGTCATAACAAATAGATCTTCATTAGAAACATGAGTAGTTCTCACATTCAATTTGGTTGTTGTTTTGATATTTTATAAATCACTGTAACACATTATTTCAATTTGATAGGTTACATATTTTAATATTATAAATGTAAGATCCATGCTATTAAATTAACAAGGTAATAATAATATTTTGTTTGGTTAGACTTAGGTTGGATCATATCATGCAGCCTCACTTTTAGTAGCATCAAGGGCTCTACCACCTAGTGTTGTGAGCAGAGGAATTTATTTAGAAGGCCTAACTAGAAGCTTGAGGGAACTTTAGGGCACCGTAATGGGCACAAATAATCTTACCGATAATTATCACACCATTGTAGTGACAAAGATGCGGCGTAAGAGCCATGGAACTTGGTGTTGGATTGTTAATTCATATCTCACTTGTTTATTGGTATGAATTCTTATTTCTCTACTTTCTCATATTTTTGGCTTCTGACCAATGTTACTGCTACTTGGGTTGTATGACTGGAAATCCCTAATGATATTTTGTAATGGTTAAGATGTTATCTTTCAATATGTTATTTATTGAAAGGATCCCTTGCAATCATGTGATATTTATTTTCATTTTTACACTGAGACAAAGGAAATCAGATATCTCCAAAATGTTGCTTCAATGAATCAAAACATCTATAAATAACTGTAAATAGTTCCTACTTGTTCTTGATTTAATGTCTAAAGTGGTTTCGTTTTTTTGTTGTAGTCTTGCTTATTGATATTTTATAATCTTTGGAATATCATCTCAAGTACTAAATTTTCTGGCAGGAAAAGTTGGGGCCATTTTCGCTTCAATTCCACATGCCATTGTTGCTGCCCTCTTATGTTTTATGTGGGCAATGCTTGTAGCCATTGGGTCTATCAAAACTTAGATATAGTGAAATTAATTAAAATCATTCAAACAACCCTTTGCACCCAAATTTCAAGTCAACTATCTAAAATAGGGGAATTAAATAGGTAGCCCGTAGTCTACCGTTTGTGTTTTCTTCGCAATAGATAGAAACAAATAAAAAAATACTACCACAACTCGAAAAATTGAAATATCCATTTCTAGGTTGTAAACATATTACGGGAAAAGACGAGAAAAAATAAAGGGGCAAGATAACCCTTACCAACACTCCATGAATGTTTCCCACTTGGTTGCTCTGTTTACTGACCATATTTTTAGCCATACTTGAAATTACAAGGAAAATCGAAGGAAATCAACATTCATTTTCCAACAGCAAGATCCTCCTATTTCTTTGTCATCTATCTGCACATCCCCAAGCATTCCCAAGCATAAGCACAACAACACACCACGCCCCATGCCATCCACATGTTAGGCCTTTGTGCATCAACACCACTCCCTTGGGTAGGGAAAATATTGGATTGATAGAGGCCATCACGGATAATTCTCTTTCCCTTTTTATTCACTTCTCCGGAATAAGATAGAATACCAAATAATGGCATCCAATGCACTATTTCTCAAATCTTCCTATTTCCACACATTGACACAATTAGAATATCAGAAAAAGAACAATTAGAGTCTCATGAAAAGAAGAACACAGATTGGTCTGTCCTAAAAAGAAACCAATCCATTTGGGCACTGAGCATTACATGTGTATTAAAAATAAAACCTACCCTGCTTTTTTTTATGCGGCATACAATTAGAAACCATCACTAGCTGGATCTAGTGAAGAGATTGAGGAAGATGGCCGAACCACACCATTTGTATCTCCAGGGTGTTTCAATGTTGTATTTTACAGGTCTTTTATTACCTTATGTTAGGTGAGTAGGTAAATAGAAGCTATTTGGCTCAATGCAGTTGTAGTTGTGGAGAAGAGGGCAGAGAACAAAAATGTGGTTGTTTCTGTTCAAAAGTTAAGATCAAAGTGAATCTGTGATTGAATTCACCCCAAATAGCAGATGTCATTGACAAATTCACACCTCCTCCTTAATTTTCATACCCATTCAAAAACTCTTGAACTCTCCTTATTTCTCCGCCCACCTCTGCAAATAAAAGTGTTATTAATCTGGGTCGCTGCATATTTTATTAACAAACTATTCAGCGCCATTCCCAGGGGTGTCAAGCCATATCATTACGCCACAATGCATGAACAAAATCTCTTAACCACCTTAGGGAGCATAGAATCTGAGTGAAAAAGGTAACAAGGCTTGTAAGGATTCAGACTGAGGCTCCAGCCAGCACATCCTCCATGCACTGCCCCTGCTTTGGATAAGATTAGGGTTTGGGAAATTTTTCTTCAGCACAGAGTGAAAAAACAAATGCGCTTTTAGTCAGGAATCAGTTAACAGAAGTGAATAAATTATTATAAAAATATAAACAAGTTAAAAAGGGGAATTTAGAGACAAAAGTATAATTTTGTCTCAAACTTTTGTCTCAAAATGACCCCTTTTTGTAGTAGTGCATGTGTCGAGCCTCAAGAGGAAACTTGTTTCTACAGGAAACTAGGTGAAGCTGGTTGCATGGATAAATTCTACAATGAGACTCTTGGAAAGTCACCAAAGGTATTTTGTTGTGGAAAGAGGTATGAAGGTAGGAACATTATATTTATCTACCGTGTTATTGATTCATTTTTGTGTTATCTACTTCAGATTCGGATGCGTACGCATGTGGCATAATCGGTTGGGCCATATGAGTCAAAAAGGAATGTAGATCTTAAAAGCTAAGAGTAAGTTATCATATTTGAAATATTTAGATCTTGATTTATGTGAGCATTGTATCTTTGGAAAGAAAGAGAGAGTGAGATTTTTCAAAGTTGGGGCAACTAAGATGGAGAAAAAGTTGGATCTTTTACATTCGGATGTGTGGGGACCAGCTTAGGTAAATTCTCATGGAGGATCCTAGTATTATGTTACTTTTATTGATGATGCTACAAGGAAGGTATGGGTTTATTGTATTAAATATAAATCTAATGTTTTTGAAACTTTTAAAAGATGGAAAGCCCTTGTTGAGAATGAATCAAATTCAAAGTTAAAGTACCTTAGATCTAACAATGGTGGTGAATATTGTAGCAAGGCTTTCAATGATTATTGTTCAATACATGGAATACGTGGATAAAGGATGGTTCCAAGAACACCACAAGATAATGGTTTTGTAGAAAGAATGAACATGAAAATCATGGAATGTCTTTAGAAGTATGAGGATACATTCTGGATTGCCCTTGTAGTTTTGGGAAGAAGAAGTTGATACAAAGCAACTTATTTGATTAATCGTGGGCATTCAAGTTCACTAGATGGAGGAATACGGAGGAATCTTAGACCATGTTGTCACCTTTCAAAATTTCCCTTCTTTTTCAAGACAAATTTTCAAAATTTTGAATAAGTTCCCTTTGGAAGTGTTTAAGTGAAGTGGAAAGTTAAAACAGTTAGAAAAATTTAGTCTTTGGGGTCATTTTAAATGTTTTGTGGATAAGTTAGACATTTTTGTCCCACATGTCCCAAGTGCAAGTGGGCCTCTTATTCACCAATTTTCCGCTTTACCCGCATCGCTTCCTTTTAGATTAGCTAAATCGTCTCCACATGTCCCGCGTGTCCCCTGTGTCCCATGGACTGTATGTGCTCTCCAAACCCACTTTTCCACATTCTTCTTGGATCGGGTGTTTGGATCCATGCATCCCTCGTGTCCCTAGGTCCCATGGACCATCTCGCCATTTTTTCACCTTTTCCACATTTCACCTTTTTGAGTCGGCATAGAGTCATTTATTGCACATTCATTGTCTTCTCTCTCCATCCATTCAAATTCATGGCTATTTAAAGGAGTGTAACCGTTCTTTCATTCACGCACTTGCTTGCTCATTCTCTCTTGCTCACGTTCTTGCAAAATAAGTCGTTTCCATGTCTATACCTCTGTGTTTTCTCTTGCAGGGATTGTTTGAAATTTTGATACACTCAATTAAAGTTTGTTTCTCTCCTATCTGTCATAATGAAGATTGATACAAGGGCACGAGCATCTGTCCTCATTAGAAACCTATGTGCTCTATGTTGGGGATAGTGAAGCTCGAACCTTGACCTTGACTTTTGGAGTAGGCTTGGATGTGATAACCCTACTCCCATCGCCCAATTAATCAAATACATCAGAATTGCATTTGAAGGGGGTTTACTTATGTCTTTCAGTGAACTGATACCATTCTCACATGTGGGAATGTTTTAATCCAGAGTCCAAGGAGATTGTTGATATCCATGGTGAAGTGGTTGCGTAACTGGATTCTGGTGCTATCTTTACTACCCTACACATCCCATTGGTGGAATATGCTAATACCCTCACTCTTTCTCAAGCACAAACACAAACACTATTTGACCATGACGGTGAAGATACAAGACCAGTAGTAGCTAAATCATGGCTAAAGAACCCTAAGAAAGGAGCATACTGAGACTTTCTAAGTCATTATCGGGGTTGATTTTAAGGAAGAACTTTTAGACATCATCACTCTTCTGGCTAGGATCATGGGAATTCCCTCTACAAATGAGTTTCACTTTTGGATGTGTCCCTTTATCAATATCATTTATAAAGGGAAGTAGAATTTGAATTGGGGTGAGATAATCTATGAGAACCTAACTGAGCAAGTGATTAATGTTCGGAGAACTCGGGAACTCTACATGTCCTCCTATCTCATGTACACCATTGCAACATCTAGGGAATGGATTGGTTTCTCTTTCATCGAAGATAAGAAGGATGCACCTATATATGAATATTGTCCTCAATTAAATCTCAAAGTCACCAATCATCACTTGAGGAGAGTCAATGACTCTTTCACCATGTATATTGTGAGGATTTTGGAAGGAAATACTACTCGAATATTTTCTGAGGAAGTGAAGACCTTGATCTCTGAATATGGGAGTTTCTTCACTCAATTCAAAAAAAATTCATACATCAGTTGGCTGGTTTTGAAGGCCCTCCTCTAAAGCTTCCTATGTTTTGTAATGACAAAATGGCCCTTGTTGAGATTTGCAGACAATTGGACAAACTTCACAGGACTTGCAAAGATAAAAAGATTGTTGGCATCTGCTTCCCTATCACCTTGGGAAATTATACATGCAAGACAACCCTCGATGCTCAGAACATTAATAGAACCATTGCTCCTCTCACCCTTCATCACTTCAAGCCTAGGACTTGCTTTGATATCAAGGGATATATTGCTAAGAATTTCTGGGATGGGTTTATATCACCTTGCAAAAATCTTGAGTATTATTAGGCTAATTGCGTAGATGATTTTGAGGCGGGAGAAGGTACTTAGAGCAACCCTCCCTTATTAATAATCATGTGTCATGTTTTGTCAAATTAGTTCAATGTAATTCCATGTATTCTCAATAGTCACATTCTGAATAGCTCCTTGATCACCATTCCTACTTTCCTAATTCAACTATGTATTGGCCTCAAGAAATTGATGTTAAGAGAAGCTCTTGGTAGAGTGATGTAAAGAAAAACAACAGGCCAGGTGATGCACATAAATTTGGTTCACTATCAAAAATAGTTTTTGTAAAATCTTTGATATAAATAGAAAACCCTTCATCTCCTCTATATGATATCCTAGTACAAGGGAAGACATGTGAAACAACTTCTCCCCATAGACACTTGGATGTTGAGGGATCCGAGACCAATACTACTTCAACAAAATAGAAAAAAATCCTATACAACCATATTTTGCATACACGTTTACCAGAGCATTTGCAACTACAACATCTAAAAAAATTCCTCTATCTTTTATGCTTTGATGGAAGTCCATACCCTATTACAGAGCTTATATTTTGGCATAGGTTGGGAGAATGTAGGAAAAAGTAAAGCGATCGGGTTGGAGACACCGTTTGTTACGTAGGTGAAATAGTGTGACTGTCTCATGAGGAAACCCATGTCTTCTATACACTGTCGTAAAAAAATTCCATGAGAAGTTGCCTCATTATTTCCTTTCGTCAAAATTGTTACTGAGTGCAAAGATAATACACTAGGAATTATCCCCGATGTAGCACATCGTTATCCCGATATCTTCTTTTTTTTCGGCATAACAACAACAAAAAAAAAAGGGGAAGCGATAGTTTTCTCTTTCCTCACTTAGACTATTGAGCCCATTTTAGATGCGTACTCATAAAAATCAATCTTTTTCCTCCTTCTATGTATGGAAACAAAATAGTAGTAGGAAGAATATTTCTTTCCTTTCAGATACATTTCAACCCTCTTTAAGGAAAGGATTCAGAGCACAACTCGAATGAAGAGGAACAATTTAAACAAGTACACACTGATTTTGGATGGGGATGAACATAATCTTTCAATGCATCAATCAACATGGATAAACAAGGTCTCGGTAATTTCTCTTGGATCTCAGTGTTATCTCTTATGTCCTTGAGATTTCTATAAACAAATTAGAAATGAAAAAACTATGAAGAACCTTCTGAAACAACAATGAACTCAACAATTTGCATTTTATTCAAAGCTTATGACATAGGCGTATCAAGAACCCCTTCTACAGCGAGAGGCATTCCCATCACCATCTTACACTTTCCCATCCACATTTTCATAAATGTCTACCAACGCCTTTCATGACTATCCGATTCTTGCTAAATTTTCAATATTGACTTGGGTTTCGCAGTGTGATCCATGCCTTAGATCCCAAATAAAGTGCTTGTATTATTATGCAAGGAAAGTGGTATGTCGAATGGGCATTAATAGAAGTCCATGCCCTATCTGGGCTCCTTCCACACACCATCACCCACTTGGTGACCACCAACTACATTAATTTGAATGACTACTATGCACGCATCCCATCCTCTTTTCATTTTTATTTTTTTTTAAATTATATATTTTTTTCTTAAATTGTTTGGCACTACACTTTTAACACTTTCTTCATTTGTGACCAACAAAAAAAAACCACTACAACTCTTTGCATGTCGCATAGAAAATATCTATACAAAAGATGCTTAGGGGTTCCACACATAATTTGTGCATCTATCATGAGCATCACCACAATAGAGGGTTGTTTGGGCATTGCTTTGATAATCCAAAATGCTTCGTCTCATCGATCATTTGCAAATTTATATGCATTTCCACAGTAAGAAAATGAAAATGTGTGTTTTTGGTCCATTTTGGAAGTATGGAAAGAATTGCATTTATCTTTTTGATTATTAAGGTCTTCACCACATGGAGTAGAAATACTAAAAAATTTCTTCAAGAAATTGGGACTTGTTCATTTTATCAAGATTATATTAATTTAAAACTATAAATATTATATTTTTTTTTTAGGTGAGGGTTTCAATCAATTAATTTCATTTGGAGTGAGGCATATTGCATCAAGGTTTTGAGTAATTGAGAATTACATTGTTCAATTTTTTTCACAAGTATATGTCAAACACATATATGTGTTAGTTATTTAGTTTCATCTAGTTTAGAGATCGAAATCTCAAGAATACTATCATTTGTGGCATTCACTTAAGTGGCTGAAATATTCCCAAAATTGACCTTACGACATGTCGGTATTTTGTTATATAATTGTTGAAACTCTAACAACCTTGGCATGATGTACATTAATGACCATCTATGCCATTCAAGGTTTAAATTTGATAGTTATTTACATTGGTTTCATATTTTTAACCATAAAATAATTATTTATTTTTGAAATAATTGTCTCTATCAATCGAGATATTTCAAATATGAGCATCAATTTTTATATAAATTATGATAATATATATAAATATTATTTAAAAATTACTAGAATAAATGTATGAGTTATCTTTTATATAATTATTAATAGTATTATGGTGCGATTTTGAAGGAAAATATTGAAATAATAGTATCATTTACAAATTATTTGGCAAGTATAAGTGACCATCGAATATAAATTTTGATGTCATTTTAACTTAAAACTTGTAGCTTTAAATTTTATGGCCATTTATATATTGTTTTTTATTAAGTGTAAATATTTACAATTTTTGATAATAACCATATGTACTAACTTATATATTTAAGATATAATTGTCACTTTATATATATATATATATATATATATATATATATATATATATATATATATATATATATATAATTAGTAAATAGTTTTTGGGAGGGACCATACCCCAAAGTACAAAAAGCCCAAAGGCCAAAAAGAGCATGAAGAACAAAGTGGGTTTTTGATAAGTGGGGACCACACCCCAACTACAAGCTTTGTTAGCTTTTTGATTAGTGGGGACCACACCCCAACAAAAAGGCCTAAACTACCAAATAGAGCAATAAAAAACAAAGGTAGAGACAAACTTCCAGAAAGAAGCAAAAACACAACGTAACAGTAGCTACAAAACAACTACACAACTAACATGAAAATAACTAGAAAAATAGAAAGAACAAGGAGGACAAAATCCTCCTAACTAAGACATTTATATTGATATACATGTAAATTAAAATCTATTATAATAAATGAAAACTAATTTTTATACTTATATCAACATTGTATTAATAATATAAATTGAGAGGATAACATTACGATATTTGGTTCTTATTTGTTTTTGCGTAGTGTGGACGGATGAATATCCCAACCCAAAACTTTTAGGAATCATCGAATACCCAACGACCTAGAGTTTCGAAAAGGAAACTTACATGAGGAACATCACTACCCCGACCCCCAAGCCCTACTCTTTTTAAAATAATTATACTATTTTATATTGAAAGATATAATTGCTATTTAATCAAAAAGAGCATTAAGAATTTTTAACGGTTTGGAATTTTCATGGAATTGATATTTACCGATATTAAAATCACTGGACGTTAAATTTAAAGACTCCTCAAAGCGTTAAATATCAAGTTTTAATGAGCTGAAATTTTTAGTCATCTTGCCCTTTGAAGTCTAAATCTTTTCATGCATAGCACTCAATACGACATCGTTGTTTCCATTAGAACACATCTAATAATCCTTTTCGTTCCTTTTTAAATAGAATTGGAGGCAACATCACCTTCGTGTAATTGCAGTTTGTACAAAAAAATTGGCATTAACATAGCTATATCTCACATATATACATGGTGTGACATCCTTTGTCAAACCCACTTCATACGGTGTGGGACCCCCGAAATATGCGGAAACTATCAACAAAATTGATGTGGATTATTCTAGTTCGTTTGTTTTTTGTGGCTTACAATTTCAAACACATTCTACTTAACTAAATTTTTAATTTGTGGTTTTATGGAGGGTAGCAATCTAAATGGGGTGTGGTCGGAAAAAAAAAAATCAAGAGTCTTTTTTCTTCTAGGTGTTTATATAGAAAGACTTTAAGCCCTACCTTCCGATAATCTATGGAAATTCGTGGAAAAAATAATAGGTGGAAGACTTGTGTGTATAGAGTTTCCTAGGTATTATTTCGTGGTAAGAAATTTGGTTTATATGGAAGGCATTGATTCATAAAAAGGTGTTAAATTAAGAAAATGACTATTAGGTGGTTTTGTTCTATTTTATTGGTTTGTTACATGAGGGAAGTGTGACATGCATGATAATTATGTGTAATAGAATTTTTATGATATATATAAATATTTCTTTTACCAAATGAATAGTGCGATGAAGAGAGTAAGTCTTGTCTGATAGAATTAAGGATAAACTATGATATAGTAATCAAGTTTGGAATTAGTGCCAAAGTTATGATTTAGGGATTAAGCCAATACTAACATTATCAAGCCATAAATTACAAAATTTAGGTGTATATAGAGAGAAATCTTCAAATCAAATAATTGAAGAAAACACTATGATTGGTGTTTAATCAAATAAATATTTTTAAAAATGTTTTTCATAATAAAGGAGATCGAAAATTTGTTGTAAAAATAAGATGAATCATCATGTCTCACGATTCCTTGAGGTACTTCGAGTGGAGTGAAGAGAATGCAAGATTTCTTTGTGTAGCTAGTCCAACATGTTTTCTTATTTGCTCGATTATGCTAAGCTAAATTATAGTATATGAAAAAACAAAAACACAAATAGTGTATTCTTTTTCTTCTTAGGACCAAAAACAAAAACAAAAACAAAAAAATTAGATTATCATGAGCTCGTTGATGAACATGGAAATAATTCAACGTATTTTTGAACAAAATATAAGTTGGCGTATTAACATGAACCGCCCAACATAAAGGGTTGCAATGTTATTTTTCTTCACTATCTAGACAAAATAACTATTGGGTGATTATGAACAAAAATGACATCATTTATTTTTTCCATTAATTATTTATTTAATATACAAAATTAAAAAATATTCCAATAAAAATTTGGTTTTTTAAAGAAATAATTGTTTGAGAGATTTTAAAAACTTAGTGAAATTTTGGTTTTAGACAATAATTGTTAATTTTTTAAAGAACCCTTACTAATTTAACTTCCTTTATTATTATACTTGAGAAATTATAGGAACGAATATGAAGGAGTCAATTAAATTGTGGGGTCCGCTAAATGCAGGCAACAAATTTCTTGATAGCCGCCGAAGACTTCCACACCGACCCTCCATTTTTTCCTTGTTTTTAGTGGAGCTTTCTAGTCTATACGAGAAGACTTATTTGGAGCTTTCTACAACTTTCTTAATACGAAAAATCTTGAGGAGACTAGTCACTGCACATTGTTTGGAGCGATCATGGGACCTCACCCTCAGTCCCTTCCGCACCTTTTATTAAGGATATATATATTCACTTCATCAAAGGTGTTTCTTGCATTCGTGGATGTATTTGAGCCATTAAAATCATTCACGTCCAATGAGTTTGTTTTGGGCAGCCGTTGCATTTCTGCTTTCGCTGCAGATTAGTTGGGGTTTTACATGTTTCAATGATGAAAGGAATTTGTTGTTGCAGTTCAAGGACATACCTGCAAGTGTTGAAGGTTCTACAGTTGATTTGATTGGCATTGTTCTTACGATGTCACCATGCTCAACAATTCGTCGGCATGACAAGTCTGAAACAAAGAGAAGAACACTACAATTAAAGGACATGTCGGGATTCAGTGTAAGTGTCACATTTTGGGGACAACACTTAGATGAGATAAAAAAATGAAATTGAATACATGATTTCTATACCACCTTTTCCGGTCCTTTCCTTGAAATTTTTTTACATCTCTAGTTTCAATGGAAGCTCGATTGACTTGCATTTCAAGAACCAAATGTTACGTCAACCCTCTAATTTCATAAACAAATACACTTCATGGTTGGGTTGATTCTGATGATTACTCCCTTTTGGCACCCTCTATCACAAGTAAATTTCTAGGGCCCTCGAAAAAGCTTGACCTATGTAACAACGATTTTGCACATCGTACAGATGGGGAACACTGAGAGAAATGAATGGGCCATGGTTACTGTAGAAATCACAAATATCAACATGGACAACTATTTTTACAAGGCATGTCCTCTTTAAAAATGAGAAAACAATGCAAGAAAAAGGTGAAAGAGAATGGTAATGGTTCATGGTTTTTTCGAGTTACAACGCATACAAGTTTAGAACTATGATTACAGATATGTACCCAGGATCGATCTAAATGACCCAATAGGAGAATCCCATTCAGTTACAGCTTTTGATGAGACAACTGAGTCAATCATGGGTGTTGAAGCTAGAAATCTCCACCTATTATCTATAGAAGTAGACGCAATATTTGGGGAAATTACAAGCAATGTCATTAGAAACGAATCGCTTCACACTTTCCCGAAAAGAGACATACTGTGGAAACAACAGATTGAAATGTGTCATCCTTAGTTCTAAGAAAGTGGATAACAGTGCAACTCCTCCGTAACCTTCCTTACGCAAATATTTCTAATGTATTTTTCCTTCAAACTTTACACCCTCACCCATCCCATTCCATACTTTGAACTATCACCGCTATGTTGCTTATTCCATATCTATGTTTCACCCTTTTCCCTGCTTCCAAAGAAAACTTATGTAGTTCCTTATAAACTGACATACTATTGTCACCTACTACTATGTGGATTGTAAGTAATTTTAAGAAAATAAATGCATTTAACTTGCACTTTTATTATGTACGTATTTTCATCCTTGTATAGTATTAGAACGTATTGTATCTTTCCATATAACAAAAACTCTTTTCGTTAGGAAACACATAAAAAATTTTTATCCTCAAATTGTTACCTCTTATGATTAGTTCCCATTAAAACTCCACATGCATTTCAAATGTATATAGTTTATTGATTTTGACATACTATTGCCTCCTACTACTATGTGGATTGAAAGATATTTAAGAAAATAAATGATAATTACTTGCACTTATATTATGTACATATTTGCATCATTGTATACTATTGGAACGTATTGTACCTTTCCATATAACTAATATTAATTTCCTTAAGCAACAAATGTAGATTTTTAATCCTCAAAATGATACCTCTTACACGTAGTTCCAATTGGAACTCCACATGCATTACAATTGTATATAGTTTATTGTATAAAAAAAAATTGTATGTCAACAAACAATGCATCGTTCATTACTGACCGACACATTTTTTCCCAACAGGTGGTACTCCATAGGTGTGTCACTTCGCAATCATGTCAACTCCTGCAAAATGAGCCCGATGAAGAGAGAACTACATAAAAATAAAGTTCACATAAATTTTGAGCAGAGACGTCATCACCTAGAGTGTAGAACAACGACAATCTCAAATATCTGTCAACTTACATTGACCAACAACCTACCATTCCCTGTCATTCCAAACTTTCCAAAAATACAACTACTGAAGGATTACTAGAATATACAATGGTGTTCATACATGAGATAAGTGTTCAAAATATGCATGAGATAAGTGTTCATACATGGTGTGAGATTACAAAATATACAATGCTAATGATGTGTGTATATAGATAGAAATAAGGAGAAATTAGTGTAAGCCTTGTGTTGGATTAGATGGACTGTAATGATGTATTATTAGAACATTGTTAGTTAAAATACATATCCAATATATATATATATATCCATTCACATTTTGACATATCGAGATACCTATATGACATATATGGAGGTCTATTTGGTATATAATGTAGTTCATATATATTATGGTATATGGGTAAATACACAGTAATTGGTAGTTATGAGACTAAATAAGCCTAAGCTAATCATTATGAAAAGAAATACGGTTGTAAAGGTGTAACATCGGCTTTGAAAGATTTATAATAATAGAAGATGAATTATATTCATGGGAAAGAGAATCCATTCATAAGATAAGATTTATCCTTTCTTCATATATTAATAAAAGAGATATATTCATAAACGAAAGGACATATATTTTGAATATATTATTATTGATGAAATGAGATTCTGTAATGCCCAGCTGGGCATCGGATCCTTTCTTCCCACCTGCCTCCTCTGCCAGCCGCCCCACCTCCTTTAATTCCGTTGACTTGCATTTTCCTTGCGCCCCGTGCTACCTGCTCCGTTTGAAATGTTTTGGCCGCGTGAACAAGGAGGATTGTTTGGTTTTCCCACGGTTTTCTTTCGGTCTGGCCGCGTGAGGAGACTAGATGGATTTTCCTTGTTGTTTCCTGAGGCGTTCGGGTGAAACGGAGGCCTGTTTCCCTTCTCCTGGCCGCGCACAGCTACCAGCAAGAGCAGTGGGCGTGTTTCCTCCTCTTCCTGGGCGCTGGGGGATGTGTTCTTGTTGGGGATTCATAGCAGAGACCTGCCGCTATTTCCAGCCTGGCTGCAGGCACATTACAGTATAGCGGAAGCCTTCGGGAGCGCCTCCAACAAGCAGGTTGTCCAACTATGATGTTATCCGTTCAGTGTCGACTGCAGCTTCAAGTTCGGGACTCTCCTTCAAGATAGTTTTTATCAAAATCGATTAAGTGACAGTGTGAGTGTACCAGGAGACCCGATGAAATTTATTACAGAGATTCTCTGTTGAGACCTTCTTGCTGTTCGATGTAACTCATGGGAGAGAATCCCATAGGCGTGGATCTGTTTCATATCAAAATATTCATGAAGCACATTTTGCTTTGCAATTATATGAGCATCTTCAACGAGTCACTATATTGGCAGGCAATAAAATGGTGCATGCTTTTGTGTAGGTGACAGATCACACCCACAGGCACGGGAGATCTCTGCAATGTTGGAGAAAACGTCTTGGGAGATGAAGGTAGCAGGATATTTGTCAGATTCAGAGCATGTGCTGAGTGAACAGGGCTTTCTCGGAAATGAAGGTCTGCAATGGTTGAAGATATGTAAGTGTTTACAAGGGAGTTGTGTGTAGTAAGGAGAATGTGTAACACCTTCAACCCACCCTCTCTACATGATGCTGTGAGATTAAGATTAAGATTGGCACCGGATGGCATTGGCATTGTATGATTGTAATTGAAGTGTTGGAAATGTGTTTTTTTATTCAATCTACTTTTATCCCAATGACAATGTTCTTATGGAGATTATTGGTGCTGTTAAGTGAAGCAGGCTGTAAGCAATGGGCTGCACATTTGCACTATATCAAGGTGCATCATATGGAACTTGCAGCGATAAGAAGGAATCAGACTTTATTTTCACTTTCAAAAAGTATTCTTTTCTGAGTGTTAAGAGGACTGGACTGTGCTATTTACTTCTTCAAATCTGACGTATGGTATGCATCTCTGGGATGAAAAGCAAGAAGAAGAGTAGGTGGAGATTGGGAAAAGCAGGAGAGTACTGCTTGAAGGAAGTGGAAAGCTACTTAGGCAGAGCAAGAAATGTGAGAAAAACCCTGCAGTAAATCCAATGCTAGGAGACTACGAGGAGAGCGTCTCTTGATATTTCTTTTCTCCAACTTTGTCATTCTGTATGGTCTTTTTCTCTGGATTAATTGGGTTGTCTTGTGGCCAAGGGCATCGTGCTTTTATTCATCACAGACTTTTTCAAGGAATACTTGGTTGATAACAGTCTTGATGACCTCATAGGACTGCTGAAGCGAGGGAAGATGGAAGACAATCTCCTCGAGTTGTTTCCAGTGCAGAAGCGTACTACGAGGCGGTGTGAGGTGGATTTGCGAAAGGACTCAACTGTTAAATTTTCTGCCCCATCTGTCTATCCAGTTATCACATTTGGCCCTTTGACATCGCCAGCAGCAGTACTCACATCCTTGTCTCATGCTATTGTTTTATGCTGGCCCGTGTGGAGTCTGTACGACCTGTTGAAGCTGGAGAAACAGGCAAGATATTTCTACACTTTTCCACTGTTATTTTATTTAAAAATATTGTGAAATCGAACCACTTTTCCTTGCATTGATTTGTCAGTTGGATGTCATGATGGGAGATTTCCCTTTCTGCTTGTGTCTTCTTGTTTTAGCTTTTATCGTTGACAGAATGTGGGTCGAAAGGATGTGTGTGCCCTCTCCTTTGAATGTTATGTTTCTCTTACTCGAATGATAGACCTTCGTCTGTTTGTTTATGTATTAATTATTCTCTGCGATTGAGTTGCAAGTTGCCATGTTGATTAACTAGTATTTTCGATATCATGGAAGTAAGTTACGATAACTGTGAAGCTCCTCCCTAGCACCCAAGTTGCCTTTTGACATTTTGTTAGCTCCTTCGCAAGTCCCTTTGATAACCTTTTGGCATCGAGAAAGAAAGGTTGTAGGATTGTGTGATCAAGGCTTGGGGCTAACCAGCTTGAGTTTCGGTATTAAACTTTTTGAATGAAAAGGTTGTGTGCAGTGTGTTTTCCGCCTCGCGGGTGTAGACTCTTATACTATCTTTCATCTTGTTTCTAGACTTTTAAGGCCATCCTCAGGAAGTACCTTGACCATCCCTAGCAACTAGAACCATAACTAGCCTTACGGATCAACTAAGCTCGAGGCTCTTTGTGCGAATCTGGTACCTCGTTGACACTAGAATAGTTTTGGTCCAATCGCCCTCTGTGAATTATTACTGATGGCGCTCTTCTGTTTTTCCTAACTGGCATTATTTTCTCCCTTGTAATGTTAACGCTATTAATTAATATTGGTCAGTTTTTATGCACGTAATTACTGTAATAGTTTGTGATGGAGATTTCCTTAAATGTGATTGACCTTCGGGAAAAACTCAGCTTTCGTGTGATAATCGTATGAATTCATAGCGGAAGGTTTTGTTTTGATAAAGTCACTTAGAAATGTTGTTTGTATCTATTTGTGCGACGGTTGACTGCGTTACCAAGGGTTGCCGTAAAATTTGGTTGTTTTGGGATATGTGTAATTTATTTTAAATTAACCAAACATTAGTATTGTAGTGGAGGTTTGCAAATCCTTAGTGTTATAAAATTTGTTGATGACATTATTGTATACTCTTGTGTGACGGAACCCCCTTCTTCTCTCGCATGTCTTCTTTACTAGCTTTGTAAGACTTTGACCCTTCCTGGATGATTGGTAAATCTATTTGTAGTTAATGGTCAAAACTAGTATACTATGCCTTCGCTTGAAACTTATGTTGTGTGTTTACTCTATTTGATTTCCGGTTTGAAACTCATTTATACATGGCTTTTTGTGTTAATTTCTGAAACCCGTGTTTCTCCTTTCTTGGGCCGATCAACTCTTGTTCTCTTGGAAAAATATTATTTTAGCCTATGCGTTTGGTTCCTTTGATAAATTTCTAGATGACTGGTATATAGATCAATTCTCAATCTTGTAATTATTGTTTAATTACTTACTTGATGGGGACACTGTTTTTGCTAGATTGTTTGTTTTCTCCTTATAGGGCCAAGGGCCATTCTCATATGATTGTTACTTTCGTTGCATTTGCTCCTAACTGAAGTACAAGGTCTTCTCCTTCTTTGGTTGACATGTTATAAACCTTATTATAACTTGATGTGTTCATAGTGTTTAGAGGTTTGACCCAAATTCTTGTAATAAAGTGCTTCTTTTCATGATATTGTTAGATAATAGTTATGGAGGTTTTGTGTAGCCTTATCTTGCTCAGTTCTTGTGAACTGACTCTTGTAGAAAATTTGTTGCAGATGGCTTACGTGGTTAGATGATGGAAAGACTTGTAGATTATTGCATCAATCTTGGTTATGATGTTCCTTTGTACGAATGTGTACTATGTTATAAAATTTGGAAAGGGCCTTTGGACATTTTAGAAGAAGGGTCAGTGCCTAGTAGATGTATTGTAGAGTATTGTTGTTGTAACTGTTGAAACTTTGGCTTGTTTGGTTATCATGTGAAAGATGAAATTTTGATTACTGCTTGGTTATGGGATATTCTAGTGAATTTTTAACCCTTAGTATAGTAGCGGGGCAGGTCCCATGTTATTACTCTCTTGCTCCCTAGTCTTGGTTCAATAGAGATAGTATGTCCCTTTGATTTGTGCATCATGTTGGAATGAATTGATATAACCTTGTTTTGTTTCCGCAAACGAGTACTGTTAAACTTTGCTCTTGAGTTAAAATGTTGAGTTGTAAATCCTCCTAAGACTTAGTAGCAATGAGTTTGTAAGCACTATAAAGTGAGCTGGATAATCCTGATAAAAGTTAAACTAAAAATTTATATATATGAACATATTATGTAGATGTGATCTACTGGATAACCTTTGAGACCTGGAACAATCAAGAGGGAACTATCTTTTGTAACGAAATATGATAACTTATTATTTTTTTTTTATTATTCGAGCCAAGCTAATAAACATTATCCTTTTATGGTGAAATCTTAAATGACCTCATGGTGAAAGCAATGGTTAGATTTTAGAAGATGATAGGATTTAATAAGTAGGAAGGAAATTGATTAATAAAACCTTAAATATCTCTCTATCATTTGAAATGTCCTCCTTTGTCAAACTTAATTAAGTAAAGTCTAGATGGAGCATTTAACCAATCTTGATAAACCCTTAACCTCAATAAAAGACTGATAGTAAACAATGTGACCCTGAAGCTAAATTTTGTGATCCTATTCTGTTAACCCTTGCCTTGATTCATGGTGATATTTCTTAAGCAAGGTCAAAATTTAATCCTTAAACAAGAAGGCTATTGTTATGAACCCTAAGAGGTACTTTTCACTCAATCGGAGCTTATGCCTTCACCTGTGCAATAGAGTTGTGGAACATGTGTTAGTGGCTTGAGTAAGATTAATTAACCTTGTAAGAAATGGAAAATGTTCTAAAATCAAATGAATAAGAAAGATTTGGACATAAAATTGATGATCCTAGTTTAGAAAGCTTGGCCTTAAGCTATTTAGTCAACAGTTGAAAAGAAAGAAGTTCTCCCTTGTGAAAAGAGTTGCGTGAATCATTACATGAAATTTTATAAGAACGTAAGTTAAGAATTAAGAGACACTTTAGTAAACAAGAAAATTTAACAAGAAATTTCTCATGGGATGCCCTAGCTGTGAGTGTGTCATGTGTTTTGGACTTCCATGTGGTCTTGTCAAAAGAAGAGTACATTGTCCTTGATAGGTGTGAACGTTTCCGTGCTGACCTTGTGGTCTCCCCCATAACAAGTGGTTCCTAGTGTTGGTTGTAACCTTGTGACGACATGTGCCGTGTCGTGTTGTGTCAAAGTTGTATTTCACCGTGTTGTCCTTGTGTTGGTATTTTTGGTGGGATCTCTCCTATAAATGAATACAATACAAAGGGCATGTTCTCAATGGCCTTCCCAACTTTGTTTCTGGCTAGAAAAGCAATGTGGCAATAACCCCACATAAAAGAAGTTCCAATGCATGAATATGCTCTTCATTTGATGCGCTACCATGATGGCCACTTCGGTTCACACCCAAGATTTTTCTACTTCCTTCTAAACCTCATAATGCGGCACAGAAGCCAATCCACAACTACAGTTTTCATGAAACAAAACATCGATCAGGAATCCCTACAACAATTGGAGATTTGCTGCAAAGACAACTATTGGAATGCCCCAAAGATAACCTCCTAGACAATTTAATGCGGTTTGGATCGAGCCTTCGAGGGACATGTTCATTCTGGGCAAAAAGCAGAAGCGAGCTTTCAGATATGGTAGAAAAATATACTTTTCAACATACATGTTATATGTTTCCTTTTATTATTTCATGTTTCTTTATGTTAACCAACAACAACACATTTTTAATGTCTTCATCTCACACAAATACCTACAATTTTAAAATGTTGAGAAAGAACCATGCGATTTATAGTTCCAAAGCTTTGTACATTTAATAGAAAATCAGTATTTTCAATCACACCCTTATCAACAACAACTACAACTACAAAATTAATAATTATCTTTCAAAATCTAATAACATATACCGTTTGGTGTTCAAATTGCATTGTATACATGCAATTGCTAGTATATAATTATTAATAATATTATGGTGTAGATTTTGAACTGAAATATTATTATCATTTAAAAAATCATTTGGCAAGTATAAGTGACCATCGAATATAAATTTTGATGTCATTTTTAACTTAAAACTTGTAGCTTTAAATTTTATGGCCATTTATATATTGTTTGTTTTTAAGTGTAAATATTTAACATTTTTTAAAATAACCATATGTACTAACTTACATATTTAAGATATAATTGTCACTTTAATATAGATATAGATATATATATATATATATATATATATATATATATATATATATATATATGTATATATGTATGTATGTATGTATGTATGTATATATATATATGTATATACATATATATACACATACATATATATATGTATGTGTATATATATGTATATACATATACATACATACATACATACATACATACATATATATATATATATATATATATATATATATATATATATATATATATATATATATATATATATATATATATATATATGTATATATGTATATATATGTATATATGTATGTATGTATGTATGTATGTATGTATATTTTATTGGTAAATGGGTTTTGGGAGGGACCATACCCAAGTACAAAAATCCTAAAGGCAAAGAGAGAATGAAGAACAAAGTGGTTTTTGATAAGTAGGGACCACACCCCCAACTACATGCTTGTTAGCTAGATAAAACATAGGATTCAAAAGTGGTTTTTGATCGAAGTGGGGACCACACCCCAGCAAAAATGCCTAAATTGCCAAATATAGCAATAGAAAACAAAGGCAAGAGACAAAGCTATGGGAAGAAGCAAAAAACACAACGAAGTAGTAGCAACAAAACAACTACACAACTAACAACGAAAATAACAAAAGAATAGAAATAACAAGGAGGACAAAATCCTCCTAACTAAGACATTTATATTGATATACATACCGTAAATTAAAAGCTATTATAATAAATGAAAATTACTTTTTATACTTATATCAACATTATATTAATGATATTAATTGAGAGGGTAACATTGAAATATTTGGTTACTATTTTATTTTTTTCCATAGTGTGGATGAATGAATATCCCAACCCAAAAATTTTAGGAATCATCGAATACCCAATGACCTAGAGTTTCAAAAGAAAACTTACATGAGAAACATCACTACCCTGATTCCCAAGCCCTACTCTTTTTAAAATAATTATACTATTTTATATTGAAAGATATAGTTGTTATTTAATTAAAAAGAACATTAAGAATTTTTAGCGGCTAGAATTTTCATGGAATTGATATTTGCTGATATTAAGATCATTGGCCATTAAATTTATAGACTCCTCAATGTTAAATATCAAGTTTTAGCAGCATTTAGAAATTTGGTCATCTTGCCCCTCCGAAGTCTAAATCTTTCCATGCATGGCACTCAATACGACATCGTTGTTTCCATTAGAACACATCTAATAATCGTTTCTCATTCCTTTTTAAATAGAATTGGAGGCAACATCACCTTGGCGCTTGATTTTATTTTGTCCAAAAATTTGACATTGACATAGCTAAATCGCACATATAGACATGGTGTGAGATCCTTTGTCAAACACTCGCTTCATATGGTGTGGGACCCCAAAATATGTGGACATTATCAACAAAATTGACATGGATTATTCTCTTTCATTTGTTTTTGTGGCTTATAATTTCAAACACATTCTACTTAATCAAAGTTTTCGATTGTGGTTTTATGGAGGCGGAAATCTAAATGGGGTGTTGTCGAAAAAAATCAAGAGCCTTTTTTTTCTTCTAGGTGTTTTATATAGAAAGACTTTAATCCTTGCCTTCCAACAATCTATGGAAATTCGTGGAAAAAATAATAGGTGGAAGACTTGTGTGTATAGAGTTTCCTAGGTATTATTTTGTGGTAAGGTTCGTTTATATGGAAGAGTCTTGATTCATAAAAAGGTAGTAAATTAAGAAAATGACTATTG
The DNA here is from genome assembly GCA_018340775.1 of Taxus wallichiana var. yunnanensis. Classification (NCBI taxonomy): domain Eukaryota; kingdom Viridiplantae; phylum Streptophyta; class Pinopsida; order Cupressales; family Taxaceae; genus Taxus; species Taxus wallichiana. The sequence goes on along the minus strand of CM031236.1, from coordinate 156,783,166 downwards.
GGTGGTTTTGTTCTATTTTATTGGTTTGTTCTATGAGGGAAGTGTGACATGCATGATAATTATGTGTAATAGAATTTTTATGATATATCTAAATATTTCTTTTACCGAATGAATAGTGTAATGAAGAGAGTAAGTCTTGTACAATAGAATTAAGGATAAACTATGATATAGTAATCAAGTTTGGAATTAGTGAAAAAGTTATGATTTAGGGATTAAGCCAATACTAACATTATCAAGTGATAAATTACCAAATTTAGGTGTCTATATAGAGAAATCTTCAAATCAAATAATTGAAGAAAACACTATGATTGGTGTTTAATCAAATAAAATATTTTAGAAATATTTTTCATAATAAAGGAGATTCAAAAATTTGCTCTACAAATAAGATGAATCATCATGTCTCACGATTCCTTGAGGTACTTAGAGTGGAGTGAAGAGAATGCGAGGTTTCTTTGTGTAGCTAGTCCAACATGTTTTCTTATTTGTTACGATTATGCTAAGCTAAATTATAGTATATGAAAAAACAAAAACACAAATAGTGTATTCTTTTTCTTCTTAGGACCAAAAACAAAAATAAAAAAATAGATTATCATGGGCTCGTTGATGAACATGGCAATAATTCAACGCATTTTTTGGAACAAAATATAAGTTGACATGTTAACATGAACCGCCCATCATAAAGGGTTAATGTTATTTTTTTTTCACTATCTAGACAAAATAACTATTGGGTGATTATGAACAAAAATGACACTATTTATTTTTTCCATTAATTATTTATTTAATATACAAAATTAAAAAATATTCCAATAAAAATTTGGATTTTTAAAGAAATAATTGTTTGAGAGATTTTAAGAACTCAATAAAAATTGGGTTTTTAAACAATAATTGTTAATTTTTTAAAGAACCCTTACTAATTTAACTCCCTCTATATTTATACTTGAGAAATTATAGGAACGAATATGAAGGAGTCAATTAAATTGTGGGGTCCATATGCTAGTTTAGTATGCTAAACATGGGCAACAAATTTCTTAATAAGCGCAAAGACTTCCACACTTGACCCTCCATTTTTTTCCTTGTTTTTTCATGGACATTTCTACTCTATACGAGAAGATTTATTTGGAGCTTTCTACAACTTTCTTAATACGAAATATCTTGAGGAGACTAGTCACTTTGCACATTGTTTGGAGCGATCATGGGACCTCACCCTCAATCCCTTCCGCACGTTATATTAAGGATATATATATATTCACTTCATCAAAGGTGTTTCTTGCATTCGTGGTTGTATTTGAGCCATTAAAATCATTCACGTCCCAATGAGTTTGTTTTGGGCAGCCGTTGCATTTACGCCATTGCTTGATTAGTTGGGAGTTTTACATGTTTCAATGATGAAAGGAATTTGTTGTTAGCGGTTCAAGCAAGGTCTTCACGACCCTTCCCATCGACTCAACACGTTTTATTTATTTAGATATTAATGTCCCTGAAGACCAAGAATGGCCTATGAGACATGAGAAAAAACAAACCAAGAACCAAAACAAAAGGGAGTGTCGAAACATCTCTAGAAACAAAAATAAGGAAACAACAAATCAACGCTAGAAGGTTGCAGATCGTGAAACCAATAGAAAGTGCGTTGTCTAACACATCTGGACCAGGTTGTGTATATGAGATCTCTTAAGATTCTGAAATCGGTAATGTGGAAGTAAGAACTGATATTTATGTACTCATTTGTATTTGAGGACTGCAATTTGAGTGTTCTTTCCCGAATTTGAAGTATCTCACGAATAAATAAAGCTAAGCATTTTTTATCTTCATATCAAATGAGACTCCTTAAAGATCCATTGGAATCTCTGAAAAGACAATGATATCTTCCACAGATTTCATAATAGATGGGACACTTGAATATAAAATGCTCTTCACTTTCAGGTTCTAGAAAACACAAGTGACAAATCCGCTCATGTTGTGGAAGGCTATGATCAGATTCCATCCAAAGAGGGTGAGAGAAAATGTGAAATTGAGCTAAAGGGATCCTTAGGCATGAAGGCAAAAACATCTTCATGTATTCTAGAATTTTGTTTTGATCTTCATGGAAGCAGGAATACAATTGAAAATAGTGAAGAAGCTTTGGTTTCAAAGGCTCTTTTGGAGAAAACCATGTAACTTTCAAATAAGACTTAGTGAGCTCCTCTCGTATACCCTTGTTAACTTCATGTTTAGTAAGTTGAGGAGCATTAATAGAAAACCCAAGAGGAGGGAGTCTATCAATATCAATATTCAGCTTCTGAAGGAGAGTAGTAATCCTTGCATACCAACAAGATTTGCAACCCTTTTTGGCAAGTTGTACAGAAGATTGAAGTGCCAAATATGGATACCTGTTTTGACCAGAAAATGAATCTGCCATGCATCGAAGCCTATGCAACATAGTGATAACATTGAAAATCAAAGAGATAAAGAGAGGACATACCCCAAACTCAGCAAGAATAATTGAGTGAGGAACTGTTCTTTTGGCTCGAATATTCTTTGATAACATGGAAATGAAAACTCTTTCCATACGATTGAAATCATTTTGTCTCAAATATGGACCCCAAACATCACATCCGTATAAAAGTGCTGGTGTAACCAAAATATCTTGAAATTGGAGCTGAAAACATTGTCTTTCCAAGACCGTCAATTTTGCATACCCTTTGCTCAATCTTGCTTCTATTGCGAACAAAGCTAAAAGGTGGACTAGAGAAAACCACACCCAAGTAGGTGTAAGAGTACACCACCTCAACTTGTTTTCCTTTGTACAAAAAATTCATTGTAGATGCTACTTTCTTGGTTGTATTAAATGCCATGAGTTTTGTCTTTGCAAGATTTACTTCCAGGCCTTTCTTATCACAAAAATCGCTCAATGCATCAAGCTGATTTTGAAGTCCTGTAATTGTGTGTGAAAGCAAAATAATGTCATCTGCAAACAATAAAATAGCAATGTAGATCCCAAGGAGGCTACAACCATTCATGGTACCTAAGTCTGTGGAGATAAGATCCTCTAATTCATCAATATAGAGCCCAAAAAGTGTAGGCGATAGTGGACAACCTTGTTTCACACCTATGTTACTATGAATGTCATTAGTAGTGCCCAATTTGGTACGAATATGCCCAAAAATTTTCTCATATAAAGTCATGACAAGAGAAATTACCATGTCAGGAAGACCCAAATCTTTTAGCCTCTGAATCAAAAGATGTCTAGGTATTGTATCAAAAGCCTTACGAAAGTCCACAAAACAACAATATACCTTCTGTTTTTTAGCCTTTGCTTCCTCTATAATGACAACCAAAGTGAATATGTGATCAATAGTTCGGTGATTCCTCCTAAAACCTGCTTGACCTTTTGCCTTGTTGCCACCATGGCTCAGGCCACGTCATTCGTCTGGATCTCCGCAATCCTCGTGGCTACAATCTGGCCACTGTTTTGAGCGATTTAAGCGTCGATGTTCTATCCCGGTTCTATGGCAGTGATGTTCTTCCAGTTCCCCCGTGACTAAAGCTGACGTTCTTTTACCGTTGATGAAGCTGCAAATGTTACAACACTTGGATCTCAGTTACAACGCCTTCATCGGTACTGCTATCCCTCCGGAGCTGCACAGGCTGAAAAATATGCATTATTTGAAGTTGTCAAATGCTGGATTTATGGGGGAGATTCCCCCAAAGTTGGGGAACATGTCCAAGTTGCAATACTTGGATCTTTCTACAGATTACTATCTCAAGACTTCCTCCATTTTCTTGAAGATTGAGAGCATGCGGATATGTATAGGAAACCTGAGATATTTGAAGGAGCTGTTGCTTGACGGAGTGAAAATGTCGCAAGTGACAAGCGATGACCGGGGCCAGGCTATTTCAACCATGCCCTACCTGAGGCGTCTTCAAATGTCTCACTGTAATCTGTCTGGACCAATTCCCCATTTCCTTGGAAATCTTACCCGTCTAAACCAACTCCAACTTGATGACAATCCCTTCTTCTCGTCTATGCCTACTCACCTGCAAAACCTCTCCAATCTTGTTTCTATTCATATGAGCAGCTGCGACCTGTATGGTTCCATTCCTTCTGACCTGTTGAGACTTCCAAGACTGCAAGAAATAGACTTTTCTGTCAACGAGGACTTGAGAGGAAAGCTTTCAACCATTCTGCCGCAACGCTCTGCTTCGCTTAAAACCCTTGCTCTTTCAACGACAAATGTGGGAGGACCTATTCCAGATTCTATTGCCAACATCTCGTCCTTGACTATATTGGATCTTTCCAACTGTCTTATTGAAGGTATGCTTCCTCCCACCATAGCCAATCTTACAGCACTTTTCAAGTTGTTTCTGTCAATGAACAGGTTTACAGCGAAGATCCCGCCATTCGGGGTTAAACCTGCTTTAGGGAGATCATTTCCTTTGGCATATATTGATCTTTCCTACAATCAGTTGGATGGTTCCATCCCCCTTTGTTGTTTCACGCATTTAAGAATCTCCGGTATGTTGACTTGAGCCGAAACAAATTGAATGGTAGCATTCCATCACCAGCAGATAAGCTAATCTCCCTTTCATGGCTGGATCTGAGCAATAATGGACTGACGGACAAAATCCATTCCTTGGCCAATCTCGAGTCCCTTGTCATGCTCGACCTAAGTAATAATCTCTTGAACGACACGATCCCGCCATCCATCGGTCAACTACGGTCTCTCAAAATCCTTGGTCTGAGCAACAACAAATTAAAAGGTGTCATCCCCAGCAACATTTCAAAGCTTCTTAATATGAATGTTCTTTCCCTTTCCTCCAACCGGTTAAGTGGAAATCTTTCCGAGTCTGATCTTCAGAACCTCCGTAGGCTTGTATCTCTGAACATTTCGAACAATATGTTTACTGTGAAAATCAGTCCAACTTGGATTCAAAAACCTCGTTTATAACATTGAAATTAAGCTCATGCAATATGGAAGGTGAGTTGCCCGCATTCCTAATAACTCAATATGACATTTCGTATTTGGATTTGTCCAAAAACAGATTAGCCGGCAGTATTCCGGAGTGGATATGGGATCTCCCTCAACTTGTACTGCTCAACCTGTCTTATAATCAGTTTGCAGGGGATTTACCTTCGAAGATAATGGGGCCCAAAACACTGAAAGTTCTGGACTTGCATGGCAATAACTTAGAAGGTCCGCTTCCGCTACCTCCTCCCACAGTGGTTGCGTTGGACCTGTCACAAAATCAATTTCGTGCATCCATTCCAGCTGAAATTGGCGAGTAACATCTTATTTATCTGTCCCTCTCCAAGAATAACATCGGCGGTACCATTCCACCTTCTCTCTGTGAAGGAGGGTTAAAGCAGATTCTCGATTTGTCGAACAACAGTCTTGGAGGTAAGATTCCTGCAAGTTTGGGACACTGCTCTAATCTTGAGGTGTTGAATTTGCAAAATAATTATTTACAAGGTGGGTTGCCAGCGGAGTTATGGAACATGACTTCGCTTCAAACTTTGAAGGTGAGTCGAAATCGTCTGAATGGGTCTCTCCCAGCCCTTGTAAATAGCACAAGTCTCCAGATATTGGATGTGGGGCACAACAACATGACAGGCGACATTTCAAATTGGACTGTGGAACTTCCTAATCTTAAGATTTTGGTCTTAAGATCAAACAGATTTGAAGGTAGAATCCCGCTCGAGTAACCAAATTGCCATTTCTTCAAATATTAGATCTTTCCATGAACAGCTTTTCAGGAGCAATTCCAGGCAGCATTTCAGATTTGAAGGCCATGGCAAACAATTCAATGGATGCAAGAGGCTATGAATTTGGAACGATAGCAGGTTCAACCTATTTAGAGAAAATTATCATCACGAACAAAGGGCAGGAATTGGAGTATGTGAGATCTTTGAGTTTACTAAAATGTCTTGATCTATCAAGCAATAATATACATGGTCCTATACCTGAAAGCATGGGATTTCTCGTGGATTTGATCATTCTCAACATTTCAAGAAACCAGATTACTGGATTTATACCTGAATCCATGGGAAAGATGCTGGCCTTGGAGTCACTCGACTTTTCACGAAACCAAATCTCTGGAAAGATTCCTGTAGAGTTGTTGAATCTCACATTCCTGAGTTTTCTAGTTCTGTCCTACAATAATCTTAGCGGGATAATCCCGCAAGGAAACCAATTCTCAACATTTGACGCCTCGTCCTTCTCAAATAATTCAGGTCTATGTGTTTACCAACTCAATATGACCTGTTGCGAGCTTCAGCACAGTAAAATCTGTCCGGCAAAAAAAGAGAGCGATGGAGAGGCAGAGGATGAGGAGGAAGATACATGGTGGGCAGTGGGTGTGGGACTGAGCTATGGAGTTGGGTTTTCTATTGTAATCGGAGTGTTATGTTTTACCAGAGGATGGAGTAGACAGTGCTTGCAGTTGATGGACGGCATTATCATGCATCTCTTCGAAAAAATCAGAAAATAATTCTTGCGACCTACTTAGAAGTGACTAAAACCTATTTTGAATTTTCAGAACATTTTCTCCGTACCACAGACCCATGTAAGGACTTGAATAAATAGAAGTTGATCCACTTCTCCTTTTGGGAGTCGCTACGCCTCTAGAAATATTTTCACATTTTATAATGTAGTTGTTAAAATATGTTATTAATTTTATTTTTGTGTTTTTATGAAACGGTTAGTTGTTAAATTGTAGTTTTTAAATTTTTTTGTATATTTGTCAATTTTAGATTCAAATAATCGTTTATTGACATAATTTCTTGAGTTATAGTGGTTTGTATTCATTTCCTAACATAATTGAGCTATCACCTTACTCATTCCCCCTTCTTCTATATATGTTCATCCATCATTGTCAAGAACCTGATCTCCATATTTTTGGCTTGCCATGAATGTGGAGTGCACGTTCTTGGTGGATTTTTATTAGGACATTCTCTCCTTTGGGGCAACTCGTCTATATCCCATTTTTCGTTTTTATGAGAATTAAAAGGCCTTTGTACACCATTACAATCTTTGTTTGAATTTTAATTGTCTAGAAATACATGAGTCTACACTTTAGCTCCTTTCGGTATTTGAAATATATCTAACAAAGCATTCATCATTATCAAGGAAATGAAAAAGTTATCTAGTAAAAGTTAGAGAACACAATATTGAACATTTACAAGCATGTAAAGGAGTAAAGTGTGCATGAAATTGATGACACACGCAACCTTGAACGTAAAGCTTTAGTATCTAAAATGGATAGAATTTGGGATTTACACATATGCGAGTTGTCCTTCTAATTATTCATCGACCATGCCTTGCTTTTTAAGATATCATCAAAGGACATTTCCTTTAGGGACTATTAAACGCTACAAAATTAGAAAAATTTATATGAATATGAATCATAGCATCCGAATCTAGTTTCTAAACTACTAATTTTTTTTTAAACGGACAAGTTTAGCTATATTAAACACTCAAAATTATATGACTTGGTTTTTTTTTTTGAAAAAAACCTATAAGATTGTAGTCCGTTTGCCCGTGATTTGGATGACCAAATCTTGTTATTATTTTTTTCATTTGGTGAAAAGTTAGATGTCATTGTCTATCTTGGGATGGATTTTATTTTGTATTTTTGAGCAATATTTTTTTAATGATTTTTTCGTGAAAGTGGTCTGAAAAATTTTAGAAAATGGAGCACTTTTCGTTTTCCTGCCATAACTATATCAAAAAATATGAAATCAAATATATATATTTTTAACGTGTATAGAATTTTTCACGCTTGGGATGGTATAATTTTTATCACATTTTGATAAGCGAAACAAAAGTTGCAGTCTTAAACGTAGACATGAACATTCATGGGAAAAAATGTCTTAAAGACCTATTATTAGTAAAAATTATAAAATGATATTTATCTTATTCTATTCACTTTAAAATCAATATTTCTATGAAGCTAACAAGTCTCCCCTACGTGATGACACCATTTTTGTGAAATGTTTTCAATTTTTCAGCATGGTTCAAGTCTGTGGAAGAGAAAATTTGAAGTTTTTGACCTTTTACATGCCATAATGACCTCCCATAGCTTTGGTTGGGGAAAAAAAGATTTCCTGAGCCTTAGGGTCAGATTTGATGATACAGATAGAACCGCGATCATGGTTTTGATAACAAGCACCATGATCATGCTTTATAAACGCATGATCGTGCTTTATAAAGTGTGATGCGGTTCTTAAATCATATTTACACACATCCCAATGTTTGAATTACCATGTGATTTTTATTGTTTGACCTTACCGTATGAATTACTATGAAATTTTGTCACTTTCTGCGTTTTTCTTATCACCGGAAGTAAAACATCATGGGAGACAAGAAATGAAGTCAAAAAAGGAAGTCATTAAGTAAAAAAACACTAGATGAATTAGAGGAAAATAGATTTCAAAATGTTGAGCGAATGCGGAATCTTCGTGAATCAAGAAGAGGTTCATCTTCAACCCCTACTATTATAAGCAATGAGGAACCAAGTAATGTTTCTATTATCAATGTTGAAGTTGAATTAAATACTCGTGATGAAGATGTTTTTATTATCAATGTTGAAGAATAATTAAATACTCATGATGTAGCTGATGTTGAAATTGAAGGAGAAATGAAAATGTGAATAAGGAAATTTAGGTTGAAATTGTAGACAAAAAAATTTAACAAAAACACCTCTAGGATTTTACGTAAGAAACCTAATTATTTTATTGAAATTGATGAAAACATTTTGAAACCAATGTCTGACAAACTTTCTGAATGGAAAATTAGAAGAAAAGCCACTGAAATTTGGGATAATCATTTTGAAATTTTAAATGATTCCCAAAGATGTCAATTGTTGGTTAGTTTGATGAAATTGATTAAAATGAGACCTACATTAAACACCTTAGGATTGACAACATCTAATATATGTGGTCAAACCTCTACAATTGTTGAAAACCTTCATGATGCATATCACATTGTTGGTGTCAAGAGACACACTAGGGATAGTAATATTGTGCATCATGTACTTGTTACTAGTGTTGTAAGTGAATCAATAAAAAAAAATGATGTTTGATTATGCAAACAAGTTGAATGTTGAAAGTTAATCAAAAAACTCTAATGAAAGCAATTGAAAGACGTAATATCCTTGATCACTCAATAACACTTGATTTTTTGGGCATTTTCTATAGAGCACCTTGTAAGGACAAAGATAAATTTGATAATATAAGAAAATTTGTTATTCAATTTTGGCATGATAACACTAGAGTTTCACCTAATATAAGAGATGTTGTAAAAAAGAGAGTTGGTTCTACTAATCGTGAACCACATCCAAAGCATTTCTTAGATATGACTCAAACTCAATTTTTCGTAAGTTTGAACAAGAGCATCTAGAAATTAAAATTAGTCAACATTTTTTTGAAATGTTGAAACCATTCTATGTGAAAATCAACCACGCTCGCACCACTTGTTGTTGTAGGCAACATGTTGAATTTTCGATGCATTATGCTAAATTTTTACGTATTCGTTCTAATTTTCATTCTGAAACTATGTTATCGGAATGTGGTGTTCATTTTCCACCAATATCTTCTAGGGATTTCATACCTATGATATTTTGTGAAAGAGAAGTTGGACAATTTTTTATAGTCGGGATTGTTTAGATGGAAGTTGTGGTACATGTGGCGGATTACCTAAATTGGAAAGTTACATCCATGAGAAAATTGAAGGTGCAATAGGACATAATTTAGTTGAGTTTGATAAATATAAATCAGTACCATACTAGTTGAAAGATGGAAAGGAGTCTAAATGGTGTGAGCTAGTTCTAAAACATATGCCTATTTTTCAATTTATGAGAAAATTTAAGGATGAAATTGTTTATGAGTATGCTAGGCATACACACAGAGATCGATGGTTGGATGAATAGTTCAAGATATGCAAGGACACATTTCCTATTGGTACTATTGTTTTAGTGGTCGATTTTGTAGAGAATTACACATTGCAACCACAAATGGAGGTTCAATCGCAATATTACAACTCAGTACAAGTTGTCATTTTTGTGCATATAGCATTTATACATTCTCTTGATAGTATAGAGAATGATCAATTTTTTAAGAGAGTACCACTTTTATATCAGTGATGATCGTACTCATTCTACTGAATTTGTGCAAGGGTGTTTCAGTTATTTTATGGAAACTTGTCTGATAGGGACATCCACTTCAAACAACATTATATATGGTCAAGATAATTACACGTCTCAGTTTAAGAATGCACGAATGTTTTATTGGATGAGAAGGATGCACGTCAAGATGGGTGTGCAACATATTTGGAGTTTCATTGAAAGTTAGACATGGAAAAGGAGAGCATGACGGTGCAGGGGCATGTGTGAAAAGAGCTCTTGTAAGAGAAGAGTTGAAGTACAAAGATGGTGCTAAATTGAAAGATCTAAAGAGCATAGTGGAATGGTGTATTGACAACATGGCCGAGGTTCTCAAGAAAATTCCACAGTTCGTAGATATTTTTGGTTGATAGAGGAACAAAAAATTACTAACTACGAGGATTGTATGACACTCACAGGGTCTAATGATATGCACTCATTTTGTAGCTCAGATGCTACTTCATGGGCCACATGGACAAGAAAGTTGGCATGTTTTTGTGCATCTTGTATCAAATTTGTCATTGTTGAGTGTGATTCACAAGAATGGGTGGATGGATGGATTTGTAGGCCTCTAACTCCGCTTCCCAGTTATCAACCTCCACAGGCATTATGACTTGTTTCTGCAGATGAAGTTACAACATCCAAGGACTTTGATGAAATTTTGATTTTGGTGCGACAAGGTAAATGGTTATTTAAATTTTTGTATTGAGTTATGTCCATTGAAATTTTAATATGTAATTTAAATTTGAGTTGAAACCTTTTTTTTTGTAGGACATGTGTTTGCAGTTATTGCATGACAGAAGACAATGAAGAAGGAACAAACTATTTCTTATGTCATTGCATCGAGGAAAGAAATAAGTTGACTTCTCTATTATAGATGGCGAAGATATTGAGTACCCTACAGGTTAGTGGTAGTTACTGGAACTTGGCTTCGATGGTATCCATTAAAAAACTCCTTTGTTTGGGTGTTTGAAGACTTTGAGACACACAAGAAAATACTCTTATATTCACATCTAGTTCTAGCGACAAATATTCAATTGTATAGATATCGAGGAAGGCCTAATAAAAGATTCTTTGGAAGGTTTGAGAGTTAGATCATGAAGCAATCATGTCACTATTCAGAGTAGATCCGATCTGATGGTTCATTGGAATGAATTTACATGCTCATGTCTAGTATATATAATTTCTTTGAAGTGTTTAAATTTTCAACCATCTATAATTTGTGTATTTTGTATATATCTAGTATATATATAGTTTTGTATAATAAGTGTTTAAATTTGTGTATTTTGTATATATCTAGTATACATGGTTTTGATTCAACTTAAAATTCTTTGACTAGTTCATTTTTATGTAGGTTAGTGGTGCCAGAAAAGCTTGGACACTTTCACATCCTGATGGTGAACATTGGAATGAATTTACCTGAGCTCATATGATATATAATTTTTCTTTGAATTGTTTAAATTTGTTAGTTCTAGATTCAAGTTCATATATTTTATTAAATTTGTGTATTTTGTATATATCTAGTATGGTTTTGATTTGAAACTTAAATTTCTTTGACTAACACTTTTATGCAGGTTAGTGGTAGTTGCCATGAAAAGCTTCCACCTTCATGTGTGGTTAGCACATTGTTAGAGAGAATTTTATATTCTCGAAGCTAAGAGAAGCTTTCATTATTTTACAAGAAAAGAGAAGCAATTAAAACAACAATTTATGTACTATGGAGGGTTCTTGGCTCAGAAGAGGTAGCCCGGAAGCAGAGAGCTTAGAGAACCAAAATGAAACAACACCTCCCAAGTGTTTACAAGACCATCCCTATGCATGTGTGCATAGTTGGTTTGGTGCCATGACCCACCATTTATAAAATATAGCGTTTGACAGCCTTACATTGGCTCAAACTGCACTATTTTGTGCGTATTCAAACAATAGGGCAGCAAGAGCACCGATTGGAGATAGAAAAAACTGAGATAGGATATTGTAGAGGGTCCCACGCCGAGGTGTAGGATGTGACGAGACATCTCTAGGTGCCATGGAGTCGAGTAGTCACCCATCGAAGTTGAACGGTTTTTGGTCTTAAGGCTCTTAAGGGACTACGCCCGAACGAAGTAGCCGGAAGCTGAAGCAAAAAATGACGTTGTCACACACCAAAATGATGCCTCCTCTAGTATTAAACCTAGCCACCTAGACATGTGTTGGCCGAGTTGGTTTGGTGCCATGACCCACCATTTACAAAATATAGCGTTTTGACCTTACACTTGGCTCAAACTACACTATTCACGTGTTTGAAACAATAGGAAAGCGAGAGCACCGATTGGAGACAGAAAAATCGAGATATGATATTGTAGAGGGTCTTCATCTTGAGGTGTAGGATCTGACAAGACATCTCTAGGTGCCATGGAATCTAAGTAGTCACCCGTCAAAGTTGAACGGTTTTTGGTCTCAGGGCTCTTAAGGGACTATGCCCGAATGAAGTAGCCCAAAAGCAATGACATTTGTCAAGAAAATGATGCCTCCTCTAGCATTCACCTAGCCACCTAAACATGTTGGCAGTAAGTTCGGTGCCCATGACCACCACCGTTTGCAAAATATAGCATTTAAGTGACCTGTACACGTTGGCTCAATTGCACTATTTTTCCCATGTTTTGGAAACAATAGGGAAACGAGAGCACCGATTGGAGATGGAAAAAACCAATACATACTATTGTAGAGGGTCCCTACGCTAAGGTGTAGGATGTGATGAGATGTCTCTAGGTGCCACGAAGTCCGAGTAGTCACCCGTCGAAGTTGAATGGTTTTTTGGTCTCAAGGCTCTTAAGGGACTATGCCCGAACGAAGTAGCCCGAAAATAATGATGTTGTCACTGCATGAAAATGATGCCTCCTCTAGCATAAACATATAGCCACCTAGACATTTTGAACATATTGGTTTGGTGCCACGACCCACCATTTGTAAAATATAGCATTTGACAGCCTTACACTTGCTCAAACTGCACTATTTTGCACGTTTGGAAACAATAGGGAAATGAGAGCACCAATTGGATATGAAAAAGCCAAGATAAAGTATTGTATAGAATCCCCATGCCGAGGTGTAGGATCTGATGAGATGTCTCTAGGTGCCACGAAGTTCGAGTAGTCACCATCAAAGTTGAAAGGTTTTTGGTCTCGGGGCTCTTAGGGACTACACCCAAACGAAGTATCCTAGAAAAAATGAAATTGTCACACATCAAAATGAAACCTCCTCTAGCTCACCTAGCCACTGAGATGTTTCATCGCATTCGGTTTGGTGCCATAACCCACCGTTTGTAAAATATAGCATTGTGACCTTACCTGGCTCAAACAACACTATTTCACGTGTTTGAAACAATAGGGCAGTGAGAGCACCGATTAGAGACGGAAAAAAAACAAGACATGGTATTGTAGAGGGTCCCCACTCTAAGGTTAGGATGTGACAAGACATCTCTAGGTTCCATAGAGTCTGAGTAGTCACCCGTCGAAGTTGAACGACTTTTGGTCTAAGGGCTCTTAAGGGACTACGCCCAAAAAAAGTAGCCTAGAAGCAATGATGTTGTCGCAAACAAAAATATGCCTCCTATAGCATATACCAAGCCACTCATATGTGTGTTACATAGTTGGTTTGGTGTCATGACCCACCATTTGTAAAATATAGCATTTGTGACCTTACATTTGGCTCAAACTGCACTATTTCACGCGTTTGGAAAAAAATAGGGAAGAAAGAGCACCTATTGGAGATAGAGAAAACTGAGACGGGATATAGTAGAGGGTCCTCTAGGTTGAGGTGTAGGATCAACACGACATCTCTAGGTGTGCCATGGAATCTGAGTAGTCACTCGTTGAAGTTGAACGATTTTTTGGTCTTAGGGCTCTTAAGGGACTATACCCGAACGAAGTAGCCTGGAAGCAAGGATGTTGTCGTGCATAGAATGAAACCTCCTTTAGCATTCACCTAGCCACCGGATGGTTTCGATGAAGTTGGTTTGGTGCCACGAAACATTGTTTTCAAAATATAGTGTTTAATGACCTTATAGTGGCTCAAACTGTACACTATTTCATACATTTGGAAACAATAGGGCAGCGAGAGCACCGATTGGAGATGGAAAAAACCAAGACATACTATTTTAGAGGGTCCCAATATTGAGGTCTAGGATCCAACGAGATATCTCTAGGGGCCACGGAGTTCGAGTAGTCACCCATCGAAGTTGAATGGTTTTTTGGTCTTAGGGCTCTTAAGGGACTACGCCCGAACGAAGTAGCCGGAAGCAATGACGTTGTCGCTCACCTAAAATGAAACCTCCTCTAGCATTCAACTAGCCACCCAGAAATGTTGGCACAATTGGTTTAGTGTCACGACATCCCGAGGCATGAATTCTCACTACTCGCCTTCGTTCATTTCCTAGGACTTCCTAGAAAAGGTAGTTTGTAAACAATTATGCCACGAAGGCTCAAGGAATGTCAGGAAGGCTTCGGATCGGGTTCTCGACTCCAAACCGAGCCTCCCTAGATTCCTCTATAGTACCAAGGCATATACCCCCAATCGAACGTGTTGTAGTGACAGTTTCTTGGACCACGACCTCCCGAGCATGACTTCTGCCTTTACTCGGCTCACATCAATGAGATTACAAAAAGTTTAACACATTACCATGTAAATACTCTAATGATTGTTAAATGATCTCCTTTTAAATCATGTTAATACACAATAGATATTTAAGAATATTTTTGCATATCTTGTGCCAACTAAGTTCTATAATGTTTTTGTATTTTTTACAAGTGAATTCAAATTAGGACCTTATTGTTACACACATCAATAACAATTTTAATTTGGACTAATAATTAACAAATAAATTATAAGTACACTAAAAACATATAAAATGACTTGTAATAAATCCCTCAAGACCATTTTTAATTGTGTACATTTTGTCTCACTTTGGAGTGTGTTAACCACGTGCTTAAAATAAGAAAATTGATATAAGTCCACACTTGAATCTCTTGAAAAAAATGATCTTGCACCCAAGAACCTTCAAAACCATTATATAACATAACATCATATATCATTTAACAATAACATTTAACAGATCATATATCATATCCATAATGGTCACATAATCGAGGCCATCAAATCAAATCAAACATATAGAACTAATATGGTTATGAAAACATACATAGAAGGATATCATGTGCAATGAAATCAAATCAAACATAGAAGTAATATCGTTATGAAAACCAACATGGATATAATATATCAAACTAAGTGTGTTGGACGTGTCTCTGAAAATAAAAGTTCATAACATGTATCGAACTAAGTGTGTCATACATATAGGACCACATGGGGTCACATAAGGCTATATACATGGACTATATGAAGAATCATGAACTAGGACCAGATGGCATATATATATATATATATATATATATATATATATATATATATATATATATATATATATATATATATATATATATATATATATATATATATATCCTATGAATCTAATCATGAAACATCTTCCTCTCTTCACCCCGCTAGAAGAAGCATGTCCACGACTGGGGATGTAGTGGAGATGCCACTCTGAGATTTCATCATGTAACCACTTTCATCAAGGCTTTGAGAATGATGAGATTATGAAAATGAATCTCTTCCCAAGTTTTATGACCCTGAAAGAAATTATGGAGGAGATGCCACCAGATTTCATCATGTAACCACTTTCACAAGGCTTTGAGAATGATGAGATTATGAAAATGAATCTCTTCCCAAGTTTTATGACCCTATATATCTCATGCCATGAAGAAATTGCAAAAAGTAAATTTCTAATATTCTTTATATTTAGTAGCTCAAATAATCCATTTAGCACAGAGATATCGGTTCCTTGGTGACCAATATCTAGTAACATGAATCCTCTAGCCTCATTGGCAAGACAAAAACCCCAAACAACTCTATGAAAGAACTTCCCATATTTAAAACTAGCCCATAAGAAATATCTAAGCAATTTTCAAGCCTTTATAGGAGGAATTCAAGAAGGAACACAATAAGAAGAATAGTAAACATGAGTGACGGTGAACACTTTAGAGAAGATATAATACTTACCTTTACCTACTAGAAAGGGTATTAGTGATCCAAAGTATGTGATATTTCTACCAAATCATTCAAAAATGTATTACACACAGTCGAGATGGAGTTTACTCTAATACAAAAGGAATGATACCACCACAAAATTTTAGCACAAATTAGCTAGTTTAAAGAAAGACTAACACCACATAGTCTAAAGCTAATTGAAAAAGCTAAGGAATGAAACATCAAAGATCAAACCTTAATAGCATAACAATGGAGATAAAATGAAACTAACATCTAATATCTATGCATGCTTATTATGTTAGATGATGACTAAATAATAGACCTAAATAGATCTAGGAAGTAATCAAATTGGGAATGGTTGCTACTCCACAAATGGTGAGAAGATCTCTCTAACACAAGACTACAATGTCATGTTGAATGTCCTCCTACTAGCCATAATGAATGCTTTAGGAAAAGATGAGCATGTGGATCCTTTAAGGAGTTTAGGCTCTTTAACATATGTCTTATATGAGGCTACTAATAAAAGCATGGTGTAAAGTATAAAGGAATGAGGTGCACTCTTTTTATAGTTTTCCTTTTGGGAGAAAATTGTATTTTGGTGCATGTGGGACTAAAATCCCCAAATTAGATTATAATTTCTAATCATGATTAGGCCTTGCTAATCACAATTAGTGAATTACCAAGTGATTAAGAGGTATAAAGCCTTAATCAACCACTTATGGTCAACTAGAAGGCTAGGATAATCTTGTGAGGCTTGATGAGACGTTGTGGAGGTGAACATGATAATTTGGAGTGGTCATAAGAGGAGTTTAAGTCAATATTAGGGCATATTGACCAAATCAAGGGAAAATAGGATCAATTAGCTAATAAATGCTAATTACCTATTTTCAAGAGGATTTTGACTTACGATTCATTGTAAAGTGTCATCCTAAATGTGAAAGGGGTTACACAATCAACAAGTGTGGTGTTAATTGGCTAATTTGGTAAGAAAAATAATAGTTAATTAGTGAAAATCACTAATTATAATGGATTTGGCTAGAATAAGAGTGAATTGTGTGTGTTTGGCAATAAGATTGCAAAAGTAGAATTTAGGTGTCTATATTTTCCCCTGTTTTAGGTGAAGTTAGTGACTTCACTTCAAATATAGTTGTTGTCACCAAATCATTACACCCCCAAATGGCCTGAAAATGAATCACGGTGTTCGGTATGATTGCGACACATGGGCTCACCTCTCAAGCATTGTGGGACTTGGGCTCAAGGTGAACCTCTAGAGAAGGCCAGCTTCTTCTTCCGAAAATAAACACAACACTAATTCTAATGCAGGAAAATGGCTAACTAGACCTATGTTAACATTTCATGGGATTAGAGAAATAGATTTGCTAGAGAAATAAAACCTATACTAGAAGTGGTGATGCACCAAGAAAGGGTGTTGCTAGACAAAATTCAGGCTTGTCGATGAAGAGAGATGATCATGAGGAAGAATGACATGCATTACAAACCCACTTTACATACAGTACTCCAATCCTTGATAAGCACAATGATCTCCAAAACTTGCAAGAGAAACCACGGCATACGGTTCATCCGAAAACATGAGAGAGGTAGATAGAAGCAACAAAATCATGAAAAGGACATATAATTGATCACAAAGCACAATTCTCATTACTTCAAACACTTGCACAATGCCATTACATCAGTGAAAAAGGCATAGGCTACCATTACAATTTGAGAAGAAAGGCTTGAAAGCCTACAAATCACAACATCTCAGCTTGTGAAGAGAGGGGAAGCTTGGAAAGTGTCTAACTTGTCCAACTTGTATGACCTGTTGGAACTCACTTGTTAGAACTCCCTTGTTGGAACTCCCTTATTTTGTTTGATCCTTACATTTATAGAAGAAATTGAGAGAGAGGAGAGAAGGAGTCATAAATTTCCCTTCCTAAATGGAAGGCACATGATGTATTATTTATTACATTTTGTTGAACCACTGAGCAGTTCCATCATGCATCATCAATTGCTTGTTGACATAGTCTTCTCAATTAATTAAAATAATATTTAAATAATAATAATAAATATTATTATTAAAATATTTAAATAAAAATATTAATTTTAATTAAAAATAATTGGTGGGCCCCATGTTGACCAGTTTGAAGAAAAGACTAAAAATAAGTCCAACTCGGTGGTTGGCTCACCGAGCCAACTCACCAAGTTGGGTCCGAGTTCCATCGTCCTTACTCTCCACTACCACACCGAGCTGAGAACTGATTTCCATCCACCAAGATCCTTTGACAACTCGCTACTCGAGTTGAGCTCGACCCATGACTCCTTCTACCATCATTGACCGAGCTCCCATGATTCATTCGCCCACCGAGTTCATTTGAAACAAGCTCCTTCATTTATCACATCCAACCGATGAGCTCACACCGTCAAGCTACTCCAGGAGCTCTATTTGATATGCATCATGTTTATCCTTCGTTTGAGTGCATTAACCAAGCTCACCACCCATGGAATATTATTGGAGTAACTCAGATTTCATCCGATTCTCCCGAGTTTGGCTTGGCCTCTGCTTTTTCGACTCCTGGCGATGCCTTCTATCATTTCCAAGCTCGACCAAATGATCTTTGTGTCGCATCGAGCTCGTTTATCAACTCGGTTCCTACTGCTGGAAAGCTCCTCGACAGAACTCTCTACCAAAACACTAAGCTCCTTACCTTGACGAGCTCCAAAACTCTATATTCACTTTCTGCCTTGAGCTCACTACCGATTCGATCATGTTGCACCCACTACCAACCCGCCTTGCCTTTGATGAGCTCCCCTTCCATATGCATTGACTCTCACGAGTTAAGCATTGAGTTACTTCACAAGTTCCTCATCGCAGAGTCGGAGGTGAAGGTTGAGCCATTGCTGAGTTCCTCGTTAGTTTTCCACTCCACAATTCAGCCAATCAAGATGATTCACTCGATGTTGGACCCGCTTCCAAATTTGCATTGTTATTTTCAAGCTCGTTCCTACTTACAATGAGTTCTCACCTCTGTGCACTCAATATTCTTCATTTTGTGAATCAAGTTGAGTGAGCTCACTCTGTTACCTCACTCAAGCCAATACCATGTTGAGCTTAACCCTAATCCACTCACTCGAGCTAATCCCGATTCGAGCTTCCCTTTAGACTTCCATCTTGCTTCCATCATGTAATGTAGTCCGTGAATGCCATGTTGACCTCAAAAAATCTCACATCCCCATGGAATTTCATACTCCCAAAACCACCTTGCAACATGATTCCAACTCGGGTAAGAACTCGCCCTCATCAAACTCACAAATGAGCTCTTATTCGACTTTGAGCTAACACTACTTGTCACGAGCCAATCTGTCATCCACAAGATTTCTGGTCTCGAAATAAATGACTCGCCACACTGAATCTGATCCTCGAGCTTGTGTTCATTTCACCGAGCTCAACTCTTCTTGTTGAGCTCTGCGATTGACTTGAGCCTCTTCTCATTCGCCAAACTCCATTCATGAACTGAGCTCTTCAGGTTTAAGTTATCTAACTGTACTATCTACTTCGTATTGGTTTGCATTAGTGATCACCTTGTTGATTTCACAGATCCCCGAGTTTTGTGAGCTCAATCATGTGCCAATCTCACTTGTTTGACCTAGCTATGTGGAATACGCACCGAGTTACTCGGTTTGGGCTCCTCCCTTGATTTTCTCAGTGATCATCCAAACCACCGAGTTAAACAGGAACTATTCCACCACGTCGCCACTTCCAACTCCGAGCGCCAACTATCTCCATGATCACCAACGACTCATCGGGCTTTACGCTCCATTGAATCACCTCAAGATCGGACTGAGCTCACCTTTCAGGTTCCAAAATTGAAATTTCCACTTGCCAAGCTCCAATCACACAACCTTCGAACACACACACTTCCGAATCCCGAAAACCCAAAATTCTGAATTTGAGTTTTAGAGTTTTGGGCTTCGGAAATATTCAACCCATTTAACGTTTCAAGCTCCAAAATTTCCAAAATTACGAAATGGAATTGTCTGAAAATATTTTCCAAAATAAAAACTCCAAAAGCTTGACCTCAGCCTTCCTTATTTGAGCTCTTGGTCTCGCGATGACTCCACAACCTTCATTTCTCACTGCCTGAGCTCTGTCCCCTTCCTCGAGCACTCGATTCTCCCAACACATGCTTCCATGTTCAAGCTATCCCTCTATTTGCATCCAAATGAGTTGGTCGTGGCTAAGTTTACCTACTGATCAAGCTCAAAAGAGCTTCCTTCCTTTATGCACGACATGATAATGAACTGTTCTTGCGATGAGCTAAATACAACATTGGGCCTTTTTCATTTCAAGTGGATATGCCTCTACACCACAGTCTAATTCATTTCCATGCCCATGTTCATGGCTCACCATCATCGGGCCTATACTATATTTGAGACTCCTCTATCATGCGACCAAGCTCATACGTCAAGGGTCGAGCTCCTCTAGTAACCACATCGAACTTCAACCGAGCCCTTATCGGCACTTGAGTTCTTAATTTCAACTCAGACCGTGACTACCGAGTGACTAATTCACTACAATCTTTCTAGTGAGCTCATCCGAAGGCTTAATCAACTCACCCCCTACAAACTTCTTTTATTTTTGATATGGATGAGATCCGAACTTGCTTGCAACACATCCAAGCTCGAAACTAGATATGTAACGCTCAAAGAGACGACGCCACACTCACGACAACGCGATGATGACGCCGCAACAAACAAATGTCTCGAAAATGCGTCAATTTTTTTGTTGTATGGCGAATTATTTACCTACGAGTTGCTTCCACCTGGCTCGATGAGTTATTAATTACATCGGGCGAGTTTGGAAACAGGCTTGAAAACCACCTCGGTCACGAAGATGCTTCGAGGGCAGAGATATTTGGATCTATCTCATTCGACGTCCCACGGAGGTAAGTAGGGTCGTCATACGAGTTAAATAGTCCAGGGTTTGATAATATCGTGATAACATTTTTTTCGAAGGTTAACCCTAGAGTATGATATAATTTGTGTTGAAGTGAAAATACTAACCACTTAATTTTTATTTTTATTGTTGCTTTATTAATCAGATATATTACGTTGTTTCAAACTTTAATACATTATAATATATATATATATATATATATATATATATATATATATATATATATATACATATACTCATGTAACATGGAAGGAGTCACACTTTACGATCAGCATACCTTGGCACTAACCTATTTCATTGCATTTTATGATTTCCTATGTTTAAGCATTCACATTACCCTATTTAAGTCTAGTATGATTATTATATAAAAAAGAGATTTATTACATATCATACCATTATTAACTTATATAATATTTAATCCCTAGCTGCCCATCTAATTATACCCGTTTCCATTAATTTGCAAGGCTATGGTATTTCAAATCTATGTCAACACATTATGGATGGGGCGGTGGGTGTCAACTATCACCTGTCCGCCATTATGACTCCCTCCCCCCACCTTGCGTGCATAATTCTCTTTCAATTATTACACTTTGAAAAACAAGCAAAGTCTATTTTCCACACAGCCGCGTGGCTTAAAGTGACAAATAAATGTAAACCTAACTCAGGACGGCGGATGGACCTGTCTTTTTCCTGTTTCTTTGTCCCTAGGCGCGTGGTCTGCCAGGCAGTGGAGGCGCACCAGCAGCAGGGCGTTTTTCAAGCACTGCAACAATTTAAATATTCACTGTGACAGACAGTGCTTGTGTATCTAGTTGACCATCAGGCATATCTACTGAAACGTATCATCATTTCCCTTTTTTTTTATATATATTAGCAGTTATTCTCTTAGACACGATTTATGGGTGACTGACTGGTCTTGATTTTGAGACTAACTTCACATTTGTTTGGGCAGTTGCGAGACCTGCCATGTAGCTTGATATTTGTGAAGCTAGGACCACTCGCAGTGTCCAAATCTGTAAAGAGAAAAAAAAACGTTCAGAACCTTGGTAAGCATTGCAACAATCTAAACATTCGTTGGACAGTCAGCACTTTGTGTATCACGTTGTCTATCAGGCATATCTGCTGAAACGTATCATCATTTTTTTCTTTTTTAAAAATAAAACTATGCTATGCTCTCTGTCAGTGTCGTTAAGGGTGATTGTGGTGTTATATATTCAGTATCGAATGCGTTCTCAAATTCGGGTTTCACCTTCAAGATTATTTATTTTTTTTTAGCAAAAACGATTGGGGAGAGGACAGTGAGGATGTTTCGAGTCTGATTGGGGCAGAAGAGTTTCATTCCAAAAAAAAAATGATGATTCTATCTTAAAATACCAAATTTTTGTACAAATCAAGCCGAGTTTTCCATGACAAGATTTGGCAAAAAAGAATTTTTGTAGGAGCAAGGAGGTGTCAAAGCCCCGAGGTTTGAAATGATTCTTTTATAGGGTGAAGGAACACTGCTATATGAGAGCAATGAAGACAAAACACAACCCATATAAAGGGTGAGTTATACAGAAATGGACATCCAATTGAATGACCCAATTTTTCAATACAGATAAAACATTAATAAACAGTGGCGAGTATGATAAAAAAAAAGGAACCATGAACTTTCCTTCTTACAGGTCGGCCGTGAATAAAGAAAGTTTCTCCAAACCCTTTTCCAAAGGGCGAGCATCTCGTATAGTAACTTCCTTTCATGGTGGCCGAATCTTCGAGAAGGTAATGTTGTTGGAGTAAAGGAAAATCTCAGACATACAGTCGGCGGTCCGAGTCCTAGGAGGACTTTATATTTACTAAGTACGTAGGTCTTATTAGTATTATACTTAGGTTGTAGTTTTTTTTTTTTTGTAACATACTTTGTTGAAACAAATAAATATTTAAGGTATATTGTTATAATTAGAACTTAAAATAGTCTCACATTAGTTGTGATATTACCTAGCTATGAGTTGTGTCGAAACATTAGTTTTCTTATTACACATTGGGGAGATATGGGTAATTAACTCTTTAAGTTTAGTATTTTTTTTTTTTCTTTTTCGCATAAGGATCACCTTCTACACAAATCAATAACATTATATGGGATTCAAAAGGTTTGATTTCATTCCTTTGAATAGTTGTAATGGATTTTATATTAGATTCATAAGTGAAGAAGGCATAAAAGAACTAGAACATACAATGTTTCATTGTTATACTAAAAGCCATTTGAAAAATTTAAGTTCTTCCATCAAGTATAAAATGAGGACTAATGCTCTATCTTCCAAGTTTTACAACTCATCACTTTCAAGTTTCCAAACAAAATTTTAATACACTTATCTTTTATAATTCCTTTCCAATATTCCACAAAGAATTTAACAACCTTTCCAATAAATTTTAGAGTAAGAATACTATCATTTTAATGCAACTTTTTCTTCAAAATCTTGTTACAATACATATCCTACTTCATGTGAAAACAAATTTGCAATAATGGAAGCTAAAGAAAGCAAACAATATTACATTTCTTTCTCCACTCAAGGTGGGTAATTACATGATATTTTAACATTGTCAACAACTAGGTTCTTGTGCTCCAAAGTGTTCTCATCCATGCTCCATGTTCCAAGTGTTTCAAATCACAACCAAAATAGGGGGAGAGGCAACACTCTCCTCCCAACCAAAACTCAATGAAGAAGAGAAGCAATCTCCTCCATTGACCCCCGAGCCCCAAACACAACACAATGAAAGGGTGGTCTCCAACTCAAGGCAACAATACATGCTTCCACAATACAATTTCTTCACAACATTCAAGCTAAAATAGAAGAACAAAGAGACACACAAATAATACCAAACATTTCACAACAAGGCTTGCATCCAAGCCAACAAGAGAAGGAACTATGGGAATGTTTTCCTTATGCCTCCCAAATGAGATGAGATGCCCATCCAAAACCCTCCACAATAAAACACAAGCCCCTATGACTCTTATGCCTCCCTCAAGTACCCCTTTTTCCTCCCATACTCTTATGCCTCCCTCCTCTTATGGCTCCCTCAAAGACAAGGTAGAATGTAAACATTCTTACCCAAGATGGGCATCCCTCTCAAACTCCCTCCACAATATCCTAATCTACTCTTTTGCCTCCCTCATGAGTATTCCCATAGACCTCTCCTATACTACACAATAAGCATTCTATCCATTTTCACAATACACCAAAGTAAACATGCATTTTTCACAATTTTAGCATAGAAGCAACAATAATATGAAAGCAAAACAAAGGAGAGGGTTTCCTACCTCTCCATTGAAGAAGCCTAAACCAAGAAATTTGTCCAAGCTCCTTCCCAAATCAATCCAAGCATGCAAGACCAAGCACTCTTTTTTTTCTTTCACCCAATTCTTTCTCTCCCAAAAATAACAAAAGAGAACTCTTCCAAAAACAAAAAAAACTCCAACCCCCTCAACAAGAGAGGAAGTTTCAAAAAATAGACCAAAGGAAAGGGTGAGGGTGATGTGGCTCCATGTAGGATGCCACATCACACATCCTCAAACCACCTCCCAAGGTCAACTCAAATCCCAAAACACCATAAATGGGTGGTTGGGTTGAATGACAACTCTCTTCCACAATCCAACCCTTTCCCATGTGCCTTAAGGCACAATTAAATGCAAAAATAAAGAAAAGTGCACTCCAAAGTCATATTTCCCTTCCCAAAACAATAAATAATCCCCTTTTTGGATTCCCAACCCATAGATATGGTTGGTAAGGGGTTTTGGGAAGTGTGGGACAAGTTTAACTTGTCCCACAAGTCCCCCAAAATTGCCCTCAATCTCAAATTCGAGATTCAAAGAACATGGAGTGGTCAACACTCAAAACCAAGCATTCAATACATGAGGAAACACAAGGCTCAAGGAGCCAACAATCAAAATTTATTACACCCACTTGACTTCCCTCCAAAACTTAAAAATTAAAACAAGATATTACATTAATCCTAAACATACTTAGCAAAAGAAATTTTAAAAAGATATCACAAATAAAATCACCTACTAAAGCAAGTTAAAACAAGTAAATAAATTTCTTACCCCCTTGGTCACATTAGAAAATTTCCCCCTCATGGAAATTTTCTCAACACATAAAAGAATAAAGGTACACAATACAATTTACTAGTTGCCTTGACGACCAATTGTTGTAACCACCCGACATCCTGTTGTGTTTGGTCCCCAATCCCCCTCATGGTTGTGATCATGCTGTGTTTCCTGCAAAAATGCAAAATACCCTCTTCGGCCTTGCGGCCATGTCAAAATATCCAAAATAACCATATGCATGAAATTTATTAACATCTATACGTAATTCAAGCAATCATTATTTCTAGGTCTAAATCACAACTTAATTATGCATTTCATCATTATCCAAAATTATAGTAATGTAAATTCAACAACTACATTCTATTCAACATGGCGAAGAAATTCAATGTTAGAACACATGCAATATATCCATATAAAAATAATATCGGAATCCAATAGTCTGTCCATGAGTCAGTGTAGATCATACTGAAAACAAAATCCAATCATAATCCAAATGCATCTAGTCACAAAACATCATGCTAATCAACAAAAGTATAAATCATGTCCATATCCAAAGTCTGCATAACTCAAAATGGTAATCAACTAAGTGTCGTAGGGAAGTGGGCATTACAAGATACTTCCCGATCCTTGCGACTTACTGATCAGTTTGCATTCTATATTGCCTCGGTGTAGTTGAATCTCCTTAAATGCTTCTAGAACCAAAGAACCTCTTCATTTGAGCTCATTTGTGGTTATTTCAACAACATGTCTAAGAATCATAAGCTGAGCCCTATCTCGACCAAGCTATTCATGAGGGCCCGAGCTAACTCCCCACCCCTATCAAACACCATGTTCCAACATCGAGCTCGAGAGATTAATTCAAACATAAGCTTAATTAAAATTATTTTAATTTGCATTAATGCACTTATGTGTTGATTTAGGCTCAACTGAGCTATGTTTGAGGTTCCTTCTTCTTATGTGCTTTGAAGATCCATGGAAAGGCACCATGAAAGTATAGAAGATCCTCTGGAAATTTTATATACCAACTTTGAAAATTTTAGCTTGTAGACTCATGTTGTTCATTTTTACCCAGGGGACAAAAATGGACAACAAGTAGTACAAACGAGCATAAACAACTAAATTTTTGAAGAAACATTAGTTGAATGAAGGATGCCCCCTCGATTGTCAAGTGGGTGATAGAAGAAGTCAATCAAAAATCAAAAATATGATTGAAATGGATAGAAGAAAATGGGTCGAATGGAAAAACCCTTAGGCATTGAGAATGAATAAGGATAGGGATAAACATGGTTTTTTATTGCCGAGTGAAATTTTAAGAGAAAAAATTGTAATGATAATAAATGATAATGGAGAAGAAATGATTAATGGTGAAATATATAATAAGACCAATCTTTACATCCAACATTTCAATAAGTAACATGTTTATATCATTTTCCTCTAGATCTACATTATTAGCCTTTATTGAAATGAACAAAAATTTAAGATAACATGAAAATTTAAATTACTTAACATTTGTCCATCTACATAACTCTATGCAATATACATAATGCAATGCAATGCGAGAAAGTAAAATGATATCTAACTCAATGCAACATATATAATGCAATGCAATACTGAGAAATTAAACCAACTAACCTAAAAGAAACCAAGACAATCACACGCACTCAAACAAACAACGCGTTCAAGATAGTTGCACCAATTTTTTTATTATCAAGATGCGGTTCCCGAATGTTCGTGTCAGAATAATAAGGGTTAAAAATGGTGTCCCAAGAAATAACACATGCGAGGGGGAAAATGGGGGAAAATATGTTGATAAGATGCAGAGAGTGTGGCATTTCACTCAATCCAAAGAAGTGCCATTTCGGAGTGCAAAAGGCCAAGTTCTTGGTCACATTGTATCAAAGGATGGTGTAATGATAGATCTTAAGAGGGTAGAGGCCATCAGAAAGGTCCCAATTCCAAGAACCAAGAAGGGAATTCAGTCCTTCTTTGGGAAAATAAACTTTATCAGAAGATTCATATCAAACTTTGTTGAGTTGACCATTCCAATTACTTGCATGCTAAAGAAGGACCAAGTTATCAAATGGGAAGAGGTTGTCATTCAAGCTTTCAATGGGATCAAAGAAGCATTAAAGCATGCCCCTGTTTTAGTAGCTCCAGATTATAAGAAGCCTTTCCAAATGTTTTCTTTCACTTGAGAGAACATTGCTGCATACTTTTTTGTTGTAGAAGGATGATGAAGGGACCGAGAGGCCAATTTCCTTTTCAGTTGGCATTGCAAGGGCTGAGTTGTAATGCCCCATTATGGAGAAACAAGCATTTTCATTGGTAAAAGCAACAAAGGTTTTCATATCTTACATTTTGAGCTCTAAAGTTGTTGCTTATGTTCCCCACACTATGGTGAAATATGTCTTATCGTAGATTGAGGTCCTAAGCAAAATATGCAGATGGGTGAACAAGTTGCAGGAATATGACATGGATATCCAAACCACAAAGTCAAGTAAGAGGTTTGGGCTTAGCTAATCTTATGGATGAGAGAAACTTGAAAACTATTGAGGTGAATGAAGTAGAAGAAGGAAGGGTGGATGTCCTTGAAAAGTTGATGAGTTTTGAATGGTACAAAGATATAATTTTTATCTCGAAATCTATACCGCCTTGAGTATTTAAGTAAAAATCTGGAAAGAACTCTTAAGTCTGGATTCTCAGAAATATGTCATTACCGACTTTGGGTTAGCTTGGAAGAATCCTAAGGAGTTTTCTTAAGGTGCATTACAGAAGATGAAGCCCCCAATATGATTGCTAGTCTCCATGGAGGAGTTTGTGGGGGGAATTTCACTGGAAGAGTCACAACACACAAGATCTTGAGGGTGGTTATTGGTGGCCAACTCTTTTCAAAGATACAAATTTTTGGTTAGAAGATGTGAGAGTTGCCGCATTTTTTTGGAGGCCTGAAAGCTTCATGCTCCCTTCCTTTGCAACATGTATCAATTGAGGCCTCGTTCAAGAAATGGGGAATGGATTTCATTGGTGAGATTTCAGACCCTTCAATTGTTGGCCATAAGTGGATTATTATAGCCACGATTAAGTCACTAAGTGGGTAGAGGAAATCCCCACCAACAGAGCAACACACCAAATTGTCATGGGCTTCATTCTGAACTATATCATCTGCAAGTTTGGAGTGCCGTTAAAATTGTTTGGCCGACAATGCCATGAGCTTCGAGCTAAACCGTGGTGGCAATTTGTAAAGAATATGGGATCAATTTGACATATGCCTCCAACTATAACCCCAAGGCAATGGAAAAGAAAAGTCCACTAATAAAAATCTATTAAAGATCATTACGTAACCTTGGAGCTAAACAAAAGAAAATGGGGTGAGTAGTTGAAGTTTGTTGTTTGGGTTGATAGAATTACTTGTTAAAAGAACTACTGAAAAAGTCCATTTGAATTGGTGTATGGAACTCGTGCTCATACCCCCGCATATGCAATTTTCTTCATATCATTTCATTCAAAAACCTGGAAGATCAATAAGTTAGTCCATATGATGCTCGCATTAACAGATTGTTGAACTTGATGAAGAAAGGAGGGCATCCCACCAAAGACATGTAAAGTTTAGAGAAAAATTGAAGAGGTTATTTGACAAGAAGGTCACTCTAAGAGCTTTCAGCCGTTGGATATCTTGTGCTTTGTTATGGGATAGCAAACATGAAGATAAAGGAAAGCATGGTAAATTTGATGCATTATGGATGGGCCATTACTCCATTGACATTCGAATTGGTGAACATACCTTCTTCTTGAAAGACTTGGATGGGGAATTTCTCGAATTACCTATTAATGGCAGGCATTTAAAACATTTCCTTGATTGATTCCCGTAATCAAAGTGAGCATCATTTTTATATTGTATAGTTCATTTTTTTGTGTTTTTCCTCGTTCTAGTACTTGGTGACCTAGTTTTGCGGGTTTCTCGGTTCGTTTTTAAGAGATGGTTCTAGTTTTTTGCTCTGCAAGCTAACTCCTTTTCCCAATGGATATTTTTGGCACTTGGTCTGTTATTTGGTTCTTGTGGCACTCACAGGGAGTGCCCATCCCCGAGTTGGAGCCGATGTTGGTGCTCAAATTAGTCTCACCCCATTTTCTTTGAAGTCCCTCAGTTTGTAGCCTCTGTCACGCTTTTTTATCCCCCCATGTTGGTGCTTGAAGGATCTGTCCTCCATTCGGTTGCCATGGTCAGTTCCTTCCTTGGCCAAGGATCACTTAAAATCCCAAAAAAAAAAATTGTTCCTCTGACCATATGAAAGAGTCTATTACTTGGTCGTAAAAAATCAAGCTTTTCCTTTCCCTCCATTTTCCACATTCAGGTTTTGTTGTCATTGTCTTTTGTGTCTTAAATACCTAAGGAAATATGAGTAGATGTAGCTTAGAAGATCATGTTTGAACCTTGTAACTTTTCCAAATTCCCCTGTCCTGGAGAAAAATTTGTCTTCGGGCTCAAATGGTGGTTTCCTGCGTTTTTCCGATTTGACGAGTATGTTTTTCCCTATCAAATTTACATCTCGCATCGGTGGAAATGTGGCTCTTTTTGGTTGGATGTAGCTCTACAGGCACTCTAAAGACTCTATCACTCGCTTCACCCCAAAACTTGTCTGCGTGAAGGAACGACACTCATTTGAAGATTCACCTTTTGGTTTAGCATTAGAGTTACGCCGTGGGGACACGTGGAGGATTTCACCGCTTTTTCCCGGACTTAGAACTCTTTTTATGTAGTTGGTATAGTTTAGGTGGGCCACGTACACGTGGTGGGCTGGTGCTCATTTGAGGATCTTCCTCGGGGTCCCACCTTAACATTTTTATAGGGGGATAGGTGGAGGTTTCCACCAAGCCTTCCCTTACTTAGAATTTTCAAGCAACTTTCTAAAGGGCCTGGGACATGTGGAGGGACTATGCATGTTTGGGGACCGGCCCCTGGGTTTTATTTTGAAGAAGCACCAAGAGGACACTTGGAGGCTTCCACTCACTCTTCCCTTTTCTTAGACTTTTCAACAACCAAAGGAGACTACTTCGGACCCTAGACACATGGCACCTTCCACTGAAATTTCAAATTTTTAAAGACTCTACTGGACCGAGACACGTGTTGAGCCCATGCTTGTTTGGGGTCTCTACTTTTGGGGACCATCTCAAGATGCGCCATTGAGACACATGGCAGTTTGAAAATTCAAAAGGTGGGGAGGCAAAGCTTCGAGGAAGTTTGGAAAATTTTCCTTTTGTAAAAGAAAAGGGGTTAAAGTGTAAAAAGGAAGCGCATTTCACTTTGGGACCCACATTGGGACACGTGTCAAGCCCATTTTCAAGGTGGAGGGGCAAATCAAAATAAGAAATTTTACATTTTTTCCCAAAAGGTGTAAAAGGTAAAAAAGAACCACCAGGCCCATTTTGACTCGGATCTCCAACGTAGATGGTCCAAATTCAAAAGGGAAATTGATGGCAACTGTGCATCTGTATCTGATTTTTCCACCATTTTTCTCCAAAGCTCCGGGGATGTGAATTTTTATGGTTTTTTATCATTTCTTGATGTCTCCTACACGCCAAATGAAGAGGACAATTAATTTGATATATTGATTTGGTGGGGAATATCTGAGAATGACTTTTACCATTAAGATGTGATCCGACTATCGGGTTCGATCTCGATTTTCTAATCTTTCCTTCCTCGCATGCGAAAACTAGATTTGACAGATTAGAGGAGGAAGTAGTTGGCACGTGAGATGAAGAGTGATTTACCAGATGAAAGAATTGAATGCTAGAAATATTTGAAGATATTTTCCCTCTGAGTACCTGAAAACTTTTTTCAAATCTGATTCTGGGAATCACAATCAAAATCACAACAAGCAATGGTGCTTTGAATGTTTTTTTGTTTTGGGGGAAAACTCGTTGTAAAAATGTTATAAATTGCATGAACTTTTCATGCAAATGGTTGGAGTGTTAGAGGTCGGGAGTTATTTTCCTAAGAGAAAAGTTTGACAGAGCCTATCTTTCTAAGAAGCCATCTGAGGAACCTGTTTATTTCTTTTGTGTTAAATTTGATCATGTCAAGGTGGTTACAAGTGTATAGCCATTGACAAGCTTTGAGATTGTTCTAGAAACTTTCCCTGTTGATGAGTTTAATCCAATTTGAGTTAATCTGTGTTGATTTTGGGAAAAATTGTGTCTGCTTCATTTCTGAATGTCTGCAAATAGTTTTTCTTGTTCCCATTGCAATCTTACATTGAAATCTTTGTGAATCACACAAGATCTTATCCTTGTGATAGTTTGGTGGCATTTTTAATTTCATTTATCGGAAGAGCTTTCATTCGATAGTGAAATAAACAAATTTAAAATCACTTTAGTCCTAGCATGACGATAAGATTTTTTTAGCCTTTGAGGGTATCTTAGGCATGATAAAACAAAGGTTGATAATGTTAAATTAAGTTTTTCAACTGAGACTTCATTTTAGATTCTTAAATTTTGTGTGAAAACCTGCTGATATGGGCCTCCATTGAAAGCACACCTTCTAGTTAAAGGAGAATTTTAGCTATTATGAAGCATTATGTTGATTAAGCCTTCCATTTTTGTAAAATATCTCAAAGATCTAGCAAATGAAGTTCATTCTACCTCACCTCCCACCAAAAATTCATTTAAAAACAACCAATCTTACCCATACTACCCCTATTTGTCCTGTGTGTGTACAAATGCATAATTTCTATTACCAAAACATACAGAAGCAATCAGGTTTTCATTATCTTTAGTGGCCTGAACCTTGCTTAGAAAATATCTCCATCATCTAGGGTGACAACTCGTGAGAGTTAGGTTTTGTTGTATTGATCATATTTTCTTCAAGGTATTCTTAATAACTTTACAAGGAAGGACATATCCATCTCCTCCACAAACAATAGGATACAAAAGGGTCCTCTCACCCTGGTTAAAAGGCATAACCATAAAGTAGTGAGGATAGATCAAATCCTCTTGAGGGTGCTATCCATTTCTCCACATCTGAGTGACAAAGAGCAAGCTGCATTTCTTCCCCACTACAAAACGACACACAACATGATCTACTTGTCTCTAAGCTTCCTATCAAATTTGTGATGTTTCTCATCTTCTGAGGGAGAATCAATTTGGGTACCAACATGTACCATGGGCTAGTAACTCAATCCGACCTTAGGCTCAGTAGATGATGACTTGTGCTCCTTGTTCTCTCTCTCCTTGTGGTTATTTTATGGATCCAACCTAAGTGTAGCTATGACTATGTTTAGCCTTGTCAAAGTGTCATGGATGATTCAGATAGGGATGATGACATATATACTATTGATATGTTATTTTACGAGCCGAGGCTTGATGTTCTGAGTGCCAAAAAATCGTTGAGTACCCCCTTGGTGTCTGTATAAGGCCACATAGTCATCGTAATGTGCTAATTCTATATATTTCTTTTATTTGTAAATTGAACTTTTTCCTTTATTTTTGCAAGGACCAGTACTTTTCTTGATTGATATGTTTTTATATTTTGGGCATTTGCTTTGTTTTTGACACTAACATGTGGATTTTTACACTAACTATGGCTATTTGGCCATTTGTTTTTCTTGGAGTTGGATCTTCTTCAAAGTTAAAAATTTTACTGTTCTAGCCCAAGGCTTGTAATTTACCACTTGGCATTTGAATCGGATTGCTATGTTGGTTTTATTATCGTGATGTGTGGAATAGGGTCATAGGATGCACTATGGAATGGTTGGACCTATGGAACTACTTTGATGTATCGAGGTATACCCCAAGGAGTTACGTATAACTAGCGGAGTTACCGAACCATGAGTTATTATGTCACTTAGGTTAGGGGTGTTTGGACTCTATGTTCCTATGGCCATAGGAAACCGACCTTTTGGGGAGTGAAAAGGAAATTTCCTTTATTTATTACTTCTAGAGGGAGGCATAAGAGACTTGAGGGAGGTATAAGATATTTGTGTGCATGTGATTGATGCTTTGGGAGGTATACAAAGTTGTTTTGATGCTTTGGGAGTAGTGTTATGATGTATGTGTTACTCATGTGAGTTGGCTATGTGTTATGGTGTTGTGGATACTTTTTTGATTCCCTTGTTGACTCTATGTGTCTACAGCTATTGTTCTGAGTTGTGTGAAATCTTCATCTGTGAAATTGTAGGAATTTCAGGTTGTTATAGTACACTTATGTCTGAGTATTTCTTTGTCGGTTTCTATTTGTGATGAATAATGTATTTTGTGGATCATGTATATTCCTTTCATGATTTGGTTAAGCTCTTGTGATGTGGTACAACCATGATAGTATGTGAAATTTGGCTTGTGAATCCTTAATGTTGCATATGACACTAATATGTTATTGTGATAACGGTCCCCTGTTACGCACCCACAAGAATGAATGAAATAGAACTTTATAAAAATGAAATCTTAAGGACTTAAGTTTAAGGAATAATGAAAAGGGAAAGAGATTAATTAAATAATGAAGTAAGAGAAAAATGCCAATCTTCACTTTGAACATTAAGAGTTAACTAATCTACTAAATTCTCTAATTCTTCTGGTGGTCGTGCTTTAATGGCAAAAACTTTAACCGTAGGAAGAACCTTTGCCCTTACCCTTTCCTTGTTGCTTATCCCCTTTTTGTTTTCTTCACCATTATGCCACATTGGGGACAATGTTTTCTAAAGGGGGAAATGTAATGCCCTATTCGGCGCCGAACCCCATTTTTGTCCCTTTGCCCCATGGAAAAACATTAAATGTTTATTTGAGTTTTTGTTTGATCGTTAAGTAATTGCGAGTTTTTTTTTTTTGGTGGAGTTAGTTTTAAGTCCCTTCCTTCCATCATTCCTCCTTGTGTCATCATGTGCTTTCTCGTTATTGAGGGTGCCCTTATGAGTGTCCTCATTTTAGTCTTATCGCATTTTGATTATTGGGTTGCTTGTTGACATATTGTTAAAAGTTCCTAAGAAATTTTAAAACCTTGTCAAGGTATTTGGGTAGTTTGTTTTATAAAGGGACCTAATATTTTAACTAAGTTTTTTTTTTTGTTTTATTATACCAATCCCTCAAGGCTTAACCATGGGGTAAACCATGCTAAGATTGATTTGAACAAGGAGGGGCTGTTTTTTCGTTGGCGCCAAGGTTTGAAAGGGACTACCAAATTTAAAGATGATTTTAATGCTCCAATGGCCTCGCTTTTTACCCCTTGTTAGCAAGCTAATTCACCACGCAATCCTCTTATTAATAAATTGTGCTTGGTGTAGGGATTATTGGCTACCTTGTGTCTTCTTTGGTGAATGGGGAGTTTGAATTATTTCAACCACCAAATCTGGCTCAACTTTAATGCCATTAATAAAATTTATTCTTGTCATGCGTTTTGTGGACTTTGTGGTGGGATGAAGATGTCCTTTATTCTAGCTACGGTGTTTTGGTAGTAGTTGGTTCTTCATTATCTACCCCGACACCTTGGTTGGTGACCTACTCACACATATTTTGGTGGCCGCTTACCTTGTAAGTGTTGGTTTAGTGAATAACTCTGCCCTGGTGTTCCTTTTTGTTTGGCTTGCTCTCTCATTTCTTGCTAGCCACGTGGAGTCAGCCTTTGGGAGAGTTGTCTTGGTTTGTGGGAAATAGCATAAGACTCCTAGCATTTGTGACTGGATTTATGCAGATCCTTCTACCCTTGTTGCTACTCCCTTCTTGTGCCAAGTGTGGAAGTGATTGAAGTATGGGCTCCCAAAGAAGCTCGTGGATAGAGAATTGAGTTATAAATATAATAATGTTTGAGTTTGGATTTCAAGAAATTTATTATTAAGGCTCTTGTTAACAAATATGAATTCAAATATTAATTTCATACTACTGTGACTTAAGAAAATTCAATTTAAGTAAATGAAACTATGTGGAAAACCGATGTGTTTTTCAACATATTAAAAATCACACCGCATTTTTCAGCATGTTGAAAAAAACACTTTGTTTTTCATCAAGATGAAGAACACATTTTGATTTAATCAAGTTAATCACCAAACATTTTCCCTGGTTATTACATGGTTGTAAAAGTTTTAACCACTACTTTTTTCATTAACATAAGTAATTTATACTTATATGAATTTGGAGCCTATGAAAACAAATAATTGGATACATTTTTAGAAGCCCGAATATGAGGAGGTTATTCCATGGTTGTTAAAATTTATTAGTAAATTCTATAAGTGCAAATGGATTTGAAATCTCTAATGAAATCCATAGATAGAGAACATAAATTCATTTGCAAACACTAGTGTATGATGTAACATATATTTGTGAGCATTGGGATCTAGTTTAGATACATGCAATTAGAATTATGAGACTTCATAAAATAGAATTTTCCTTGAACTATAGTATGGAATAAGAATCAGATTGGGAGTTTCTATTTCTAAACGTTTCATATATGGATCGAGAAAGGGAATACCCTATAGTGGATTATGCACTCACCTTGGAGGTATATAAAGGACTCAAATCTAAGAATGTTCATCATTTTCCCTTTTCTTAAGATCTATTAAGAGGTTCAATTCTAATTCTTAATTCTCTAACATGTTATATTAAATATAATTCTATCTTGGATATGAATGTGATCGAAAGTTATGGTTCTCTATATTATTACTTGTACATGGTTATATACACTTGTAGATAAATTTTTCATGTGTATAGGTACATACTCATGAATTTTCCAACATATCTTGATTGTTCCTTTTGTATAAGGTTGTAGATGTGCTCTATTATTGCTATTAGTCTGTGCATTTTGAGTGGATGTGTTTTACAATTATAATATGTTATATAAAACATTTTAATTATTTTGATTTACATCAATTTGGTGTAATGACTTATGTGTTGGAACTATATGTTTGAACAACCATGCAAGAATATATTGTTGTTATATAATATGTTCCATTGTGTTTTTCAAGGTGTTGATAAACACAAGTGTGTTTTTCAACACATTAAAAACACAACTGCTTTGTAACCGTGTTTAAAAAAATACAATTTTTCAATTTTCTAGACTTTTTGACTTATGTAATCAATAAAAAATGTATTAAATAAATAATTATACATTATAAATATAATCTATTATTGTTGAATTAGAGTGAATTATTTAACAAATAGAAAGTATTATAAATGCTTTTCGATTGTGATACCTCATGTGGAGGAGTAATAGTTTAGAATAACAATTAGAAGTGGAGATGAGCAACCTTCCTTTCCTGGTTTTAGCCTTGTTAGTGATTGCTAGTCCCATATGCACAAATCAAGTCTGCTACTATAGATTATGCCTCAACTTATATTGTCCATATGGATAAGTCTACAATTTATAATGAATTCCCACAAACATTGGTATGCATCGATCATGTGAAGGAATTCACTCCCTTGACATTACAAATCCTCCCTAAAAATATTGTCAGTATAAATAAATGAAAATTTTGAGAGCTGTAGAGACTATTCAAACATACATTGGGTATAATCTTAGGGTAGTAATCTAGAGTCTTTTAACAATTAAAGTGATCAGTTTCCAAACTATTCAACTGGTAACTTTCAATTTTCAATGGAAATTTATAATCCAAATAATTGAAATGGTAACACAATTTATAAATGAACAACAACTTAATTTGCATTCTTCTGATAGTTGTCGAATGTAAATATGATCTTAGGCATCGATCATTTGAAGGAAAAATTCAGGGATTCAATGAAGAAACATTGGTATGCATCATAAAGTTCAGATACATGTTAATGGTATGAATCCGTGTTAAGTGGAAACTAAACAAATAATAATGGGTACTGGCTTAGGGAGACGCTTCTTATTCTTGCAAGCGCAACCGCTTACCTTCTACTCTGCAAATTCGTCCACAAATTTCACTCGATGATGGCTACCTTATGGCTTTGGGTCTAGCTCGCTTCGCAAAGGGTGGAACTGCTGTTTTGCGTAAAAAACAAAAGTTACTGTGGGTCAAAATGGTGAAAACAAGGAACTTTTAGTGTTTTAAAGGCAAAGTGCATCCTCCTAAGCACAATTAATGCGTCAAGTACAAATATTGTCATGAAATCTCATCCAAATTGTCCTCTCGCCATAGCTGAACACTTTGACATAGGAAGAGCTTCGAGTTTGACATGCCCACCGCACGACGCTAAAAAAACTTGACACGTCATGTTTAGTCGAGGGAGCATGACATGTTCTATGGTTAATTTTTAGGGACATACACATACATGGGTGCAAATTGAGTGAAGCGTAACCACTTCCTCTTTTATGAGGGCATGATGTAGGGCCGATGCATGCATTGTCTCGGGAAATAGCCATCATTTTCTAGTGCTAGGTTAGTCATTGCAAGAGTAATATCAATTTTTACCGGCTGAAATTTTCTTCAATCTTGGAAATCTATCCGTGCATAGCATGAAATATATGTTTCCATTGGGTTACATCTAATGCAACACTTAGTCGAAAAAAATGACAATAACGTAGGCAAATTACATATTTGGGGTAGCATTAGAGGATGTAGTTCATACAAAATTTCCATTCAATTCCAACTTATATCCCATCTCCATGAGTAATTAGTACAACAAAGTGTTAAATGCCCTCTTCATCAATTATGTAAACTAAGCTAGGTTCAAGGTTTTGAGATCAATTGATTCTTTTGGAGTGTTCAACTCGAGACAATCCATTCTTGTAATTTTTGATCCATACAAATAATTGAGATCGTGCGGTCAAGTTGATAGGAAGCGTACTCGATAACGATTTCATCTAGATTTTCAATGGCACAATGTGAGATGACTAGAAAAAGGATCAAAATTCATGTTCCAAAATTTTAATCTTGGGACCCCAAATTATATGGACAACCAAGAAAAAAGGATCAAAATTCATGTTCTAAGGTTTTATTCTTGGGACCCCAAATTATATGAACGACCAGGGAAAAAAGGATCAAAATTCAAGTTCCAAGGTTTTAATCCTCGACGCCGAATTATATGGATGCTTCCAACAAAATTGATGTGGCTTATTATTTTCCATTTGTCCCTTGTGATTTAGCATTTCAAATGTATTCTCGTGGTTTTATGGACGATGGAAAACTAAATTGAGGTGTCTTTGCCAAATAAAATGTAAGAAACTTTTTCATGTAAGCAGTCTTGTAACCGCATAATTTTTTGAAACATATAATTGAGAAAATTTAGGTGAGTAAATACAGAAATGCAGTCTCCTAAATAATAAGGGAAGAATTCTAAAAGTCCCACCCTCCATTATGGAAATTAG
Organism: Taxus wallichiana var. yunnanensis; assembly: GCA_018340775.1. NCBI lineage: Eukaryota > Viridiplantae > Streptophyta > Pinopsida > Cupressales > Taxaceae > Taxus > Taxus wallichiana. The sequence continues at coordinate 156,744,643 of CM031236.1, read as the reverse complement.
TGTGTAACACAATAGGGGAAGCTTAAGGCTTGTTTAGATAGAATTTAATAGGTATAATTTTCGATTAAGTATATTAAATTGATAAAATGATCATTTAGGGTGGTTTTAGATGAAACCGTTATTTTCAAATCAAATGATTAGATGGTTTGATCCTACTTAACAATTTTGTCTCAGGAGGGAAGTGCAACAATTTTGTTTTATTTGTCAAGTGTTTATTTTTCATTTTACATGGGTTTTGTATTTTTTTATTTTTGTTAGTGTATGAGGTGCATAGGGAAGATGAAGGGGAAGGAAGGAAGAAAGGGAATCGGCGGTGGATGGTCATGGGTGCCCATAGTGAAGGTGGTCGGGGAGGTTTTGGGCGATGCCGGGGTTAAAGTGTGGATGAGTGCACCAAAGAGCCTACACGATTATTAAGATTACACTCCCACATAAGAAACTATCAAGGCAAAAGATGTTGGTATGCCTTCCATGATAGAAAGGGTAAGAATTTAAAACTAAAACTTCTTGTAGGTAGCAATTTGATATTTTGCCATGTAAGCCTTTTAGAACAATTGTGGTGAAGATAGAAGTTAAAATTGTAGGCAGGAGAGGCAATGGCTGAAGCTACTAAATCCATTAGGTAGGCCTTTGTAAAGGGCAGAGAAAGGAAGATCAAATTGGGAAGAGAAACCCACATCATCCAAGCTTGGGGAATCTGTTCCAGATGTTGAGGATAATGTTAGAGAAGCAGTTGCACCAATGGAGGACTATTTTGATGCCCCTCCTAAAAAGGTAGAGATTGGAAAATTGTGGAACCAGAGGGCATCAAGGATTGGAACATGGTAAGGAAAAATTGGAAGAATTTGGGGTTCATAATGGTCCAAGTTCAACTAAAAACTAGGGGAGGAGGAATCCCAAAGTTTAGTGGGGAAGGCTGAAGATAATGTCACATAAGTAGTTGCATCGAGTGGGGATCATTTTCATGCTACTCCACGAAAAGGAAGATTTCAAGAAATCATGGAGTCGTAAAGCACATGAAGGTGTAGGTAATACTAAGGAAAATTTGGGGGTTCACATTGATGGCTCAAACTCCTCCGAAAAGCAGAGGAGGAGGAGTCTCAAAGCTTGGTAGGGAAGGCTCAAGATAAGCTTAATGACATTGGAGTGGGGAAGGAATTGTCTTCTAATGAGAAACCCCCATTTTACCGGAGGAGTTATATCCGTGCCACCGAAATAGGCTCTGGGGTTATGAAAAAAACCTACGAATTGTCTCGAGGGATTGACGTGACAAAAGACAAAAACAAATGTCGTGGAGGTTCTAAAGAAATCAAAGAGAGCTTTAAGAGTACAATTATTTCTAAAGCTGTCGCCGGGGGAAGATGAAAAGGCCTTATCCGAGACGATCATCAAGGCCAACACTAGTGCTCGATTTATGAAGGATTCCATTGTAGGTGGATTCTATGGGGGTAATGGAAAAACATGCACCACACCGATGTAGGGACATCCTGAGAAATACCCAAAGTAATTCAAGGAATCCTTGTGGAGGAAAAGGCACTTTGTAGACGATGTTACTCGGAGTTGTGGGTTCATTCCTGGCAAAGAAACAAGTGGAGGATATTGAGACTTAGATTTCTTCATCTTCACAAAAATTAGGTATGCTTATAATCTGTCAAATCCATCTTTGCAATCTAATAATATAAAGAAAAATCATTACCACTCTAACTTTTAGGCCTTTGTTATGAACAAAATTAGAGTGAACCACGAATCTGCATGGTATTTCATTTTTTTCCCTCATTTTAAATCATAATTTTTGAAAATGGTGGCTTCATTTAATTAGTTTTTATGTTAGTTGTAGAGACAAAGAGTGTATTGCATGTAGAGGAAAAAATGCCGAGTAAATACCAACACCTTGAGCAACAGTGTACAACATGTCCAATCAACTAGGAAAATCCGATAGCGAGTAATGGAGATTGCACACTAATAACAAAGGCTCAGTATGATTTAAAAAATATTTTAACAGTTCTCTCCAACATGTTTTACAACTTAACTATGTATTTATTACTATGATCACTATTCATTCACGCCTATTTTATGAAGATGGTGGTTATTATATTTATGTAATCGAATAATAATGATTTCTAGTTTTTGGGTATATTTATAGACATATTTACATTGTTATTAGTTCTAATGAAGGTGATTTTAAGATGCACACCGATCAAATTTGAATGTTACGGTATTATTTTACTACGGTGTGGAGGACTCTCATATTTATTCATAATAATCATATATTATTTGGATGATAATTTTGAAGCAAAATTAGAAGGCTTTGGCATTTCCAAGTGCATTTCCTTGGCCAAAATACACACCATTACCTATGTTAAGGGTACCATTGGTTACATTGACCTTGAATATGCAAAAACATCACAACTTAATGACGAAGTTTTTCCTTTAACATCTCTAATTTTTTTTTGTGTCATTCAGCTTTATGTCAAATATATATTTAGAACCAATAAAGATTCACATCAATATTGATATTATAAATTTAAAAGTTAAATTATAAGCCTATTGTCACTAAGTCACAAAATTTACTAGAAAAAACTGCTTTCTTTTGCTTCCATAATGTTAGGAATTCATTATGTTAGTACTCCATGGATTATTGTTTGGTTAGTGAGGTCAGAACAAACTACGTAAAATAGTTTTTAATATCTTATGAGTTGTTTTAACAACTCGTCTATATTGTATGTGTTTTTATAGCTCCCCTATTATATCAGAGATACAACACCTATAAAGATGTAAACCATCTCATATGGAATAAATAGAAAATATCATTACTATGTTTATTCTGCTCAACTCTACCGTTGTTGTACCAAGATTTGGCATCGAGCAATTCTATTTGAGTTTCATGAGAGTGAGATTTTTTTATGGAAGAATGATTTGTTTACCAGTGGAATTCATAGTATTTATCATTGCCCCATCTAATGCATTTTCCTCTTTGTTAGCCTGGAACCTAGTCATCTATTGTGTGGTTGGTCTATTCTCCTACCTATTTGATACAAGGCGTACATCTCAGACTAGTGATTCTTCTTCAAGTGCTAAGAATATTATTACTAGTAGTGGGAACTCCAAAGTGAATTTGCAATAGATTTGAAAATAAAATCCTCGGTAGAAATGTGGTGGTGCAGATATGTAGAAAAGGGAATTGGAATCGCATCAAATTTTTATCACATTAAAGTGTTTTTATTATTGCATCATAGATTCGACACCCCTCTCATCATGATTGATGTTAGATTGGATAGTCAGTAAATAAATAAATAAAAATTAGAGTTGTTTGATGCATGCGGTTTTAACGATCCACAGAAAAGTCTCATCTCTACTTCGATATATTCATGACCATGGTGATCTCCTCCAGATGATCTGGTAGTAGGCTTCAAGCCTCGATTTCCAACAATCTCTTGCTCCGACGGGATTTTGGCGAACCTCTTTATTCTCTTCTATTACCAAAGGTGTCAGGTTATAAAATACATGGTTAGATTATGAGTTATATATGAGAGACATATATTGCATGACGTGGCCAACTGCATCTACATCTTTCCGCAAAGTGGTACTTTTTCCATCAAATTAGCTTCCCCATAGTTCTTAATACTAGCAATCGCATGTGTTTCATGAGATGTGAACGCCGAACGGTATATGTTATTTGATTTAGAGGTACAATTATTATTGATCCACTTAATCTGAAGGTTGTTTCTACATTTCAAACTTGTTATAAATTCGTACATGATTACTTGTGATATCGTTTTCGATAGTTAATCAATTTTATAGTTGATGTTGTTAGTTGTGCATTGGTTGTTCAGTTGGTGTTTTGTTGGAGAAACATTTATTATACAATTGATAATGTGTGTGATTGATAGTTGTAGTGTAGGACTTTAGTTGAAACATTACATTGTAATGTTGTATGTGTACATTTAATTATGTTACAGGTTCGTACTTTTAAAGTTGCATACCATATTTGCAAACATAAAATAAATGTAGGTATACGTACACGTAATGAGACATGTATACGTTTGCAGTATTTATATCATGAGTGGTAGCATTTAGTGGGAAATTTTAGTTTCAATAAACTTGATTACATTTGATATCCCTTGAACGACCTTGCCGCTTTCGATAGAAGAAATGTTGAGTATAGTAGTATTTGAGGTGCTATGAAAGCGAAGCTAGTATTTACAATGGGTTGAGTGATAGTAATCTTGCTTCCTCCTTTCTGCTTGCCCGAGTGCTGGTACGTGCGCCATATTTGAGTATCTCTCGAATGAAAAAGTGGGTGAAATGCATGATTTGCAAGCGAGGGTACTGGAGAAAGTCAGAATGTCGACCCTTCCTTTCAGTGGTTCCAATGTCGATGGTTTCTCTGTGCAAAGTAAGTCCCTACGACTTGTGGATAGTTAATCCCCAGGCCATTTTAATCGGCAAATGTCTTCGATTCCCTCTGGAAATAGGGGGTATGGGAATATGTAAGGGGTTGGAGGGATCCCAACATGGGCCGCCAGATCTATCAAATTTTACAACAACAAATAAAGGTAATGTTAGTGGTTGCATTGATGCGTCGTAGACAATGTCTGTGATTGTTCCTGTGGCACCATTCACGAGGCCTGGCATCAACCCATAGATTTGCAATAAGCATGATTTTTGTTGTTTGCATAATAGAACATTGTGTTGCAGAATTGATCATCATCAGATTTCCTGGTCCAGTCCACTGTTACTTTCAGCAATGGATTGGGCGATCGGAACGTTCAATGCCTTCAACATCTGTAGGTTGTGGCATGCCACTTGATCATTTTTTGCAAACAAATGTGGTGCATCCTTAAAAATGTTGAGCTCCTGCTGAGTTAGGTGTGTGTCTGTGCGAGACATCAAGAGTTCCCAATCCTCAATTAGAGGGGTCGAATCTCGCATGTGGAGCAGTAAATTCCGGAATGAAACCTGTGCATTGGTTGTTCCTTGTTGCCGAAATATTGTTCGCAATGTAATGGAAGATTGAAATCCCTTCCAAAGGGTTGCTCCGTAGGAATTACTTGCGTAAAGAGGACTGTCCAAAACCGGCGGTAATTGCCCGAGGTCACCGAGGAGGATGACTGATCTGTTCCCAAATTCAGATGTTCTTGAGTGTGGGAAAGCTTCGCGGAGCCTACTGTCAATTTTGCTTAGCAACTTTGGCCCGATGAAACTCATTTCATCAATAAGAACATATTCTATATGTTTCAGCGATTCTTGAAAAGACGATAATGCACTACCTTCAAGGGGTTTTAGTTCTTTGATTGGAATACGCATGGCTGCGTGGATTGTGGATGCAGAGATGTTGAATGCTGAAACACCGGTAGGGGCGAGCACAAGTAGAGGAGAGGGAGATATGGTTGATGCTGTGAATGAATTCCAGATTTTATTTATCAGAAATGATTTTCCTGTGCCAGCCGTTCCTTGAATTATCAATCTTAGTGGAGGTAGAAGGGATTTGTTTGCTGAATGGTGTAGTATGGTATCAAGAGCTATTTGTTGTTCTGGAGACAAAGGAAGTGTGGAAGATGGTGGTGTGGCATGTATGTTGTTGTTAATTGTGTCTGCCTTCTCTCTCTCGATGAATGATGAACCAGTTATCTGTAAATCATGGGGAACGTCGTGTATGGTCCAATTATTGTGTATGTCAAAATCTCGTTTCCCCAACATTTCAAGACTGTCTAGACCCGTGTTGTTTCCGGGGTGAAGTTGTGCAAAGACCTGCCATTCTTGTAATGGTTCTTGTTGAATACTGCATTCGGGCTCTGAGTTAGAACTAACATCCTGTTACATGTCCCTGTGATCTCGCACTCCTATTATACAAGCCTTTCAGAAATATCGCGTTTGAATTTGGCTCAACCCCACATGACATCAATGTCACTTGGGACATGTACAAGCACAACTACAGACCGTGGCATGTTCTACGCACTACCGCAGATACAGGACTTGCAACAGATGTTAGTTCTGACTCAGAGCCCGAATGCAGTATTCAACAAGAACCATTACAAGAATGGCAGGTCTTTGCACAACTTCATCCCGGAAACAACACGGGTCTAGACAGTCTTGAAATGTTGGGGAAACGTAATTTCTATGACCTAAATATACTGGACATACACCACCACTTGCAACTTGCCTCAAAATAAAAGCTCAACTTTCAGACTTATCGCAATTGCACATACATGAGTGAAATGCAACTTTATATCATATCTCCCACTTTTTACTGTGACATACCAAAAATGGAAAAAGAGCTACCAAAATGAAGAACAAATTTCTATTGACATTGACAGACAGAAAGTGATAGAGCATAAAAGCAAAAGAGAACAATAGTACAACATTCTTGGCTCTCACATAGATTCTATTTCCATACCCATGAATGGAAATGTTTGTTGTTGCAACATACATCCACCATACAGAATTTAACCCTAATTAAATTTGAAAATGCACTTCTCCTAGTTCTACAATGTTAATTGTGGCAATTTTGGAACCCGATATTATGTAAGCCAAACCAAATATTAATACTATGGAACCTGATATTATGTAAGCCAACCCAAATATTAATAATTTGGAACATAAAAGGTATCTGTCATAATAATTTCAGGAGTGGGTTAACGTCTGTAAAATCTCTCATCCAAGTAGACAGTATGATTTGTATGAGTTGTGAGCTTTACTAATATTGCACTTATAACTACAACACAAACAGGTTTAGAAGTTATAGGAGTGCGACTCCCCTTATGCATGTACACTCTCATGACCTGGAATATAACAAGTCAAACTGGCCCTAATTTCATTTCCATTGCTCATCTTAGATTACAATTTAGAGCTTAAAGAAAATTTTCAACTTACAATAGAGAAAGTATAAAAGAAATAATACAAGAAAAGGAAAAACAATACACACAGATTGGAGAGTTTCTACAAGTGAGTTTTATGTAAGTCATTTATCTGTGCAAACAATATATCCAGCTACATTGATAACTAATAGAAAATTTAAGACGAGGAAAACCAACTTCAGATTTCTATAGAGGACTACACTGCGCTGCAAGCTGTTATGCTTCGAACTTCTTTTCCTGTAACTCGTACCATTCTTTGTCAAAGAGAGGATCCTGTCGAATTTCTGATCAGCTTTTGCAAATGAAATTCCTCAAGATCAGTAGCAGTTATAACATCTCATTAATCAAAAATCATATCAAATGAAAGAAGCATCAATGCCGTGTGAATTGTATATACCATAAAGTATAAATTCCTTTTTGTCCATTTTGAGCACTGCCGGACAGAAATTACAGTCCATATACTTTTTGAGATGTATTGGAGGCTATTCATGGAGCTTTTGGTGGTTGTCTAAAATTGACCACATGGTCAACTTAGTTTGATTTACGTGGGCATCATCTTGGGCTGAGTATATTTTATTTACCCACCTCTCCCAGGCTTTTACATTCCTCTCAAAAGGACGGTACACTTGCCAGCTGTCATGCTTTCTGAAATGTGGGGGTTTAGATTTAGAGATCTCCCCAATTAACTATATCGGAGCTTTGAGAATGCGTAGTTTCTTCTGCCTTCTTAAAACAGACACCTGAAACTACATTTAGATTCTAGAATGGTACTTTGAAGTTTGAACCTCTCAAGGATTATCAATGCAGTCGAAAATTTGAATGCCACTTTTATGTCAATGGAATGAGAAACAATGTTTTTACTTAAAATTCACCATGTGTTTTCGTCTTATAGGCTGAAGAAGGGTTTACTGACAAGTTTAAAACACGTTCTACATTACCTCCCCATGACAATTTCACTTCCTGGCTGCATTTCCATTCAAAGTAATCATTTCTTTCGCAATCAAATTAATTCCTCGTACCCAAAGTTCCACATTTGCAGCACTTCCAGCCTCAAAATGAATCTCTTCCCTTGATAGTCGTAATTCTAAATATCAGTGGTATATCTGCATCACCTTTGCAATGATTCTTGCGGAAAGCAATACTTGGGCCCATACCTGCTTCTTTGCAAACGACATTTCTTCTGCTGGATTTGCCCCACGTTAGCAGTCCAGATTTAAGCACTCTAACCATTTTCATATGAGGAGCACCTTTACCCTGCCTTGTGTGCTTGCAGAGTTGTTCGCCTGCAAAAAAAAACTTCCGTGCAAGATGATCCAATATTACGCCCTCTGCAATTTTTGACAAGTTATTTCTCCTAGCAAGTGCCAAAGCCGTTTCACCTCCGGGATTTGCCAGATGGCAGTCAGATCCTCGTAGAAGTAGAATTTTGCAAGCATCTGCATGGCCCTCTCTTGCAGCAAGCATCAGAGGAGTGTAGCCATCCTCATCAAAAGCATTGATTGCGCAACCTTTCTTCAAGAGTTGCCCGAGTGCCTCCACGTTACCCCTTCGAGCTGCAAAGTGAAGGGCCTTAAATTCCTCTTCCTTCAATATATTTGCCAAAACAGCATCTAGGAGAACTCTCTCAAAATGATCTTTGCTGCCATGGAGTTGGGAGAGGAAAAAAGCTGTTTCGCCCTTCTTACTCTTCAGCTTCACATCAGCTCCTGCAAATATAAGAATTTTAAAAACCTCAATGTGTCCCTCTTTTGCAGCAACCATGGCTGCAGAATACCCATTCTTATCCTGTTCATTCAGATTTATGTCTAACTGTTCTAGAAGTTTCTGAAGAACCATAGAATCACCAAATCTTGCTACAAAATGAAGAGAAGAGAAAACTTGGAGATTGCTTGAATTTATTTTCTTTCCATCCTTTATCGTAGCCCATAGAACTTGATGGAAAGAAGACTCAAAACCACTTTCTTCTACTATGCTGACTGCACTTTGCCCTGCCCTATTTACTAGCCCAAGATCAGCACCTGCAACCAGTAGATCCATGAAACACTCATGATGATTACCCTTTGCACATAGCATCAATGCAGTTTCACCCATTTCTGTCCTTGCATTCAGGTCACATCCATGTTCTATCAACTGCTTTACAATGGCAAGACAACCCATTCTAGCAGCCAAGTGAAGAGGGCGAAATACATGTCCATTATTTGTTCTTACACAAAACTCAGCATTTGCACCAGCATCTAAAAGTACATGACTTGCACCTGAGTTACGGCAAAGAATTGCATGACAAATAAGTGTTCTTCCTTGATGCTCACTGTTAGGGGATATGTATCCAAGCAACATCTTTAGAACTTCTCCCTTTGCTTCATAGTATTCAACAGCACACCAAGCTTCATTATATGGCTCTGCCAGGCTTGCCCCAACACGCAGCTCTTCACCAGATACTGTATCCCATGACCAAGCTCCAAGGCTAACTTTACAATCTGTCTTAGCACCTACCTACAATTTGCAAGGGAAAAACCTAATGGGTAATTGAAAACATGAAAAGATCACAGCTTAATTTTCATGCTGTTTGGTTATGATCGTAATTCAAATATGCGCAAGCTGCGTAATTGCTTTGAATCAGGTTCAGTTATGATCATAGATTCAAATTTGAACAAGACGTACAATCAAATTTGAGATAGATGCAATTAACACGAAAATTTCCAATTCAAAAACAAAAAACATGTAACTGTATCACAATACAGGCCATTCTAAAATTCATAATATATATGGTATAAAAATTATTGAAAGGCTGAGTTTTGCAATTAAATTCAACCTTGTAGTCACAAAATTAATCACCTCTAACAAATACTTCACAACAGGTGCTTGCCGGCTCACAATAGCAGCAATTAGTGGTGTGCAGTCCACATTTGCATGTAAAGCAGGCTTAGCTGAACGCAGCAGGGCCCTATCCCATGAATTTTTATCAACTCCATTCTGCAAAACAATCCACATCAACAGAATAGAATGTCAAATATCTGAGAGATGATAGCATAATCAAAAGTGGCTAGAACACTGACATGATTATACATTGTTCACATCAACCTCTTTTAACCTTAAATAAAAACAGTACTTAAGTTGATCACAAAAGCTGAGGAACAACTTTTCCATTAATTATTAAAAAATTGAAAACGGGCTCCCCTTTCCTCAACTCTTGTTAAAGTTTTTACTTCAGTTGAGTTACCACATCAATGGCAGCGGACTGTCGACAGGTGCGTGACAACCGACTGTCATAATTTTTAGTGATTTGTGGAGGCTTCTGTGAATCTTTGGAGATGTATTCATATACGAGCAGTCTCTGATCGCCTTCTGCACAGAAATCCCACATTCGAACCATGTTCAGGGAATGGATTCGCCCTCTTCCGCCGAGAATTGTTGATCCCCATGTTGGATCCCGGTGTAGACGGTCCCTGTACACCGCCCTGAATCCGCCCTTCCCCAGTATGTGCTGAAGTTATTGGTGGTCACTTTCAGCTCTGCGTAATAGTAAGGGGCCAATCTAAAACTTCTGCTTTTGAACCCGTCACGGGTTCGAATCCCGTGCAATGCATCGGAGGAAGAAAAACAATAGTGGCTAACAAATGGTGGCCGGATTTGATACACTGATAATTTACAGCGGGCTAAAAAGAAGCAGAGAAGCAGAGTTTTCACTTCTTGGTGTTGGCAAACTACCGACGACAGTCCAATGAAGGAATTTTGGGCTTCTTTCCCGTTTGCAGAGACCTTCACATACATGCAGCGCGTTACGATTCTGGAGACCAGTATCCCTTCTACAATATCCCGTACTGATACACACAATTCTAAATTACGGCGGATTCGAAAAAAAAGCAGTTAAAAATATGATCTTAAAAATAGAAACGAATCAAAAATTGCATGCACAGTAAAAACGACATGCAAACAGTTGTCAAATTTAATCCCGTTTGAAAAACGTCTAAAAGGCTGTCAAATTTAGGACAGTCGTAGAAACGTCCGGAGGTCCTCTACCATAGGGGAATGCCTTGGCGTAACAAGGTTAGAGTTTTAAAAACATTCAAATAAATTAAGTCTATATTTTGCGTTTATGTTTTTATTTAGTTGCATACAATCAATTTTAGAGATGTTTTATTCCCATTTAGATAATACTTTTGCTTGTCATCTTAGAATGGTCTTATAAGTAATGGGTCAAGTATTGTTTATAAAAGAATCAAAATTATTTGTGGAGTTTATTATAGATATTGATAAAATTCATAAATTCGTCGTTTTTATGTCATTTTGTCTAAGTCAAAGTGTCATCGTCAAATTTGAGTCATTGTCAAAAGAGTCAAAATATTGTAAAAATAAAATAAAATTGCCTTACGGACGCATTTTCGGTGTTACCCGACGTCCAGAAAATAAGTGTTTCACATTGCGGGAGGAGACAAAATAAAGTACAATGTGGAAAGAGATGTGCTTCATGTTCACATTCCGCTGAGTTAGCAACACATGAACTCGAAGGATGGAGGCATAGGAGGAGGGAAGACAATCAGTGTCCTTGGTGGTCACCAAAGACGGGGCCGCTTTCGCTATGGTGACATGTGTGAGTGTGTGTTTATTTTAGTGTGATGTTTTTATAATAAATGTGTTATGGAAACTTCACATTGTGGGGGGAGAGAAATGACACAATGCTTTAGTTTGTATGTGTGGATTGTTATGTTTGCACTTACATAGTTATGCCCGATCTTTCTTGCTCCTAGTTTTCATGTATGCAATTCTACTAACACGTACATGGTTTTTACATTTTGAGAAAAGTCCTATCCTTATTTTGGCAGATATTTGTACTACTACATGGTTGATTTCTCAATTTCCATCAAGTTTTCTATAATGTTTGTCTTAGAGACAACATAAGAATTAGAACTAGGTTATGATGCTAATTTGATTTAAATGTTGTTTTGTAAGTGAAAATCATCATATTTGAATGGATTGTTGAATGTCGCATTATTCAAGGCATTGCAAAGTTCAAAGGCACATGAAACAGAGGAGAGCAATATGCATTAGTTATACCGATCAACTACAAAGTCCATGTTGGAGCCAGTGGTATCAAATTCCACCGCTCGTAGTTCCTTAATCCACTACTCCTTACATTTTGAAGGGATTAATAAAAACATCATCTCAATTTTAGTTTTTGATTTTGGCCTCTGTGACTATTTTTTTCCACTTATTTTTGCAATTCTTGTTCCACTTTATAACACTCTAGGTTACAATTTTTTTCTCTTAACATTCATATAAACTTATTGTATAGTGTTGTTTAGTGGGCCATCTTCAAAATTCTAGATATGTTAATGAGCTTTCATAAGACATCAGGATGTTAAAGTTGAGGTACACCTATTGTATTTGTCTATAGGTTTCTACAATTCAACCATCATGAGAACAGTCCATGCTATTGAAACAGTCCATTGTGGAAGCTTGAAACAAGAGTTACCTAAGATTTCGATGGTACAATGAAGAGAAAAAACGTTTCACAAATATGGGTGATTTAAATAAGCTCTTGGTTCGTGCCATGGTGCGCCCTATAGGAACTATTCCATCCTCCAGCACACCTCTCTTGTTTCCAATCATGAGATGCTTATTGCAAACAAGAAGATAACAAATTATCCTCCTCTTTAGGATTAAAAGACCAGATTACTATGCAGCTCACTAAATGGAATTAGGCCTTATCTTGCAATGTATCCCGTCCTAAGAAATGGATGCCTCATGGTTTCTTTTTACTACTACTAGCGTCTCTTCTCTACCAAAACTATGCAAGGTTTGGTGGATGATATATCATCTATGCTTAATAACCTGGACAAGTTAGGCTGAAAGATGGGGTTATGCCAATTTAAACCCTTGTATTCCCTAACATACTCTTATATTTTTGTTCAAATTCACTTCCATCAATTGTTGAATAATAACACCATAGAAAGATATTTTCAAAGTCTTTTTACTCGGGTACTAGCACTATCTTCTTTAAGTTTAGAATATGATAGAGTGTACCCATATGATTGGAAACATATCATATGGTGGAGTTTAAATTTTTTGTGTGGCAAACAAAATAAACTTTCATCCATGTTGCATGCAGCCACTATTCTTGCATTTTCATGAGCAGCTAAAAGGGATTGAACTTGTTTTGTAATTTCTCTTTCCCTTGTGTATACCGCTAATTAACTTAATTACATCCTTCAACATTTGGTTTGTACTATTTTAAGGACAATGTTTTTTCGAGTTAAAATACTAAAGGCATTTACGTAAAATATTGTCTCATAATCCATTGATACCCTATTCACACTTTGTGGTGTATTTTACAAGAACGGTCTTGTACATATCTTCAAAATAGATGTTGTATTAAGTGTAGTTTAGCTCTATTGATTTTACCACTTTCAACCCTTGTCAAATCTTAAAAATAACTCCTAGATAGATTCAGACGTGGAGTTTATTGAACAATTGTTATTAAATACCTATTATTGATAAAATTTACAAGCGTTTGTATTTAGGCTCGCTTTCTATGACATATTATTGATTGTCTCATTATTTCCCATATCCTTTGTAAATTTGCAACATCCCTTCCTTATTCCTTTCTTAAAGTATTTTAGTCTTTTCCCTTCATCGTATAAATTACTATATTCTAATATTTTAAGAGTGTTTTTCCCGTGTTCTTCTGTTGGTTTTTTGGCAAAGATTAGTTATGTTGCGGCAATCTTGTGATCCCTGTCCTCAAGGTTTTTCGGTTCTTTTTGCAGCATTAGCACAAATGGGACATTTGGCATAAGAAACAGGATGATCCCTTTTATTACTAATAGTACTTCTACATCAAATAGTTCTCCACATCACCTTCAATTCCAAATTCTTTCCATTCTTTACTCTCTGGTTGCTCTTCCCGTTTTGCTTTGGAGTTTTCCAATTTTGTAGTGCATCAAAACTATTGTTGAGAGGAGCATTGAAATTGAAGGGTTCATTCTTTTCTTCTTCATAGTGTGAGGAGGAGTATTTCCGGTAGACAGGTGATAAAGATCAGCTGTAATTTTGGCAAGAGGCATCATTCAAATGTAATTTTTGCAAGAGTGAACAAATTTGTTGTCACTCTGAGATGGGCGCATTACCAACAATTTGTTTTATTATACAAGATTTCTATACATATATCTCTATATGTATATGTCATTAACATTGTTCACAATAGTGTTCATTATCCATCATATAATTGAATGTAATGCTCGAGGTTATACAATTGGGAACACATTATTTTATCATCTCTTATTCGGTACAGAGGATGTAAAGTTTCCTATTTAATCTTTTAAAATGGTTAATCAAGAAAAATATATGGGCCCCATAAAACTTTAACAAAGCTATGTAAGATCTTAGACGATGTGCAATAGAAGTTTTGTTGGCATGTTGGGAAGCTAAATTCCTAGCAAGAGAGGGAGTCTCAAAGGTAGTCACCAATTGAAAATCTATCCATGTGAAAGTAAATTTTTTATGGGGATCCTATTATTTGATTCTATGCCCAACTCAATTGTAATATTCATTTTAGGGGTTATCCCTCTCTAGACTTTTACACTTCAGAGAGATGCAAGGTTAATGCACGGGTATGTTTTTTAAGTTTCAGGTCTTTAAGTGGAGATGATTTTTGAAATACGTCAAGTTGAGAGTGTTAAACTTAAAAGTGTGTACATTGCTAATATAAGCTTTATCCATCTATATCATCCTCCATACAATTAAGCCAAGTTAAACGACGCTAGACATGGTCACTTAGAATAGGATATCTCATCTCTAAAACTCCATTATATTAACAATGTATGCTTTCTTCGTACTTGTATGAATACCTCTACACTATTAATGTGGCATCATTTATTTCCCATATATCTTCCTCTGTGGCCACCCTCTTTTTGATCAACCATGATGGACCGATTCAATACAGAAGGAAGATGCATGACATTAATATGATTTTGATGTATTTAAGTAAGGATTAATTTTTAAACTCCTCTCCTTTTGAGATAAGCCTCTCATTACATTACACTCTCCAAAGCACACTTGAGAAGAGGGATAAAAGTTTCCAACTGAAAAGACCTCTATGATTAAATCTATCAACACACAAAACCCTCAAACAAAGCTCGATACTAGTTGGGGTTAGCAAAAGGTTGTCAGACAGATAATATATCGATTTAAGCATACATGTAATAAAAGTGGATATTCTACCGGAAGAAATATACAAAACAAGATATATAAATCAATACCATATTTAACGTGGTTCACCGAGTGTGGGCTATATCCACCAAGAAACAAGACAATATATTATCCAAAGCTTTAAGAGGATTTACAATCTTCCACATATCTCACGATGTACAATACTTTCTTTCTCTAACTTCTCCAAGAATTCTCTCTCACAATTATTCTCACAATCATCATCAACTTCTACAATTATTACTTATAAACCCTAGTTTTCATGCTTATATATGAATATAAAACTTAGGGTACTTAACCATGCAATTACAATCAATAGATCTGATTTAATACTAAAATTAGATCTAGTTCCCATGAGTTAAATAAAACACTCACACACAAGTAATCGTCGCCGGTTAGCCCTAACAGATTTCAGTTCCTACTTTCTTGATCGATGTCATTCATAGGTGACCGATGTCGGTCCCTTCATAATCGATGCCTAAGTATCTTGTGTTTTCCGTAAGTTTAATATAGCATGCTAAAATGAAGTAATTGAGCTTCACATCTCAACAATCTCCCACTTGGAGATAAATTACTGCACTATACATGTACAGTATCATTCTTGGATCCTTTCCTTAGCTTTGTTTCTTCCTCTTCAAGTCTCAAACTCGAAGACCAACAGAAGTGGAGTGTAGCTCTAACTTCTCTTTTGCTAATGGCTTCATTAGCATATCCACAGGGTTCTCACTCGTATGAATCTTCTCCAGTTTCAATTGCCCATCCTTTAATACCTATCATATGAAGTGATACCTCAACTGAATGTGTTTCATTCTAGAATGAAACACTGAGTTCTTTGCCAAATGAATTACACTCTGACTATCACTAAACAAATTACAATCATCTTGCTCCTTTCCCAACTCTTCCATAAACTTTTTCATCCATATCATCTCTTTTCTAGCCTCTATAGCTGCAACATACCGACTCTATAGTAGACAAAGCCACAACTTTCGCAATCTCAAAATATAGCTAACTATCATCCCACCTAGTGTGAAAATATATCCAATAGTGTTCCTTCTACCATCTAGATCTCTAGCCATATCTCGAATCAACATAATCACATAAAGAAATATATTAACCTCCATAGCATAGCTACATGCTAGATGTCCCTCTCAAATACCCGAGTGTCCATTAGACTTGTTTTCCAATGCTCTTTACATGGATTAGCCATAAATCTACTCACAAATTACATCGCCAGGCAATGTATGGTCCAAGACAAACCATGTACTATACATGAGACTCCCAATTGCTGAAGCATATAGTACTCGTGTCATGTATTTGACCTCCTCATGTGATAAAGGACACCGATTTTTGCTCAATTTGAAGTGTCTCTGCCATAGGTGTACTTATAGGGATTGAATATTGCATGTTAAACCTTTCCAACACCTTATTGATATAGGCCTCTAAGAAAAATATAATTTCTTGTTCTTCATGTCTCTGTGTATTTGCATGTGAAGGATTCTTTTTGTAGCTCCAAAATCTTTCATAGAATATATGTGAGCTAGTTTTCCTTAATCTCACCAATGTCTTGCATACTAGATCCTACAATATAAAAATATCATCCACATGTAGTAACAAAATAATATAGCTCCCATTTTCAAGTTTCTTGAAATAAACACAATGGTCGATTCACATCTCAAATAACCATGCTCATGCATGAAACTATCAAACATCATTTACCATTTCCTTGAATTTGTTTGAGCCCATATAGGCTCTTTTTCAACTCGCACACTAATTTCTCCTTACCCTTGACTTCATACCCAAGTGATTTGCATATAAATCTCTTCATCCAAATCACCATGAAGGAAATTCATCTTCACTTCTAGTTACTATAAATGCAAATCATATACCGTAACTAAACTCAATACAAGATGAATAAATCATCTTTACAACAAGATAAAATATTTCACCAAATTCAATACCTACTGTAAATCTCTTTACTACAAGCCTTTCCTTGTACCTTTCTCGTATACCCTCTACTTCCTTGATCCCGTAAACCCACTTGTTTTGTAATTTCCTCTTACCTACTGAAACTTAAGCAAATCCCAAGTTTGGTTATGTTCTAAGGAATCTATCTCCTCATCCATGTCATGCTCCCACTGCACGTGGGTCTTATCCTACATTGCTTCTTCAAAACTTTCTAGTTCACCATTATCATTCAATAATAAATAAGATAGAGAAGGTGTAAATATTTCTAGAGGTTTACTTACCCTTTGTGACCTTCTCACAGAAGTTTGGGGTACCAGAGGCTCATTCTAAACCTCCTAGACATTTTTTTCCAATTCTGATAGTGACCAACATCGGTCACATGTAACCGACACAAGTTTTTCTAACTAATCTTGGTTTGTCTCTTTTGTAACCAATATCGATTCTCACTGACCGATGATGGTCAAGGGTCAACTAACACCGGTTACTATGTAACCCTGTAGGTATGAATTTTAAATCTGAGAGTTCATTTTCATTCACAAACTTCTCAACCAATTCATCCTTGGGTACCAAAATTTGATCCATGTACATTATCCTTTCATTTAATTCAATGTCACGACTCTTAATAATTTTAGATCTCTCTAAATCCTAAAAATATAATCGAAATCACTAGATCCATAACCAATGAAAGCGCATCTCTTAAATTTTACATCCAACTTTTTCCTATTTTCCTTATCAATATGCAAAAAGCTTCTAAACCAAAAATTTTAAAAAAGAAAGATCTACCTCTTTTCTCGGTCCAAGCTTCCTCTCGATATTCCTCCATCTAGTGAACTTGAAGGCCCATGGTTAATCAAATAAACCAATGTATCAACCTGTCGCCCAAAAATTCAAGGGCAATCCATCATGTATCTCTCATACTTCTAAAGACGTTTCATGATTGTCCTTTCATTCTTTCTCGCAACACCATTATCTTGTGGTGTTCTTGGAATCCTCCTTTCTCTATGTATTCCATTCACTAAACAATAATCATTGAAAGTCTTGCTATAGTATTCACCACCATTGTCATATCTAAGGCACTTTAAATTTGAATTTGATTCATTCTCAACAAGGGCTTTCCATCTTTTAAAAGTCTCAAAAACATTAGATTTATTTTTAATACAATAATCACATACCTTTCTTGTAGCATCATCAATGAAAGTAACATAATACTCGAGATCCTCCATGAGAAGCTACTTGAGTTGGTCCCCACACATCCTGGGTGTACAAGATCCAATTTATGTTCCTTCTTAGTTGCCCTAAATTTGAGAAATCTCACTCTCTTTTTCTTTCTAAAAACGAAGCTCACGAAATAAAGATCTAAATCTTTCAAATCTGATAACTTATCCTTAATCTTTAAGATTTGCATTACTTTTTGAATCATATGGCCCAACCGATTATGCTACATGCATGCATCTGAATCTAAAGTAGATAACACAAAAAGGAATCAGTAACATAGGTAGATAAATATAACGTTCCTACCTTCTTGCCTCTTGCCACAACAAAAGCACTCTTGGTGAATTTCAAAGATTCTATTGTGGATGTAACCATGCAACCAACTTCACTGGTTACCCCTGTCAAAAATAATATTCCTCTTGAGGTTTGACACATGCCTCAAATATTTCAATACCCATGTATTTCCATTCTATAGTTTTAGATGAACTTCCCTTTACCAATAATACCGCAAGGTTCATCATCACCCAAATAAACATGCCCAAAATTGTCAGGACCTAATTTCTGAAATAACCCTTATTATGGGTTGCATAAAAAAAGCTCTTGAATCTAAAACCCATGATTTTATTCTATTATCCAAAGAAATAATAAGAGCATCCTACATTACCTTTACTACAAAATGTGTCTCTTTATTTGCCTCTTTACCTTTTTTTTGGGGTCTTGGTTCTTTTTATCCTTTGACCAATAATCTTTCTTTGTATGACCTTTCTTTTCACAATTCCAATAGGTAATTCCCTTACCTCTGGATTTAGATCTCTCATCCCTTAATTTTGATTTCCCACTATTCTTACTCTTGGATCTCTCCTTTTACCTACTCTTGCTTTCTACAATCAAATCATTCCCAGATGATGATTCCTCCGTACTTTTCCTACGAAATTCTTCATTCAAGATTATACTAACCAACTCATCAAACTTTAAAATATTATTAGTAGATGATGTATTACTAACAACCATTACCAAGTTATCCCAACTATCAGGGAAAGAACATAAGAATAAAAATTCTCTCACTTCATCATCAAAAAAAATATCAACCAATTTTAACTGATTTACAATAGATCGGAAGTCAATCAAATGACTAGATGCATATCCACCTTCATGCATCTTAGAACTAAATAGTTTCTTCATAAAATAAACTTTATTTGAAACACTAGGTTTTTCATATAAATTAGCAAGGGATTTCATTAACTCTATCATAGATGTTGCTTCTATAAGATTAAAAGCCACGAATGCCTGTGCTCAATCTTATAGATCCCAAATTCTTTTCACAAAAATATTCCATTCTTCATAAGTCATCTTCTTAGGTCTAGAATTTTCATCCAACGCTAAGTACAAATATCTTTGATACATATAATCATCAATCTACATCTTCCATATTTGATAATATCGGTTGTCAAACTTTCTACCTTGTATTTATTTTCTTCTCGTCATTGTCAGAGATCCCACTCAATCTAAAAACACTCTATGAGTAAATTTGTCAACACACAAAACCCTCAAACAAAGATCGATATCAATTGTTGGGGGTTAGTACAAGGTTGTACAAATAATATATCAAATTTAAGTATCCATGCAATAAAAGTGGATATTCTACTAGAAGAAATATACAAAACAAGATATATAAATCAACATTATATTTAATGTGGTTCACCCAGTGTGGGATACATCCACCAAGAAACAATCTAATCTATTATCCAAAGCTTTCCGAAGATATATAATGAAGATTTATAATATTCCACACCTCTCACGATGTACAGTACTTTCTTTCTCTCAAATTTCTCCTTCTCCAAGAATTCTCTCTCTCAAAATTATTCTCACAAAGATCATCGACTTCTACAATCCTTACTTCTAAACCCTAGCTTTCATGCTTATATAAGCATATACAAACTTAGGGAACTTAGCCATGCAATTACAATCAATAGATATGCTTTAATACTAAAATTAGATCTAATTCCCGTGAGTTAAATAAAATACTCACACATAGGTAATCAGAATTAGCTAGCCATAACCGATGGCAATTCCTACTTTCCTTACCGATTCAGGTTATAGATGACCGATGTCGGTCCCTTCATAACTCGATGTTGGTTACTATGTTTTCTAACAAGTTTGATATAACATGCTAAACTGAAGTAATTGAGCTCCACATCTCAACAAAATGGTCTTATATTGCCAAGTACTCCCATTAAATACATAATATTAGTCAAAGGGACATAAGCCTTTATTAAGTTCTAACAATTGTTTCCGATATTCTTACTATATGATTAGGAATACATAGCCATTGGGGTGTAGCTCTTCTAATGGCTATTAAAAATTTCATTTTGATAAAATCTATGTTCTCATCCCGGCCTTTACATAACTTATTAGGATTTACATCTTAGATTTGGTGAAGTCTACAAGGTATGTAGTATTTGAGAAAAAAATCCCTTGATATAAAATTTCTATTGGATGTTGCAAGTACAAATTCAGTGAAGCTAAAGCTGAGGTAATTGTTATTTTCCCAAAGCTTTGGTATAGCTAAGAGGCACCGAGAGACTAAGAATGCTAGCCATTGTTGTTGAATATGCAAATTGTATAAGTACAATTCACTCTTAAGGTTTGTATACCCTTGTTTAACATTTTATTCACCCAGTTCCCAAGTAATATTCATTTGAATTAACTTTATTCTAGGTGAGAAGGGATTCCCGAGTAAGCTCTATAACACCTCGCTAAAACAACCCACTTGAGACCCAAGAACAACGTAGGATTAGTCGAAAAATTATGGGATAATTTTTTTTGTGTAAAAGTTTCTACTACTAGGTTACAAAACAACAGCTTTCCACAAGCAAGGTTTAGAGGCCAAATAACAATCTTGGCTCATATTTATCCCATTACAATAATTATTAAATTCACATGGTCAAAACTTAGGGTTAGAATAACCATTAGAATTAAGAGGGCAATTTCTCACTCTCCCACCCTCTACAGGATTAAGAGATTCAACCTATTTTTTCTCAAAATTAATTCACTTGAAACCTTCTAAAAACATTCCCATTAGTCGTGAAATTTTATCACCTTTCCAAGGTGATATAAAGAAGTCCTCCTAACTCCCTGTATTTCAAAAGTTATGGGTCGGCAGACCTTGGGAGGAAAATTTTCCCAAGGCGGGCCAGTGAGTTTAAGTGGAGAAAATTTTCCTGTGGGCGGGTCTGCGGGCCACGGGAGAAATTTTTTCGGAGGATTTAGGTCGGTGGGAATGGGGATGAAATCTCATCCTGCATACACGAGCCGGCGAAGCCGCGAGAGATGTTTTAGAAATTTTCCCACTTGGGGGCGAAAAGCCACCTTTACACCCGTACGCCCACAAGTCTGCAAGGGACACGTGGCACCTTCTAAGCCAATGCAGGGAAAGTGGGGTGGTGGGGATAAAATGATTTTAACACCCAGAAGGGTGAAAATGGTAAAATTCACTTGCACCTCCTCCGACGCCTGGGGCGATGCCACGTGGCAAATCCTAATTGGTGGCGGGCCGGCGAGGCCGTGGAGGAGACTAGGAAAAGTTTCCAAATTTTAATTTCACAAGCACTAAGGTTAAAATAGATTCCATGCCTCCGAAAGAGCCTTATTAAGCCCCGTGGCGCACCTTATTGGCTACAAAGCCTACGGGGATGCGGGGAAATGTAGAATTTGTTCTCAAAAGTTTTTTTATTAACTTAGATTGTTTTGATCAACAAGAATGTTTGTGGGTCAGCAAAGTGGTGGGGAACTTCATGCCTTAAGTTTTTTTGGGAAAAAGTGCAAAAGGAAGGATTTAGCCCGCGGGTCTGCCCAAGAATATTTTATTAATTAAATTTGACGGTTAGAAAAATTTTGAAGCCAAAATGAAGTGGAACTTCAGAAGGCCATAACTTTTAACTAGAGCTCTGTTTTTGGAAAACGAGGAATTTTTAGAACACTCTCAAAGTCCTATTTTCACAAGAAGCTTAAGATTTAAATTTTGATGAATTTTGAAGGGTCAATTTTAATAAAACATCTTTCTCACTTAAAACGTGAACTGGATTGTTCAACTTATAAAATTTGTCCGAATTTGCCATAATTCCTTCTCAACATGCCAAACAAGCATGGAGGAATTTTCTTGGAAGATTTTAGGATAGATTACAAGGGTTAAGTTGTTTGGTTGATTTACATTTCAAAAATTTCCCAATTTGACAACAACAATGTGAAACTGTTTGAGCCCGAATTGAAAGGTTCTATGGAAATTCCTTAAGTATTTTTGTTTGCTTGGGATCGTTTTGATCCCACAAGTTCCATTGGTATTTCAATTTATCTTTTCAATGTTGCAAGGTCGCTCTATACTTTTTGATAAAATTTTGCAAGTATACAATGAAATAAAGGATGGAGTTTATACTTGATCTTAAATAGATCCAGGTTTCCTTTACCAACTTGATATATGAAATTTATTCCCAATCCAATCTAACATATGAAGTTGGTTTTTTTTTTTTTTCGATTCAAGTATTCAAAAGCCAACATACGCTTTCGATTTCTAAATCATGCATTTCAAAGGAACGGAGCAATAGAACATTTCTTCATGCGTGTTTAATTTTCAATTTTCCAACCAAATATTTTATACTATATTTCAAACGTAGATTTCAAATGTAAAAAAATCATTAGAGCAAGGTACACAACTTCCATCAATTCAAATGAATCTTTTACAACTTCTTTCCCATTTATTTTCGTAATATAACATATGAATACATATCTTTCTTTTCTATTCACAAAACTCGAATACAAGATATATTCTTCCATAATCACAACTACTTTCATAACTAAAATAGAGTAGCCTTTCCATCACAAATAATATACAATGTCATCCACTTCAAAGTGAAAATATGTTACAATAAGAAATAATCTCAAAAAGGACTATCAAATTTGTCTTTTCCTCTCGCTCCATTACATCAACATGAAGATCCTTCATTTTCAGTTTGATCGCAACAAAAGTAGGTTGAAAGGCAATGCTCTCAACCAAACCAAGACATCCAATGAAAAGAAGAAGCCATCCTTCTTCATTGTCATCCTCGAGCCCCAACCACAATGCAATAAGAAATATGTTTCAACTCATGGGAACAATAGGCTTCACAACACACATACAAATTCATATTTAAAAACACAGTCCGTAACAAAACTGCAGTTCGCAACCACTAATAAAAGACAACAAACAACACTCAAGCTTCCTCATGCAAACAAAAAGGAGCAAGAAACTATGGGGATGTTGCTTATTCCTCCCAAGGGGAAATGGGTATCACCACCGAGAACAAACCACCAAAACATATCATTTCAAAACCCTAACATGCCCTTGTACCTCCCCCAAGTACCCATTATTCATCCCATTTCCTTATGCCTCCCCAACCTCTTATGGCACCCCATAACGAGTAAAGAAATGCAAGCTATTTCTTTTGCTACATGGAACCCAAATCCCAACTCCTCCACACTTATACCTCCCCATAACACTTATGTCTCCCCAAAATAATCCCCAAAGTCTTCTCCTACACCTTTCCTAGGCCATCTACCCAACCAGCCAATGAATAAAACAACACATTCACACACTCAACCATTTAGATTAGCATAAAAATGAAAGAAGAGCATAACAAGAGCCAAGCTCTTACCCTTCCATGATGCATTTGTTCTAAGTTCAAAAACAACAAGCTTTATTCCAATGCAAGAAATCCACAATATCCTCCAAACACAAGCATTCAACAATATTCAAAGCCCTCCAAAGCAAGAGCTCTCAAACAGAAAAATAATTCACCCAAGAATGAAGCATTCCAAGGTGAAGTAACCCAAAAACAAGCATGGGAATTTGAATATATAGAAGAGGGAAGAGAAGAGGATGAGGTGGATCCATGTAGGATGCCACATCACACATCCTCAACTCCAACACCCAAGTCAACTTCATTCTCCAAGGCATATTAAATAGGTGGGTGAATAATATGACAAATTACTTACACACTCCAAAACAAGCCCACACTCCAAAGGACTAAAATTAAAACATGTAAGAAAAGTGCAATTAAAATTTACAACTTGACTTACAAAAATACATAATGAAAGTCTAAATTCAACTCTCCAACCATAGGTATGGTTGGTAAATAAATTTAAGAGGTATGAGACAAGTTTAACTTGTCCCACAAGCCTCCAAAATCAGCCTCCAAGGACAAATTTGAATTTCCAAGAAGGTGGAGTGTTTCATACTCTAAAATCAACTTACACATCACTTACACATCTCTTACAACACTTAAACCAAAACCAACAACTCTATTAATTACATTCTCAAATCACAATTTAATTAAATAATGAAAAGGGAAAACACATCACTTATAAAACACATACAACATTAACAAAATACCAAATAAAAGAAAAGCATAAAGTCCCTTGGTCACATTTGAAGGTGATTCCCCCCATGGGAATCCCTAACAAAATCAACCACACACAAAAAAAGACAAGTTGCCATGGTGACCTTGTTAAATTCATCTAGAATTCTAATGTGGTTCATCTCCAATCCCCAATGTTTGTTGTGATATTTTTAACCTAAAAATATAAATACCTCCTTTGGCCTCGTGGCCGCATCAAAGCATCCAAAATGAATATAAATATAATTCTAAAACCGTAGATACATATGAATCACATCATCATCAAGGCAAACAGCAATATCATTTGCAGCTTTATCAACAACTATATGATCATCAAATTAATTCCACTTTCTAGGTGTACTCAAAATATCCCAATATCACATGTCCGAACCACATCTATAATATAACCATGTCAAACAAGATATCAACATCAATATATAAAAAGTTTCTACTAAATCAAACTATAACAATGTCCATAATATAGTCAAGTCAAAAGATCAAGATCAATATCACAAGGTATCGAAAGGAAGCGAGCACTACAAGCTCAGCTTTTATTTGTATATTTAATCTAATACACAATAAATTCATTATCATTTCTCACCTCTATCATACTTTCTAGATGCCTACTCATGAAAAATGAAATTTTTCTTACCTTACAAAGTGGGAAAGGTTAATAAAATGCCTTTTATTTTGGGTCACATGGTCATCATATCTTCTACATTAATTTCATTTATGGTCAATTGACAGTCTCATGTTGTGTGACAACATGTTTTTCTTATTACCTATATATGAATGTATTCTTGTAAAATGTTAGTATTTATGTGGTCTTACTCAAACATAAATTGCATTAGTTGGGGATCGATAGGCAATAAAAATGAGTTTATGAGGTTATGACATGTATTTGCATTTTAGACCTTGTGAAATATTAAAAAAGGATTAATTGCTCAAAATGACAGCTTGCTTAATAGGTTAAGCAACCACGTGACAATTAATCGTCAATAATTTTAATGAATGATTTTTCAAAATATTGATCTCGACAAGGCTTAGGGTATATGATTCACATTTGGAACACTTGGATCGGGACTAATACGAGCTTAATTCCAATAGGAATACTCTAGCCTAATAAATGGAGAAATCCCAATGGTCAAAATAAATAAAAACCTTATATTATTCGGCATTCACATTGCATTGTACACATGTGATTTTTAGTTTGTAAGCATTATACAAAATCAATAAATTATAGAAGTTTTGATGTAAATCTCCTCGTTTAGTGGACTTATGTTTAGAAGCTTATTCATCTCATAATTACAATGTTTCATTTAACTTGTCTCAATAAAAATTAAAATCTTCTAAACACTTTCATTAGGAAATCATGTCATAAAAAATTTAATATAGAGTTGTGATGCACACGATAGATTTTGATTATATATAGATGTTATTATCTTACCATGTTACATATTAACTATTATACCGGATTTGATGTGTAATCCTTTGTGGAAAAAAACAACAAATAATAACAATATAATATAATTTCCAATTCGCCACCACCATAACTACTCATTATCACTGTCAATAATAATCTACAACATAATATAAGCACCACGATGAGCAAATGATATATGCTCACCACTCCAATACACTCTCCATTCTTGCTAATTTCTTTCAAATTAACTTTAACTTTAAACAACAGAAATTATTATAATCAAAGCCAATAGAGCCTTTTTACATAATAGTTTTATAGACTCCATAATCTTTTAAAAATATATTTGGAAAAATTAAATGAAATTCATAAGAACGAATAGTCGAGAGTCAATTAAAAGGTGGAGTATGCGAGCACAAAAATTCCAAGACATTCACTGAAGACTTCCACTTCCACTTCCATTGTCTTAAGATTAGTTTGGAAATCGGAAAAATGTTGATTGAGACTTGTCACGTCACCCTCCCCTCTCATACGTTATATTAAAGATATATAATCATTTAACCAGAGATCCTTATTTGCATTCGTGAATGTATTTGAGCCTTCAATATCATAATGAACTTGTTTTGGGCTGCCCTTCATTTTCGCTTTCGCCGATTAGTTGGGCGTTGATGTGTTTACATTATGAAAGGAATTTGTTGTTGCAGTTCAAAGGAGGTCTCCACGACCCTCCCATCAACTCAACACGTGGAATGCTTCCACCAATTGTTGTGAGTGGAAAGGAATTCGGTGTGACCATAGCACAGCCACGCATATGCTTTGGATCTTCACAACCACGTTCAAAATTGAACCCGTCACAGCCCATCCGAGGGCTTCAAACCCGTCAGAAAAGGGCAGGTCAAAATCTGCCTGTAAAAAAAAATTCAGAACTTATAAATCATTTGACAAATTTTAAGTGTAATATTTTTTTCAAATTGTCAAAAGAAGGGTTGTGTGGAAAAATGGCCGTCAACCAGAAATGAGATTTGGCCCCCACCCGGGAATTTTTTCTTGCTAGTCTTTACGGTTTTTGTTTTTGAAAAACTATTTTGTAAAAATTTTGAAATTTTTATTTAACTGTCAAAGTAACGTCTTGTAAATTTGGTCAAACGTTATTTTGGTTAATGCAAGTTTATAGTTAGCATAGACCACCTTGCCATTGTTAATTAAATTAGCATTTTTCAAATAACAACAACAAAGTTGTCATAAATACAATACCATTTCCACATAAACTGCCCTAAGTATTTCCATGTGCATTCATAAAGACGAGTAAGTATTGCAGTTAATTTTTTCAATAAAAGTTTTGAATCTCCCTCCACTTTTTGAGTACCTGAAATTTTGTATTTGTTTGTAATATACTGCTCGAAGTTTTCTCTTACAGTTATGGATATGGACACCTAAATATTAACATTTAATTCATGATATTCCAACTTGACATACAAAAGTTGCAGATAGCTGGAGTTTTTCCTACATGCCATCGGTTTTCTTCAAAAGTTGCAAATAGCCAGAGTTTTTTCTACATGATATTCTGGTAGGTTCTACATTAATCATCTCTCTCCAATTTTTAAGCAAGTTCAACATATTTTATTATACATTTTTTTCTTCAAAGCATTATGGGCCATGCGTTCTTGTTGTTTTTTTTCGCTTTGGACTAAAACATGTTTTTTTATTATAATAGTAGTTTAAACTATGTTAATCTTGGAATATGACCAAAAATGTCAATTTTTTTAACAGATTTTAGGAGGGATTATAACTGAAAAGATCATTGGCACTAATAAAATAAGATGTTGTTTTGAATTTTTCAAAAACTTAATAGGAAGACCTTGAAAATATCAAAATGTCCCTAAAATTTTAGCTGACGGAAAAGGATGAATGTCGAATGTCAACCTTGTTGTTAGCCACTTTGACTTTAATTTGTAAATCCGAAAAATATTTAATTGTAAATGCAAAATATGGAACCAAATGGTTGCTAAATCAAACTCTAGCGGGATAACAAGGAGCTACATATGTTTGTGTGGAGCTCTAGTGTTTCACTACTGTCGGATGCAAACCAACTTGGAGTGCTTGCAGATATCAACATTGTTGTAAAGTTTACTTTTCTATTTATTTTTTTATAATAGAAATGAGAACTCATCAATTTAGGAGATTTACTAGATTCAACTATTGATTGTAAAATCACATAAAAAATTTCAAATGATAAAATTTATTTCTACTTAAATAATATTAACTAAGTTTTCCCCTAAATGTGAGGACTTCTGTGTTATAAATAATTTAAGGTATGTCTAATAGGGTTGAAATAAGAATGGAGTGAATTATATAAAGAATTTAGGAGTGGGCATTCCAAAGTAAGTAAAGAAGGTTATAGCCTTATAGGAGAGGATGTCAAAATGAGAACCCTTATTATTCAAATAGTTCCGTGGTTTTCTATTGACTTTAATACTAAAAATTAGAGTCAAACATCAATATGTAAATCAAATATGCCTCTTTGCAAATGTGATAACTAGGCTTATCCTTATCATGGTGTGGAGAAAACCCATAAAAATCCCATTCACCTATTTAGAGTATTGGGTCTCATACAATCACTTGTTACTAACATGTACTTCTTTTAATTCTCTATACTCTTTACTTCTTAAAACAAATATTTGGAATAAATAAATAAATAAAAAGATTGATTTTAATAACATCCACAAACCCAATATTTTATAGAATTAAAAGTAGCAACAATGACCAGAGACAAAAATAATTAGTGGACATAAAGTCTCGCCCATCTAATTTGTGTATATATTTATTTTAGACTATTAATTTTTGTCCTATTAATAGTTGAAAAATATCTAGTAAGTTTCCTTGAATTCGTAAAAGACCTTGAACTGATAATTCTTAAATCTTCCCAATTAGGCCATATAAAGACTTTGAAATTACTATACTTCAATCTTCCCAACTAAGCCATCAGACTGTCCAAATTGTGGGAATATGGAGTATGGGAAGTTCATGAATATCATGCTTCCTAAGAATATATACAAGTTACAATGATAAATGTGCATCTATAGAAAGGTTCAAAAAGATTAGTGTGTTACACAAAAAAACATTGAAGGATATGGGTGTGAAAGACATGTCATTTGAGAGTATGAAGCAAATTTTTGTTGGCATGCAATATTACAACCCTTTGTAGTGAATGGATTTGACATGTAGACTTGATTTATCCTTGTCATGTGAAGTGTGAAGTATTAATGATACTTTTCATCATGGAAGGGCTGGGCAAATATTTGCCCTTCAAAATAAAATTTTGACCAGCCCTTCAAATTTGATCACTATTCGCAACCCTCGTGGTTACATTTCGGCTAGTATTCATGGAATTTAAATGACGATGTTTTTACTCAAATTCTATGACACCGATGTTGTTCCAGCCCACCCTTTGATTAAATATAACGTTATTTCACCGTTTGACGAAGCTGTAAAAGTTCAACACTTGGATCTCAGCTACAACGCCTTCATCGGCTATCATTCACAATATAAATACTTCAAATGTATACATGTCTCGTTATGTGTACAGAAGTCTTCATATATCGATGTTGTGATATATGATTTGCAACTTTAAATGTATGAATCAGTAACAAAATTAAGTGTACACATACAAATTTTTAATGTAATGTTACATTTATATTCATACACTACCACTATTAATCACAACCATTATCAAGTGTACAATAAAGGTTTTTCCAACAAAACACCAACCAAACAATCGACGCAACACTAACACAAGTAACTTGAAATAAATACAAACAGATCAACTATACAAGTAATTAACTATCGAAAAGGTATCAAATGTATTCACGTAAAATTTGTAACAAGTTTGAAATGTAAAGAGAACCTTTAAATTAAGTGGTGCATCTATATTTCTACACTTAAAAAATCAATCACACTCGTTATCAACATCAACTACAAAAATAATAACTATCCCTCTAAATCAAATAACATATACCATTCGGTGTTCACATTGCATTGTACACATGTGATTGCTAGTTTTATCAATTATTTACAAATTTCTAATATTAATATGGTAGAAAAATAATTTATTTGTGCAAATTACATATGAATTTGTTAATTATATTTATTTAAATATAAATTGTATAATTAATTATAATGTGCTATACAAGTGTAGAAATTGCATTCTTAATATTACTAACTTAAGATTTCAATGTACCATTTTAAATAAAAAGTTGTATCTATATATACAAATATGAATTGAAGAGAAAAAAAAGTTAGAAATTTTAAAAATAAAAATAAAAAACTTAAAAAACAAATAAATAAATAAATAAATAAAATACGCGTTAAATTTTAAATTAAAAATATTAGTTCTGTCATCACCAATCCTAAGCACTATGATAATTCTTCACCAGGAACTCCTCGTGCTATGATTATTTATTAATGCATGACCTTTAGTTTGGTGGATATAATGCGGAAACAAAACAAACATAACACAAGAATACCATCGACTATGATAAGACAGAATGATGACAAATCTGAAATACCAAAGTAAATTATAATATTAACATGAAATTGTTACAATCTCACCCATGAGGCACTTCGGGTGTTATTGACTTCACTTGCCTTTCACCAAGACTATGGGAGAAACTTTACAATTACACCTCTTAGTGGCTTCTTCAACACACCTTTAACTGATGGCTTCCTTCGCACACTTCCTACAATATTTCTCACTACTTCCTTCTATGCTAAATGAGGGGGGTGGCCTCTCTATTTATAGAACTTACAGGCTTATCCATCTTATCTCTAAGATAGGATAAGAAATCCACTCTGACGAATCATATTCCATACCTTAACTCTTATCTGTACATGTAAGCTTATCTTTTAAGATAAGATAAACCTTATCATTTTACATGGGTTCCACATTTTTAGACTTTTTACAAATAAAATACACAAAATATTTATGACCTCACTCCTTGTCCTTATTACCAATATAATATTTCTAATTCCTAATCATGTAGACCCTACTTCTCTAATTACCCAAACTTTGACATTTTAACATTACTGGACCACTTACGACAAATATTTACTTTTTACAACATTCCTATTGTACTTTGACTGTTACCATACTCCACATTATTGGCGGCACGCATTGACGGCACCGTTATCTTCTATCAGACACTACTACTAATTATACTTAACAACATCCTATTCCTAATACATACATTAATGAAATAGAAATTACGGAGGAAAATTTTAGTGTCGACATCTTCCCCTTCTAGCTTCTACTCCGTCCCTGAGTAGACTATTCAGTGCTTGGAAAATCTTCAACTTGTCGTGGTTGGCCCATTTCGTAATGGAAGTGCCATCCAATTCCTCCAGTCAAATGATACCATTTTCATGCACAGCTGCTATTTTGTAGGGCCCCATCCATTTTGGAAGAAATTTTCTCTGTCTTCTTTTTTTGTATCTGGAATCATATACTAGAACCAAGTCATTCACATGAAATGGAGACCAAAGGATCTTTTGATCAAATTATTCCTTTCGCTTCATTTTCTTCTTATGGCTTGTATCCTTCGCTATTTCCTCATTTCCTCTAGCAAATGAAGATGTACCAACCTTTCTTTTACTGAATCACTTTCATCCATCCTTTCATTTTTCATAACTCTCACAGTGGGAATATCAAACTCAATAGGAAGAACTGGATCAATGCCATAGGCTAACTGAAATGGAGAGTATCATGTTGCTGACTTTGATGTTGCCCTATATGCCCACAATGCTGCATGAATCCTTTTATCCCATTTATGTACCTACAAGGCTGCATCTTTTGCTAGAATTTGACACAACACAAAATTTGTTCGTTCCACCTGTCCATTTGTGCTTGGCTTGTATGTTGTTGCCTTCCTGTGCTTAATAGAAAACTTATTGACTAGGGCTTCTACCACCTCATTAATGAAGTGGCTTCCTTGATCTATTACAATTTCTAATGGACAACCAAATCTGGTGACAATGCGTTCATATATGAACCTTGCCACTTCATCCATGGAAGTTGTTTTCAATGGCCTAGCTTCAACCCACTTGGTTAAATAATCTGTGGCAACTACAATATACTTATTTTGGCGTGAGGTAGTTGGAAGTGGACCTACAATGTCTATTCCCCACTTTTCAAAGGGACCAAGTGGAAGAATAGGGCATAATGGAGCTGATGAAGTCTTACGGTTACCATGTGTTTGACAAATATCACATGTCTTACAATAATTATAACAATCTTTAAAAAGAGTGGGCCAGTGATAACCTGGCATCCAAGATCCTTCTTGCTGTAAGTTGTCTAGAGAAGTGCCCTCCACATGTACCATTGTGGAATTCTTCTAGCAGCTCCTTCCCTTGATCATGTCCAACTGCCCTCTTATACTGTCCATCAGGTCCTATTCGAAATAATACTCCATGCAGAATAGAATATGGACGACTGGCTTGAGTAATCCTTCCCTTAGTATTTGCATTGGCACCATCAGGAAACTTGAATTCATTCAAATAATTCCAAATATCTATGTATTCACTAGGGATTGTGTCAAGGGATAACAATGTTGCATCGGGGAAATCATCATCATCACAAGATGATCCTAAACCATCATAGGCTCGAGAGAGTGCATCTGCATTGACATGCTTCTTTCCTGGCCTATCTATAATATCAAATTCAAATTCTTGTAGCAAAATTATCCATCTTGCTATCCTCCCTGATGGGTTAGGCTTATTTACAATATATTTTAGAGCCTGATGATCTATTACAACTAGAAATTTTTTCCCTAGCAAGTAATTTCTAAACTTCTTTATAGCAAAAATGATAGCCAGAGCCTCTTTTTCAGTTACAGTATAATTTACCTCAGCACTACTCATTTGTCTGCTCCCAAAGTAAATTGGATGTTCATTCCCATTTTCATCCTTTTGGCTCAAAGTACTTCCTAGTGCTGCATCTGAGGCATCAGTGTACACAATGAATGGCTTGCTCCAATCTGGATTCTTTAAAACAAGTGAAGACACCAGGTGGCTTCCTTTAGCTTGTCCAAAAGCTTCATGCACCTTATTTCTGGTTCATAAGTAACATCCTTCTTCAAGAATTGGGTTAGTGGCTGTGCAATCTTTGAAAATTCTTGATGAACCTTCTATAGTAACCCACATGGCCTAAAAATGATCTCAACTTACTTCTATTCATAGGAAATGGTAAATCTTTGATTTTTGAAACTTTATCGTGATCGTACCAATACCATCTCTGGATACAACATGCCCTAACAAGACGTCTTTAGAACATCCAAAGACACACTTTCAGGGTTTAGTGAGGCTTGTGCTTCATCTAACCTTTGAAATGTTGTCTCCATTTGGTGCAGTGTGGTCCAACTTGCTCCCATAGATACAAAAATCATCCGTAAATACTCCGATGAAGGTCCCAATGTAGGGTTCGAACACCCTATTCATCAAACGCTGGAATGAATGTCTTTGGAGCATTACACAACCCAAAAGGCATAACTCTATAAGCAAACGTTCCCAAGGAGTGGTGAACGTGGTCTTCAGCAGATCTTTCTCGCTATACGAACTTGGTCAGTAGCCGCTATATCCATCAGCAAAACTATAGCACTCCTGGCCAGCTACTTCGTCCAAGATCTGATCTGAAAATGGAAGAGGGTAATGATCCTTCTTTGTTGCCTTATTGAGCTTCCTGTAATCAACACAAATGCGTAGCTTCCCATTCTTTTTTATTGAGATCACAATGGGAGAAACCCATTTTGAATTCTCCACAAAAAATATGAATCCTGCATCAAGCAACTTATCTATTTCTTCTTTTACAGTCTTGGAAAAATTAGGATTCATTCTATATGGCATTTGCTTTATGGGCTTAGCACCATCTACCAGCTCAATAGAATGTTCTACCCAACTTACTTGACGGAGTTCCTTGTAATCAAAAGTGAATAGGTGTATGTACCTTCGAAAGAGCTGGAGGTAGGATTCCTTCTCACTCTCCATCACAGCATCACCAATCTTTATTTGTTGGAGACGATCATCAACTTCTTCTTCAGATAATTTTATGGGGTCATGAGTTGGTGTGACTGGAAGGATATCCATGACTGAAACATCAACCTCACTTTCTTCATCTTCAAAGTGTCCACTTCACCGGTACTAGAGTAATCGAGAGGATGTCCAATCATCGCCATCACTTGAATCCACAAAGTTCTTCTTTATGATGCCGAGGGATCACATTTATCTTCACCTCTCTCTACCACGTCCAAGTGTTATGAAACCTTCATTCCGGTAGTTCCTTGCATGAACTCTCCTTAGCCATGGTCTTCCCAAAAAATTGGGTATGCAACAAGTACCATTTTTCATCACCCGAAAGTCTACCACACATACAACACCCATATGTATATTACCACATTTGAAACTACACCTTCGGTTTAGTTTTTCCTTTATTTAATGACCTTAACATAAGTGTTCAAGGGCGATCAATTTTTAAACCCAACATATTCATTACAGACTCGGTCATTACATTAATTGCAGCACCTCCATCAACTAAGACATCATGAATTGAAATACCATTACATAATACCTCAGCTTGTGGAGCATAGGGATCGCTCCGCCTCCAAAACAAGGACCTCAACCTCCTTTCTTCGTCGAGCATTGAGTCCACTTCGCAGCTCCCGCCTCTCTCTCGAAGACATAGCCAAGAGTTGACCATATGTAATATTTGCAGCCTTTTGGACAGATCTTCCAAGATGGAGTATGGTCCTCGCCCTATGAAATCAGAAAATCCCTGCACACCCAACTTTCTTCTCCTATGTTTCTTACTAGTTTCTCCTTTCATCTTCTTAGGATCATTTCCATCTTGATTATCTTTTTCTTTCTTTCTTTTTGTTACAAACACATCTACTTCATTATTTCGCTCTTATCTACTACATCAAAAGAATTCACAGTGATTTTCCTTTATCATTATCTTTGTACCGATGATGTAGAAGCTCTATCTAGACAATTATACTTATAATGACCCTTTTATAACAACCATAACAAACAACTTTAAATATTTCTTTTGGACCTCTATCTCCTCCCCGAGAACTAAATTCTTTTCCTCAAGAAGATTAATAGTTAATCGACCCATCTTTTTGAGCAGATCTTCATACTCAGTAGATGTACTAGGAGAAATATTTGTGCTCACCGGGAGTGGTTGTGGATTATGGACCAAAGGTGCTGGTGTAGGCTCTACTTTAGCAACAATTTCTTTCGGCTCCTCTTCCATGCTTTCTTCTTGCCTTCTTGCAATCTCCTTTGCTTGTTCAATGGTAGGGCGGTCATACTTCACTCGTTGTCTGATCTTTGGCTTCATCCCAAGAATGAAGTGCTTACATAGGAGATTATCCACGCTATTCATCAACCCATCCGCTAATCCTTCCTTCCGGATCTGGGCATCGAGCTTCCTCCTTAGCTCTAGAACACGAGCATGATAATCCCTTATCTTCTCCTTCTCTCCTTGGGCTAGCTTTGTGATCTCGATCATGAGATTTGCATATTTCTGTTGCTCACCAAATTCTTCAAGAAAACTTTCAGTTAATAAATCCCATGAATTTTTCACATTATCACCTAGTGTTTCAAACCACCTAAGTGCCGAACCATCCAAAAAGGTAAGAAAAATTCAGTCCATTGTTCCTTCTTATGAGGCCATTACAAATACAAGATCGTTTAAACTCTTAAATGAAAGAAGAAGCATCTTCATTAGATTGATCTGAAAAAACAGGAATCTTTCCCATTTTCAAAAGTAACCACCATGAAATACCAACCCACAATTACAATCAACAAGACTTATGTGCACAAATAATTGGAATCACTGTAATAGAAAGTGACTTTACACCTTTCTACAGTAAAATAGAAATGACCACGGTAACTATGGTAAAACTTGACTTACTGCGGTAAAAACTGACTTTACTGTGGTAAACACTATTCACGGTAAAAAGTGAAATTACTGCGGTAAATACTATTCACGGTAAAAAGTGAAGTTACTGCGGTAAATATTATTCACGGTAAAAAGTGACTTTATCATGGTAAATACTATTCCCAAGAAGAATGACTTTACCATGATAACTACTATTCATGGCAAAAATGACTTTCCCATGGTAACTACTATGCACGGTAAAAACAAGGTTACCCTCCATTGATTTTTGACTAAGTGGGAATATCTCTCCGTAAAATCCACCACGAGGAATGGTCCGTAACGGAACCAAAATGTCATCACCAATCCGGCACTATGATAATTCTTCACACAAAGGGAACTCGCTTCGTATATGATTATTTATTAATGCACACTTTAGTTTGGTGGATATAATCTGAAACAAAACAACAACATAACACAAGAATACCATCGACTATGATAAGAGGAATGATGACAAATCTGAAATACCAAAGTAAATTATAATATTAACATAAAATTGTTACAATCTCACCCATGAGGCACTTGGGTGTTATTGACTTCACTCGCCTTTCACCAAGACTATGGGAGAAACTTTACAATTACACCTCTTAGTGGCTTCTTCAACACACCTTTAAACTGATGGCTTCCTTCGCACACTTCCTACAATATTTCTCACTACTTCCTTCTATACTAAATGACGGGGGTGGCCTCTCTATTTATAGAACTTACAGACTTATCCATCTTATCTCTAAGATAGGATAAAAATTCACTCGACGAATCATATTCCATACCTTAACTCTTATCTCGTACATGTAAGCTTATCTTTTAAGATAAGATAAACCTTATCATTTTACATGGGTTCCACATTTTTAGACTTTTTACAAATAAAATACACAAAATATTTATGTATTTCTAATTACCAATATAATATTTCTAATTCCTAATCATGTAGACCCTACTTCTCTAATTACCCAAACTTTGACATTTTAACATTACCGGACCACTTACGACAAATATTTACTTTTTACAACATTCCTATTGTACTTTGACTATTACTGTACTCCACATTATTGGCAGCACCGCATCTTGATGGCGCCGTTATCTTCTATCAGACGCTACTACTAATTATACTTAACAACATCCTATTCCTAATACATACATTAATGAAATAGAAATTACGGAGGAAAATTTTAGTGTCGATGATTCGTTTAAAATTCGAGAGTGGTCTAATGTTTATGGAGAACCTCTTTTAATTTCATCTCTACAACATTGATAATACATTGCTAACCTCATCTTAATGGGATTCTAATGATGGCAATTCATACACGTTAAGACTCAAACACTGCGCACACTACCTTTCTTTCGCACGCTTCAACCGGTAGTGCACCCAAAACTTATCAAAAAACTAAAATAAATCATTCAATCTCAATCTCTTCTCTTAGGTAGCCTAAGTAAATTAACATTTTTCCGAAAATAATTTGCCTTCCGTAACGAACAAAATATTTTAATATTATTTTTAGGCCGATAGGCCTCTATAACTTCACTCAGTCATTTTCGACACCTGTCTTGCAGCTCTTTTCCACAGAGCGGTTGACACATGTAATATTTAGTAATTGACAGCTAGCTAGTTAAATCATTAATCAGAAAATCAAAAATTCAAAGCTAATTAAAAACTAACTCCCGATATGGTAATTGAAAGCTAACTGAATGCTAATTGAAAGCTAACTGAATTATTAATAAAAAAATAAAAAACTTCAATTGAGAGACAGTTAGAGAACTCCCGTAAGTAAATACAGCCATGCAATAACTATTTTTCAATAATTTATTAGGTTTCATTCGTGTATAGGAGCACTGCAGAGATTTTCCAGCCAGACAGTTTTTTTTTGGCTTTCCGTTTGTGTTGTCTGTTCCTGGCCACCATCGACATGATCTCAGGTCTGGTTTCGACAGGTGGAAATATGACGAAGGAAAATGCCAGAATGATACGTTTCTGAGGTAAGGGTTTAAATTCTAGCATTTTTGTCAGGCTTACTCATTTACCTCCCATTTGGAGGCTATTCTCACTATTCGCACTTTTTATTTGTGTGTGTTTTTACCAAATCATTTTGGCAGACAATGTATTTGTACTTCACGCAGATAAGGAGAGAGACAGACGCAGTGACAGGTTTGTGCGTTGCTTCCATCAGTATTTCACTCCATTTAATTTCTGAACTGTTGAATCATACTTTAGGGGATTTGTTTATCTAGTAGTGTCCTGCATTTTTTTAATCTGGTCAGCCTTCATCGCAATCCCCGTCTCTGATGGTGATTTATTTGAAGAATCGGTCATTATTTACTACTATTAGACAGACACATTTGTATTTATGATCGGCTCCCAGTTTTGAAATAAAAAACTTCAATTGAGAGACAGTTAGAGAACTCCCCATAGATAAATACAGCCATTCAATAACTATTTTTGAATAATTTATTAGGTTTCATTCATGTATAGAGCTTCAGCAGAGATTTTCCGGATGCTTTTTTTTCTCTGACCAACATTGATAGAGCTTCTGGTGTTTAATTTGTTATTGAGTCACAATTATCAAGGTATGAAAACCGTTTATTGAAGGAATATTGGCTCTGTTTTTGGCTAAATCTGATTCATATTCTGCTTCTATTAAATTTAATATTCTGATTCATATTCTGATTCATTTGATACAACTCTGCATTTAATAGCTTTTCCATTTATTTTTTCAAGTTACCATTATTTTCAGAGATTTGATGAATTTAAGGAACCATATTCACATTTAGAAAAATCGATCATGATCCTCTAAAATAATATTTATTTTCTTGTTAGGTTTAATCTGATTTTGTGTGGATGATACTTGTCTAATGCACAGTCCTCTAAAATAATCGTTTGATCTCGAATATGAAATATTTCCCCAACTCAATCTATGTCTGGAAGTATGTCATTCTGACCTTAAAGTTTGTTGATAAAGATTTTATGGTTTTGCATGACCCCTGTATCTTCTTTGTTTTAATTAAAGTTTTTGGACAAGTATAAGAGCCATCAAATAATAAGTTGTTTTAGATTAACTTGGATTCTTCTTACAAGATATAAACTTTTAGAACAAAGTTTTTTGAAGGAAGACATTCACCAAAGATCTTGTGGATAACCCGCATAGAAGTTTTCATCTCAAGAGATTTATTTATGAATGATTGTAATGACATGGCCCATTGAGTTTTGTGGGATATCTTTGCTAAAAGCCCCTTTAAGCTGACATGGGAAATCAGGCTTGAGATTTGTTCGAACCAATCATTGAACCAGGAGGTACACAATAAACCTATAATCTTTGTATGATAATATTATTATTTTCTTGAGAACTAATTTGATTATTTGATTATATCATGCTTTTGAATATCAATTAAAAATTTAAAACCAGAATATCCTTCATTCTTGTGGCTTGATCCTAAGGCATAGCCTGCCAACCAATTATTAAATTTTTTAAAACACATTGGCCTTCTACAAAACACGTTTGACCAGTGACAATTATGTTAGGCAAGATGCTATCAATGCACTCTGCAATAGCTTTGCCAACTATCATATAAAGAATATATAGATTATTTAATTTTCTGGGTGCTAATTTTATTGAATGCAGACAGTCTTGGATTCCAACTTCAGCAGCACACGTTTTGTGAAGGAATCCAGAGCTTCATTATCTAAAGGCATCATACGATCAATTTTTCAGGTTGGAATCTCTTTTTTTAATGGTTTTTGCATTTCTTATTGTGTTGGAATCTCTGTTTTAATGTGCATTTGAACATTTTTTTAAAGAATTTTTAAAATAATGTATTTAATATTATTAAAGAGAGGGAAAAAAATTACTCCACTCTAAGAATGCAATTGAAATTGTAAAAATAATCCACATTATCATGTGCTTCTATTTCAATTTTATTTAAATTTACAATCACTTCATAAATGTATATGAACCTATATTTAGGGTGACGCTACATGATAATATTAATCGTGCAAATGGTTCATAGTTAATGCCTATAGGATATTTTTAGATTTTATTGTTCAATATTTTTAGCGAGAAAAAATTAATTATTAGTTACATACGGAATATACGGCAAAACAAAATTCGTAAATTTTATTATGTTTTAAGGAAAATAATATATCCAATTAATAGATTCAAAAAGGTTATTTTTTAAATTGAAATTCTGTAAATAAATTATTATCGTTATAATAATAATACATAAATATTGTAAAATAATTTTAGTTAAAAAAGTTAAACTTCTTGTAATATTAAATATAAAAAAATCATTTCTTTGAAGAAAAATATGACCTTCCCCTCTTATAATTTTAAATTTAGTTTTAATAAAATATATAATATGCTAGAATAGAATGTTATTCTTATAATAGATTATAAATATTATTTCATTAAAGTAATATAAAAATCTCAATTATTTAATGTATTTAATATATTATACGGTAAAGATATATTTTTGGCAATGTGATATTTTTATAGTATTTTAATTTTTATTTCATATAAGTCTTTTTTTCTAATTTTGGGGTAATGTATTTTAAAATTATTTAATGTGCAATTTAATAAAAATCCATGTTAATATTATTAAAATTCTTTTTATAAGTGTCATGGACTATTTTATATATATATATATATATATATATATATATATATATATATATATATATATATATATATAATGCGAATTTTCTACTTAAAAGTTTTCAACATGTGATTTTTCTACAAATTCTTTCTGTCTGTGAAATCGAATATTTGTAAATTTATAATTTGAACACATTGATGAATATATATTTGATAGAAAAAATTAAGTGTGATGTTTATGAGAAATAATTGTATGTGTATATATATTTTTACATCATTTCCATTGAGGATCATTTCATGGATATTTATCCAACTCGGAATCTAGCATTGCAAGTGCCTTTTTCGATACCGGGAGCTAGGATTTGCAAATGGGATATTTCCTATTATGTTCTCCTAGCACGTCCAAATTTGGATGTTAGCCCGTGTTTTTGAAGAAGGTTTTTAAAGCAATGTAACGAGGGATTCCCCAATATATGTTGAGCATATGCTTTTTGCGATGATACGGTTTTTCTATAAGAAATGTCAAACGTAAATGTTTGACATTTCTATGAAAAAACTGTGAAATCGTATTTTGTGTATGTTTGGCATAATGTTTTTCTATACATCTCACGAAATATGGTTGGACTGTATTGTTTATAATTTTCATGAGTGGACGAGATTTTATTTAATTTACATTTCTATATTTTATTTTTTCAAGCTATGATTAATGTGGAAATGTGCATTTGATAATTTTTACAAGTGGCGTCGGTTTCTTTTTCAGAGAAGAACATAGATATTGTTTATTTTTAATACACAATTGAGATTTCATCATTTGATTCTTTTGTGTTTTAAATTGCTTTATTTATGAGAGGAACATTGTCCAATTTTTACAACTTGCCAGAATAATAATGATTTAAACAATGATGTCGATGAAGACTTGTTCTTTTAACACGAAATTGATTACTATTCACTTTTTTTGTAGATGTGATGATTTGCTGTTTGGTTTTATTTATGTAATGTCAATTAACTTGATTTGAAGATCTAATGTTATGCATTTGTATAAAACATGTTTAGAAGATGTAATTCACAATGAAATTTTATGATTTGTTGTTGTGATGGATTTAATTCTATTTCTGTGTATTCATATTATTCTTGTAGAATAAATTGTTTTCCATATTATTGTACATTTTTTATAATACTCTTTGCTTTGGATTATATTGTGTTGGATTTTGTGTGGTCATTAATACCTTCGTTCAATTTTGTCTATAGATTAGTAGGGCATAATGGATCAAACTATTTGGAAGCATCTTCCCATGGAGATTTTTATTACATTATTTCTAAGTTGCGGCTTGAATCTTGTTAGATTTCGCTTATTGTGCACAAGTTAATGAATGCAATGTTAAGAAACTTAGATTTTTTGGCTACTGTGGAACCATCGTCAATCGCTCATGAGGATTTTTGTTTTATCGACCCTTCGACAATGGCAAATGTGTTGAACCTTTGTATTTCACACGTGAAGGTGAAGTATATATTTACGTGTCGGTTTGAGTGGAATGAATGACATTAGATTTGAATGCTATCGATGGATGCTTTGTGTATCTTCAAAGAACTACGAATCGAAGCATACGTCTCATATGCAATTATAAATCCTTTTATCGCGATATTTGTGAAAATGGGTGACATTCGTGATTGGGTAAGAGGAATGGATGGTTTAGGATATGTCGTGGTCTGACAAAGCACGGTATGATTGGATTGTCATCCGATATGATCCACATGCTACAGTGTGAGTGAGATTCAAACTTTTGATAGATCTTTCTATATGTGTAGTAACCTTCGTCACGTTTAGAGTCCGATTGTAATTTTGGCATGTCTTCAAGCTCCAAAACATGTTGTTGTTGTCGATGGAAAAATGTATTGGCTGAGTTTGGATCTTGAAAAAAGTGGTGATGTTTATATGGCGGTGAGGTTCGACTTATTTCATTGTATGTCTCGATGTTGTTCATGAGACATGGAAGATTGGCCATTCTCCGCCTCTAAATTCTCGCCGATTCCATGTGCCTTGTTGTTTATGAAGATCAAGTTTCGTGTGTTGCACAATTATGCGAGCCGCATGCAACAGGAAATCAATAATGATAGGAGTGGATTATGATCCACATACTGAGAGGCCAAAGTGTTTTTGTCCGGAGTCATGATTGGGAGTACATGGAGATCAAAGTGGCATGTTTTGGCATTGATTTCCTAGGTACAAGTGTGTTTCCGGTGTGATGGGTTAATGTTGATATGTAAATATGCACTGTGCCCATACTTTATCTGAGTCGAGCACCTTAGTCTACTATTATGGCCACAGTAGGTTTATACGTGATATTTACGGATGCGGATTTTATGATGTTTTTTTAGTCGTTTCAATGAAGACTTTCATGGATTTTAGCCATTTTAGGGTTGCTTCAAAGTGGTGATAATGCCCCAGGAGATACTAATTAGATTTTGGGAAATATGATAGAATGAGTCTTTTTTTTACAGATGTAAATAGTTGTTTTTGAGGTGGTGACATTTTGGTTGATTTGAATTAGTTTGTGTTTTATGTTATGGTGCATATTGTCGTTTATTGATATATGTTTATATATAACTTTTTTGAGTCTTCTTTGTGGAATTTGCATGATGACTCTTCTTGGAGATTTTGAAGTGGTTTGCTAAATTGTTTAAATTTTTGCATCGCGCTGTATTTATAGCTATTAATGTTCGCATGATGGATTTTATGTAGTTATTGAATTTAAAGTGTATGTTTGACGTGAATATTGATGTTGGTGTGTTTGATTTTGTAGGTTTTTTTGTATTGGTGTTTATGGATCATTCAATGTCACCGCTAATTCCCTTCAAAAATATTTTAAGCACATTTTTCCACGACTTCCTTTGTCAGGTTGATTCGCGTCTTCACCTTATGTGTAAAGAATGGAATGAGATGCCTTCTCTGGCCAAGTGCATTATTTTAAAAATGTTGTCTTATTTGTGGAACATTTGGTTTCTTTTCAGATTGAAAAGTGGCACTCTTTCTTCGACCGTATAAATGTTTTATTTTG
This sequence comes from Taxus wallichiana var. yunnanensis, assembly GCA_018340775.1. NCBI lineage: Eukaryota > Viridiplantae > Streptophyta > Pinopsida > Cupressales > Taxaceae > Taxus > Taxus wallichiana. The sequence goes on along the minus strand of CM031236.1, from coordinate 156,700,932 downwards.
AATGATCAAGGTAGAGTAACTCACTTGTGTTCAGGATCACCTAAGCCCATACGAAAGGAAATAATCTATTCAATGGGCCCATTCCTACTTTTGAAGTCTGAGAAATTTGAGTACGAATTTATTGGATGAATTCATCCTTAATCCTTTTACACGTCCGAGGGAAAAAGGTACAGGAACGATAGTAACTTGGGATACGTGGTTGGTCTTGTGTTGTGCGGAGATGCTTTAGCTCGAAACTACTGGATGGGTTGCGCACTTAAAAATTGTGATGAGGTTTACGGTGGTGTGTGTTACATGAAAAGTAGTTTCAATAACATTTGTGTGTAACAAAAGCCCCCGTAGGTATCCCGTGCCTCGTAATGCAGGTTTAGAATGGATGGAAAATATATTTGGTTGCATGCAGAATTTCATGATCATGATACCTTCATTTATAATTTGTTTGTGTTTCATGTGTTTTGTAATAAATGGTGTATGTCACGTGCCTCCATTTTCTAGTGTACATGGTATGTGTTTGGAGTTACACGAGAATCATGTAAAATGTATTCTTGATGACTGGCAAAATTGAGTGTCCTGGTTGTCAGAAAGAAACATATGATTCTCGCTGTATCGTTAGGGAGATATTGGGGAGCATATATTAGATGCTGACAATGGCTTGACATCAACAAAGTTTGCAATGGGTACACACTTGAAGTGAGCATGGGACATATTGTTATGATGTATAAAAGCATGGGCCATCTATTTTGTATTATGATATGAACAAGGGAGAGTGTGTACAATGTACTTCGTCAGGTTTTGATTCATGTGCAGTCTATTTTCCGCGTTTTGATGATCTCTCCAAAGAAATTATCAGTGGAAATTTCATGGCAATCGATGCTTAGTCCTGACGGTAAAGCTTGTTGACTGATTTCGGACATTATTGCTCCCTAAACACCGTGTTTATGGAGACGTTTGGAAGGCATGTTTTTTTATTAATGTTTACGAGTTATTAATTTTATCATATTTTGTTATCTTTATTTTGGTATTAAATTACGCACATGATAAAATATTGGCTTCCAATTTGAATGTTTTATTTTTCTTGAA